>JAPKLW010000029.1:185736-241690 GCA_026898455.1 Plectranthus barbatus | reverse complement strand
TCTTCAGATTCATCTCCTTCGTCAGTAGTGGAGATTCGATTGCACTCCGTCTTCTTCTTGTTCTTGTCGATCACAAAGGTGATCCTCTCATCATTCGCTCGGAGTGTGATCTTGCCGCCTCGACAGTCAATGAGAGCGGCGCTAGTGTCGAGAAACTCACGCCCCAAGATCATGGGCATATTCTCGTCCTCCTTCATTTCGTGCACCACGAAATCTGCAGGAAAAATGAGATGGCCCACGCGAATGAGCTCTCCAACGCAACTGGAATCGGGTCAATCGGAGTTCGGGAGAGAAAGTTATGGCCAAAACCGTGAGACCGCGCAGAAGGGGCGAGAAGCCATGTCGACAGATGCCAATTGGCATCGATCGACGCTGACCAAGAAGCCACGTCGATCGACGTGGATCAGCCACGATCGATGCGAGGCTGTCTGCTGGAGCGGAAATTCGAGGAAAAACGGATGTATTCATATCTTTAGCCCTAGATTTGATAGGATACACATCCACCCCTATAAATAGCTTATTAAATTCAATTTTTTAGTAGGCATTATCATAGTATTCAGTTTTTAGAGTTTGAAGACTTGGGAAACACGAAACCCTTTATTTTTTGTAAGTTCTTTACTTTTATGCAATTGAATATGTTTTATTTTGGATTTCTATCTACGATGAGTGGCTAGAAACCCTAGCGGGTTCTAGGGGTTGATATTATTATGGATGCATGTTAGGATTAATTAATTAGGTTCATGATTCCTGTGTTTATTTCATAATTCTAGATTAATTCAAGGACCGAGAGGTGACGATTAATTTAGATGTCTAGCTATTGATAGAAGGACCGAGAGGTGAATATTAATAGTGGGAATTCCAGGAATACATGATACGATCTACACTATCCAAACAGATGTACTAGATGTAGGAATTGAACTGATTTGCTTATCAGATTGACTAATTTGGTATACTTTGAGACCGAGCGAAGATAGTCACTAGTTAGTAATATAGGTTATATTTGCCAAACAAGGAAATATAGCATTGTTGCAGTATTCCACCTGTTAAATTAATTGATTCCTACATGTCATCAACAATATGAATTCTTCCCTAGAATCTGTGTTCCTTTAAATTTGCTTTCCAAACTACTTTAATTTTCTGCATTGTTTTCTTTACTTTTATAAAACCCTGATTTTGGATCTCTCAAACAATGAATCTTAGGATCATAGCTAGTATATAGGATAGTTTCCCCACACAATTCCCCTGGATCGATAACCTTAGGGTTTACAAATTTATTTGCCGCTGTTATTATAATTAATATGTTTGAAATAGCAGTGATCAGTTACTCAGGCTCTCCACCATGATAAGTCAAAGTAACAGTCAACCCGTGCAAAACCCTGAACCTTCGTTAGGGTTTGGACTCGATCAATATCAAGATCGTGTATTCGTTGATGTCAGACAGACGAATACATCTCACTGTGGTCCATCAATACGCCACCCCTGCGTACCAGCATGACAAGTAACCAAGACAGACTACTTATTCCGACAATGCCGCAGCCATCCGGACAGGCGTATCCCCATATGTTGTCTCGGTTGTGATTAGGTTTATGTCTCACTAGGTCAAATGATCATATTGTCTTCTGCGATCTACAACATGCCGTATGATCGTTCCTATCGGTGAGACAAGAGGATACCATTGTTCATACATGTAGTTTGTTTAACATATTGGAGAATTAAACCGTTGTATACTCATTATAATAAATGCTTTCCGTAAACAAAACCCATCAATCTAACACTTATACTCAAAGCATAACTAAGCTATTACAGAGTATACAGTCCGTCTATCTAGCTCGCTATCTCTTTAACCACTATCAGTGGTCGTCATCCACCTCAGACCCAGCTCACGAATATGTCTTTCGTAAACTTTCTACAGCAAGCTCTTTGTAAATGGATCAGCAAGGTTGTCCTTAGTGTCAATCTTCTTGATCAGCACATCACCTCTTGATATGATTTCTCGTATGATATAGTACTTTCTCTCTACGTGTTTGCTTGCCCTGTGAGACCGTGGTTCCTTTGAGTTTGCCACTGCACTAGAGTTATCACAATAAATTGTGATGTTCCTCGGAAAACTCGGGATCACGCCCAACTCTAAAAGGTAGTTCCTGAACCATACCCCATCTTTCGAGGCGTCGGAGGCGGCGACATATTCCGCCTCCATGGTGGAGTCAGCAATGCATTTCTGCTTTGAGATCCTCCAAGATACAGCTCCACCTCCCAGGGTAAACACATATCCCGAGGTTGATTTCTTCTCATCCTGGTCCCCTTGGAAATCCAAGTCCGTATAACACACAGGGCACAAATCCTCACTTTGATAAACTATGCAGAAATTCTTAGTTCTTTTCAAGTACTTGAGGATGTGCTTTACAGCAGTCCAGTGCGCCTGTCCAGGGTTAGACTGATATCTTGCTACCATGCCAATGGCATAACAAATATTCGGCCTAGTACACAGCATCGAATACATGAGGCTACCCACCGCTGAAGTGTATGGTACAAGACTCATCTCATCTTTCACCCAATGTGTCTGAGGACACTGCCCACTAGAAAGATGAACGCCATGTCTGAATGGTAGCAAGCCTTTCCTGGCGAGTTGCATGCTGAACCGTACTATCACAGTATCCACATAGGATGCCTGGGATAAGCTCAACATTTTTCTCTTACGATCTCGTAAGATCTTAATCCCAAGAATGTAGCCAGCTTCTCCCAAATCCTTCATTTGGAACTGTTCGGATAACCAAACCTTGATTTCCGACATCACTCCCTCGTTGTTTCCAAATAGGAGTATGTCATCAACGTATAGTGCAAGGAAAACCACGTTCCCACTGACACAAAGTTGGTAAACACAACTTTCGTTTTCCAACTGTGCAAATCCATAAGATTTAATCACATCGTTGAAACGTAAGTTCCACGACTTTGAAGCTCGCTTAAGTCCATACAAGGACTTCCTAAGCTTCCATACAAGATGTTCTTCGCCCTTGCATATGTAACCCTTGGGTTGCTACATATAGATGTCCCTACCTTCTTTAATGTAACCGGTTAGAAAAGCGGTTTTAACATCCATCTACCAGATCTCGAGGTCCATATGCGCAGCTATGGCATGGAGTATCCAGATGGTGAAAAGGTTTCGTCATAGTCAATGCCCTCTTTCTGACTATAACCCTTTGCCACCAGCCTGGCTTTAAAAGTCGTGATCGTTCCATCCGCCCCTCTCTTTCTCTTGTATACCCATTTGCACCCTATGGCACTAAAGCCATCCGGTAAATCAGTTTTCTGGTATACATCCATAGCAGTTATGGATTCAATTTCAGAATCCATGGCGACACGCCATTTGGCAACACCCTTGTGCTGCACTGACTCTTCGTAAGTCAGTGGGTCAGAGTCCTCATGTTCATCTTCCGGGCTCAAGTCCGAAGACTCACCCATGAACATGTACCTTTCGGGCTCGAAAATAACTCTCCTACTACAATGAGGCATTGGTGCCGTGTCAGTAGTAGGTGCAGTAACTTGTTGTTCTGCACCTTGCACTGAAGAACGTGTCTTTGGTGCTGTACCTCTCACAGGTGCACCCACATCTACATGTTCCCCTTCCCTTGGAATTGCATTCTCGTTCTCAATTTCTTGAAGAATGATATCACTCCTTGACCTGTGATTACTCAAAAACTCGTCCTCCAACAATCTAGCGTTGGTGCTAACAACGACTCTTTGACTCTCAGGACATTAAAAGTAACCACCTTACGTTTTCCTGGGATACCCTATGAACAGCATTACTTTTGACCTTCTTTCTAACTTATCAGGTTCCTTCGACAGTACGTGTGCCGGACAGCCCCATACTGCAAACTTGCACAAACTCGGTTTGCGACCAAGGAAGAGCTCAGAAGGTGTCTTAGGAACTGATTTAGAAGGCACCACATTTAGCACGTAAGATGTTGTTTCCAATGCGGAGCCCCAAAACGAAATTGGCAAGTTTGCATAACTCATCATTGATCTTACCATCTCTAGAAGAGTCCTATTTCTTCTTTAAGCTACACCGTTTTGCTGGAGAGTACCCGGTGAAGTCCACTGGGATGTAATCATGTTCTCTTACAAATACTGTAGGAACTCGTTACCTAGGTATTCGCCAACGTGGTCAGATCGTAGTGACTTGATAGTTTTCCCGACCTTCTTTTCTACCTCAACCTTGAACTCTTTGAATTTCTCAAAGCATTCAGACTTGTAGCGAAGCAGGTAAACGTATTCGTACCTTGAGTAATCGTCAATGAAAGTGACGAAGTACTCGTACCCTCCACGAGCCTGCGTGGACATCGGTCCACATAAGTCAGAATGGATCAATTCCAACACTTCCTCTGCTCGAGACTGACTAGCCTTGAAAGGCCTAGTTGACATCTTGCCCTCGATGCAGGATTTGCAGACTTGATAAGGTACAACCCGGACAAAGTCCAATGTACCGTCATCTGCAAGTCTTTGTATCCGCTTCAAGCTGATGTGACCCAGTCTCAAGTGCCAGAGATATGTAAGATCCTCATCAGAAGAAGTAAGTTTTCTCTTCCTAGGATTATCAATTACGGATGAATTACATGCAATATAAAGGACATATTTCAACGAAGTAACATAAAGAGTATAAATCAACATTACATAATGAATGACATTATTATCGTCAATGATTGAAATCATAAATAACAAACATCCATAGAAAGTTGATAAAATTTGTCCTGGCGATAAACCACGGCCCACAAACAAACTCTTAAACGTACTTAGTTCATCAAAACATAAAGAAAAGAAAACTCCATGAAGCTCCGTCATAAAACGTTGCCTTCATCCAGTTTGGTATCTTCTTGCCATCACTCACCAGCCTTGTCGGCACGGTCCCCTGCAAAGTACAACAACATGATCAACAAGTCAGCGCTTACAGCTCTGGAAGAGAAACAACAGACTATAATCATGCTTGCAGTTATACATGCAAA
Source organism: Plectranthus barbatus (assembly GCA_026898455.1). Classification (NCBI taxonomy): domain Eukaryota; kingdom Viridiplantae; phylum Streptophyta; class Magnoliopsida; order Lamiales; family Lamiaceae; genus Plectranthus; species Plectranthus barbatus. Next base: position 236,693 of record JAPKLW010000029.1, on the reverse strand, counting down.
ATGGCATACCTTGTCTAGCTTTGTTGGCTTGACAATCTTTCCTCCAATGTCCTTTCTTACCACACCTGAAGCACCTGTCCCTATCAGTCGCCACTTTAGGCTTTTTCCCAGCCCCACCATCCTTCACAGGTGTCTTCTTGGCCCACTTCTTAATCCCCTTTTTCTGCTTCATACTTTTCGGTACAGTAGAGAGATTACCAGAAGTAGCCAAGACAACCTTCTGAGGGTTCATGACTGATTCCGCTGCCATCTAGTCATTCAGCAACTCGTTAAGAGTATACTCTTTCTTGTTCATGACAACATTCAACTTAAAACTCTCAAAGGACTTGGGTAAAGAGTTCAGTATGGTATCGACCTTAGCCTCAGCGTTGATACCTCCACCATGCACAGTTAGCTCATCCATGAGGTGAGTCATGGTAACTACGTGCTCTCTCACTGAGGTGCCATCAGTCATTTTCTTACTCACGATTTCCCTCATGAGATTGAATCTAATGGCTCTATCAGTTTCCCCATTGGTCGCCTTCAGACTCGTCATGATGTCATAGGCATCCCTATGGTGTAGATGCTGCTGCTGCAAGACTTTCGACATAGTGGTCATCATGCAGCACTTGAATACATTGTTCGATTTCTCCCACTTGTTGTAAAAGTCTATATCCATTTGACTGGATTCAGCAGTTGGCACTTCGGGATGAAGTACTTGCAAAACAAACATATGTTCTTCTGCAATCAGGAGGTATTCAAGATTGCATTTCCATTCCAGGAAGTTTGGACCAGTTAAAGTATTTTGTGCGAGAATATTGATGACATTAGACATAAACATATCTGAAAACAATAATGAATCTTAAATAAGAACATACATGTAGAACTTCGAAAACAAATGCATTGAAAACCTTTTAATAAATCAAATACAAATGTTTTCCACTAATTGCCCAAGAGTTCCCACCGCAAGCTACACTCGTAGACGTTTACGATGTCACCCTCGACCAGAACTGCGGGTTTTAAGCCCCAATCCATTTAATTTCACTACCATGTCAGGAAGCTTTTGACACTAGAAATTAATAATTAGTGAAAACCTTAGGCCAAGCCATCTCTCAAGAACAGGGATGCAATTCTTGCATTATATTCTAAGATTCTTCTAAGCCATTAACCACAAATTTAACTCCGGCCAAAAGAGACAGTTTAGCATGGCATGTAACCATACCGCACAGCCCTTAAAGCTTTTGTTATCTATAATTTAGATCAATCATAGAATACTTGTGAAAGAGATCTACGCAAACTACACTCGTAGACGTTTACGCAAAACCCTCCCAGTATTCAGCACACTTGTTGGGCCAGACCTGGGACCTAATGAAAATAATAAAGTGGGCCTATGAATTAATTAATTCCCATGTCCACAACCCAGGACACAATTAATTAATTAATATTAATTCTTTTTCACCACAGAATTAATACTGACCTACCCCTTTATTAAGACGTTATGAGAACGGGCTGCATTAATTGAGAATCTCCATATTTAAGGTTACCGGACATTCATTAATTAATCGGAGCCTCTGACAAGCTCTAACAACAATTAATTAATATCTTATAATTCTTGAGTTGCACCACTCAATCCTTATCACTCGTGCCAAAACTTAATCAGCCTGCAGGACTTTGGCACGATGAATGTTATTGAGCTCCTCAGGGAATGTCCGCATCCTATTACTCGGATATGGTTACCTAAACCCAGTCTCAGGCGATATTACACAAACTGTTGTAACCCAAGATGTGGATATACGAGCACGTTACTCAGGCTCTACACCATGGCAAATCAAAGTAACAGTCAACCCGTGCAAACCCCTGAACCTTCGTTAGGGTTTGGACTCAATCAATATCGAGATCTTGTATTCGCTGATGTGAGACAGACGAATACATCTCACTGCGGTCTATCAATATGTCACCCCTGCGTACCAGCATGTCAAGTAACCAAAACAGACTACTTATTCCAACAATGTCGTAGCCATCCGGACAGACATATCCTCATAACCAAAACAGACTACTTATTATCGGCTGTGATTAGGTTTATGTCTCACTAGGTCGAGTGATCATACTGTCTTCTGCGATATACAACACGCCGTATGATCGTCCCTATCGGTGAGACAAGTGGATACCATTGTTCATACATGTAGTTTGTTTAACATATAGGAGAATTAAATCGTTGCATACTCATTATAATAAATGCTTTCAGTATACAAAACCCATCAAAAGTCAGTGGTAACAGATTACTTTGAGCGGTAGAATCTGACCTGGGCTTCACAAACGGTTTCTTCTCACCTCGAGGCTACTCCTCCCCCTTCTTCCATGGAGCTTGTTTTGGTGCTAAACCAGTCCCAGTCTGGTATTCTCTCCAGACTGTAGGGTTTTGCCTCGTATTACTGTCATTGCCCCTCCTCTTGAGTTGTCCCTCAATCTTGATTGCCATGTGGACCATGTCATCCAGCTCGACATAATTTTGCAGCTCCACCATATTCCGAATCTCCCAATTCAGTCTAGCCAGGAACCTAGCCATTGTCATCTCTCCTTACTCCACTACACTGGCTCTGATCATATCCACTTTCATCTCCTTATAGTACTCATCCACACTCCGACTATCCTGCCTCAAACTTTGTAGCTTTTTATACAGCTCTCGGTAATAATGATGTGTCATAAAGCGCCTCCTCATAATAGCCTTCATCTTATCCCATGTCTCTATAGGTCTCTCCCTATTCCTTCTCTTACTACTGACCAACTAATCCCACCACACAAGAGCGTATTCAGAGAACTCCACTGCAGCCATCTTTACTTTCTTCAACTCAGAGTAGTTGTGGCATTCAAACATCATCTCCACCTCTCGCTCCCACTCCAAATACAACTCGGGGTCATTCTTTCTCTGAAAGGACGGGATGTTCATCTTGATTGTCCCCAAATTGTTATCATATGATTCCTCCTCAGCGTAGTCATCAGCATCCTCCTCATACTGAGGATTCTGTCTCCTATACGAGCCTCTAATAAATTTGGAAGAAACAATAGCTTTCTTCATGATTTGTTCAACGCTCATACATGTATATATACAGCACAAAGTAGGGTTTTAGCTATACATAAGGTAACCCCGTAAAATAGGAAACAAAAAGCAGCTAAATATATGCATGGATATCGACAATCTCAATCATGCATATCAAATATATACAATCGAATATATTCAGAAAATAAGCATATTTCTTCACTCCCCCTCAAGTTGGTAGGTGAAGATTTCGAACCCCCAACTTGATACACAAATAATGTAACTGATCACTCCCCAGAGACTTTGTGAGGATATCCGCAATCTGCTCCTTAGTGGCTATTTCACATGGTTCAATTTCTCGCGACTCAACTCTTTCTCATACGAAATAACAATCCATCTCGACATATTTAGTCTGCTCATGATATACCGGATTTTTGTCAATGTGTCGAGCAGCTTGATTATCACAGAAAAGGTGTGTAGGCTTGTACTGTCGGACTCCTAACTCCATGAGTAGCCAACGAAGCCATATTATTTCGCTAACTGCACCCGCCATGGCTCGATATTCAGCCTCTGCTGACGAGCGTGAAACAACACCTTGTTTCTTTGTCCGCCATGAAATTGGTGCTCCCCCCAGTGTGAGCACATAACCACTACGCGATCGTCGAGTCATTTGGCAACCTCCCCAATCCGAGTCGCAATACCCTATCAGCTCTAAATCGCCGTCAGCAGGCAGGTAAGTCCCTTGACCCGCTGTTCCTTTGACATATCGTAGGACACGCAGCGCTGCTTCATGATGTGTTTGTCGCAGCTTGGATAAGAACTGGCTAAGAACATTGACGACATATTGAATATCCGGTCTTGTCACGGTGAGATAAAGAAGTTTTCCAATCAATCGTCGATATCACTGAGCATCGATCTCCAGACTCTCATCCTCAGCATTTAAATGGACATGTTGTTCCATCGGAATATTACTCGGCCTACAGCCCTCCATGCCAACCTCTTTCAACAAGTCGATAGCATACTTTCTTTGAGTGAGAACGACGCCGTTATTTGAGCGAGCCACCTCTATGCCCAAGAAGTTTTTCAACTTCCCAAGGTCTTTGATATTGAATTTTTCATCAAGGATTTTTTTAACACTCTGGATCTTATCATTGTCGTTCCCAGTGAGTAGAACGTCATCTACATAAATCAGAGCTGCCACAAAAACCTTGTCTTCTTTAAAAATAAAAAGAGAATGGTCCGCACGAGATTGCTGAAACCCCATGCTTACAAGAGAAGTAGTGAACTTATGATACCAATTCCGGGATGCCTGTCGAAGCCCATATAACGATTTCCGTAATTTGCATACACGCATATCTCCTTCTTTCGTATACCCCTGGGGAATCTTCATATACACATCCTCGTCCAAGTCACCGTGTAAGAATGCGTTGTTCACATCGAGCTGATGCATAATCTATCCCGTCTTCGTTCCAACAGCAAGGAGACATCGCAGGGTTACTAACTTAGCAATCGGTGCGAAAGTTTCATGAAAGTCAACTCCCGGTACTTGCGTGAATCCTTTTGCCACCAATCATGCTTTGTACCTTTCTATCTCACCCGTCAGCTTATATTTCACTTTATATACCCACTTAGAATCAATGGGCTTCTTCCCAGCTGGTAATGGAACAATATCCCACGTTCCATTGGCCTCCAAAGCTTCAATTTCCCTCTTCATGGTTCTCTCCATTCATGAAATTTTGCAGCTTGAGTGAATGATTTCGGTTCTGTTTTTGCATCGAGTGCAACTAGGAAGCATTTGTGAGCGTGAGAGAATTTATCATAAGTAACATAAGTAGCTATGGAGAGTACCGTAAAAGAGTCTGAGTTGGAAGCGAGGCGTGAGTGGCCTATAGAGATAGGCAGGTCGACTTGATAGTCACTGAAGTGAGCTGGTTGCTATCTTTGTCTGCTGCTTTTTCGAAGTTCAATATTCGAATTGTCAGCATTTACATTTGTATTGTCCACAGCTTCTTCTATATCACTTCCTTCATCATCCCTGTCCTCATCACTCTCTTCCTTTTTACTCTTGGCTGCCTCATCGGGTACCTCATAAGCCTCAACACATCTCATTTCCTTCTTATCATTGTCATTGTCAAGGTAAGGAAACAAATCCTCCACAAATTTTACATCCCTGGACGTGTATAATCTTTTGTTCCTTAAATCATAGACCTTGTAGCCCTTTTGCCCATAAGGATAGCCAACAAAGATACATGCTCTCCCCCTCTCGGCAAATTTGTCATTCCCTTTACCTGCGTTCTTGACATAAACCAAGCAACCAAACACTCTCATGTGGTCATAATCAGGTTTCTCTCCCAATAAAAACTCATAAAGGGTACGATTTTGTAATACTTTAGATGGGAGTCTATTTATAATGTAAGCTGCAGCCAAGACACACTCACCCCAGAATTTAAGTGGTAGATTAGCCTGAAATCTCAAGGCTCTAGCTATCTCAAGGATATACCTATGTCTTCGTTCTACCACCCCGTTCTGTTGAGGTGTATGAACGCATGAAGTTTCTAACATGATCCCACAATCTCCATAATAATTCAACATTTCATTAGATTGAAACTCCCCACCATTATCCGATCTAATTCGCTTCACAGTTCTTCCAAACTACGTTTTAACCATATTGCAAAATAATTTCAAATATTTGCAAACCTCAGATTTAAACTTCATTAAATATATCCAAACTTCTCTACTAAAGTCATCAACGATAGTTAAAAAATAGTGCGCTCCAGTAAATGAAGGGGTTTTGTAACTTCCCCAAATGTCACAGTGTATTAACTCAAAACACTCTTTCGTTCGAATAGAACTAAGTGGAAAAGGTAATCTAGTCTGCTTTGCTCTCATGCAAATCTCACAAATTTTATTCTTCACCTCACAAATGCCTTGAAGCTTTACTCGAGGAGCATGCCCCAATCTTTTATGCCATGTGTCACCAGCAATTGTAGTAGAGAATGCTCGTTGAGTGTCACCCATCGGCTCAAGGAGATATAGACCACCACATTGCCTACCCGCTCCAATCAGGCTCTTCGAGGCTGAGTCCTGTATAACACAACAATTCGACAGAAAAGTTAGTATGCATCGGAGGTCCTTTGTCAACAACTAACCGATATAAGGTTGCATTGAAAACTCGAAACAAAAAGCACGTTAATTAATCTCATGCCATTTGAGAGTTTAATGCTTCCGATTCCAACGACTGGAGCTCTATCACCATTGGGAATTTTGACAGGAATTCCTTTGTCACCATACACAAGAGATTCAAATATGCTTTTTTCACAACATATATACTCCGTGGCTCCTGTATCAATGACCCACGGAATGTGAATGTTAATATTACCTGCCATGTTTACCGACGGGTTGGAAACAGACCCGCTGCTGCTGCTGTGCATCAAATATTCCTTTAGTTGGGTCAGCTGTTCATTTCTAAATCCTTGTATAATGCTAGGTTCAGAAGTGACTCCCCCATTCACATTAGCAGCTCTATGGACATATGGTTGTCGCTTCGTCAATTTTCCGCCTTCCCTTTTCCACGGCTATTTTCCTCCTCTTCGATTTTCAGGATAACCGATAATTTCATAGCAGTTCTCCATAGTATGCCATAGCTTTCCACAGTGACCACATTGTGGCGGCGTTTTCTCTTTGATGTCATCATGGCGTGCTGATTTTCCATCCTGCCTCTGCATTTGGAAGGCAGGGTTGTCCATGGTGGGATTTCTGGAATTCATGATCAGGCGCTGTCTTTCATCTTCTACGACGAGATGGTAGGAGACGCTAAGACTCGACAATGGTGTGGTGCTCAAAACTATGCTTCTAATGGTATTAAATGTGTCGCCGAGCCCCATCAGAAACTCATACACACGTTCTCTTTTAATTTTCTCGGCAAATAGCTTGGGCATTTCGCAAGTGCATTTACCACACGAGCATCTTGGCACAGAGGAGACGACGTCGATCTCATCCCACAAGCCTTTCATCTTGGTGTAGTAGGCAGAGACGGACATCTTCTCTTGTCGGGCAAGCGAGAGATTTCTCTTCAATTCGTAGGCTTTCGGAGCACTTTCCTTTCCGAATCTTTTCTCTAAGTCCTTCCATATTTCGTGCGTCGTCTTCGTATGTTTTACACTGTTTTGGATTTCTTTATCCATTGCCACAACTAACCATCCTTTAACCATCGCATTGCACCATTTCCGTGCGAGTAGGTCTGCCGATTTATCATCAGGTATAGGTATGTATCTGTCCACGAATCCATATTTGTTCTTTGCGAGCAAGCAATTGCTTATTTCTTCTAACCAATCTCCGTAGTTTCCATCATTTAGGACGTCAGTAACATAGACATGGTTGGGGTTGTCGGAGGGCCCTATATAATAGGATGACATAAGGTCATTTACGGATCCCACCTTGTCGCCGTCCTTCATCGTGATGGCAAGAACGAAGAAAGAAAAAAAATTGAGGAAGCTAGTTTATTTGGTCGGATACCGCTCTTGTACCATAATAAATTTGGAGGAAACAATAGCTTTCTTCATGATTTGTTCAATGCTCATACATGTATATATACAGCACAAAGTAGGGTTTTAGCTATGCATAAGGTAACCCCGTAAAATAGGAAACAGAAAGTAGCTAAATATATGCATGGATATCGACAATCTCAATCATGCATATCAAATATATACAATCGAATATATTCAGAAAATAAACATATTTCTTCAGCATCTACCACCTCAGTTGGCACGTCCTCCTTTCTCAGTACTCTTATGACTATCAGATGAGTCCGGTCGAGCCTTTTCTGTCACAAAGATCTCAAAATCATCCATTCGCTGATGCATGGCATTCATCTCACTCTTCAACAACCTAACCAATTCAAATTTCATTGCCTCAATCATGTACTTGACCTGACCACCACCAACAATCTCATCTCCTTTCAACTCTTCAGAATTATTACTTTTAGACATACCTGCAAGAAAGGTTAGATAAACAAAACAATAGAAGGACCTCACCACCTCACATACACTCGTGTATCACTTAGTTATTTCAAAGCACTCACACTCGTGTATCACTCTCAGTATAAATGGCTTTTTCAATCCTTCTAATAACCTCACACTCTCTTGCCTTTTACCACTCTTTTCTCCTTTCTGAAAAACTCAAAAAATTCCTATAAAATTTGACGGACATCAATTTGACGAACCAACTGAACGGGAAGACTCTAGACGACTGTAAATGACCAAAAACGAACAAATTGTTTTTTAGAAAAACTGTCGAAGGGCAATAACTAATCGAAAATAAGGGAATTTGGCCAAAAAGAACCTTATGCCACAGCACTGTGAGTCTTGTAGAGCTCGCTGAGACATTTTCGAAAAGCATAATTAAGCCAAAAAAAGACACCGTATGCAAAAGTTATGACAAAAACTGAATTTACCGACAAAATAAGCAAAAAGGCACTAGTAGAAATTAAGAAATTATGGATTTTTTAATTATTTTTACTCCCCCTTTTTTTATTTTTTTCGATTATTTTTTTCTCTTCAAACTCTGTCTTTTGTTTTTTTTGTTCGAATTTTCTTTTCATTTTTTTTAATTTTCTGACTTTTTCTTATATATGGTAATTACCAAATTGTTTGGTAATTCAAGAAGGAAATAATATGACCACCAAGGAAAAATATGAATAAGGTAAAAGATATAAGGAAATATTTGAATTGATCTAATATGGTAAGAAAATATAATTCAACTCTTGACTCATAAGGAACTCAACAATTCGAAACCCTAACACACATAATTTTCGAACCAAACAGGAAACAAGACAGGGAGAGACACGAAGAAATACGAATCACAAACGATAGAAAACAAGACAAAACAAGACTCGATTTTTTTACACAAAAGAAAAGAAATAATGAAACTAAAAGACGAGGAAGAGGAGAAACAAAACCTTGATCTGATACCAAAATGATACGATCCTCGGCGAAAGGTTTAGATCGCTGTCCAGAAACTCGAACGATTTGACTCAGACACGACGCAGAAGCAAATTGAAGTTGATACGATGGAAGAATCCAACACCTTTGGATTCGAAAACCTTCAAGTATCATAGTCCATATTGAAATCTCCTACGACCCAAGAAGCGAATTGATCCAACAATGAAGGATATAGTCGAAGACACCACCAACAGATATGACTATCCGATTGATTAGTCCAGATTGAAACCCTATGTATAATATCGAATTTCAAAAATTAATCCTTCAAAAATTAAAGGAGAAAACCTCACTATTTTATTAAAATCTGAAAACTGAATATAATTGTCTAATACAAGGCCTATATATAGGCAACTCAAATCCTAATCTAAAAAGGCAATATAATTTTCGAAATTTAAATATAAAATTCAAAAATTAACTTTTAAAAATTCAAAATTAACTAAAACAAGGCCTAAACATGTTGGCCCAAAATAATGGATTAAATTAAACTAAGCCCAATCATAACACATAATTAAATTAATAAATTTTGGGCCTTTATTTAATTCTTCCAACAACATCAATTCCTTGGAATTATTTGCAGCCCAAATATCTATAATCAACAAACTTAATCCAGCCTCAAAGTCTTGCTCGAGCTATAGTAATCGGCCCACTCGGAATGTAGACTAGATCGTCTTTCACAGCTGCTACTTGGGCTCCATCAATACGGCCTGGTTGAGCAAACCTAAGCCGCCACCCTTGTAGCTAGCAGCTGCTATCACCAGCCCTTTGCCGCGCCACCGCTGGAGTTCGCACCCCAACCGTCGCCAGTCATGCCGCCACCCCCACCAAAGGTCGTCGCCGATCACATTAGCCATCTGCGACGTTGCCGGAGCAGATGAAGGCATCTGCACAAACCAGGAACATCCGCTATTGAAATGTGACACCGGGAGTTCATCATCCCCTCTTTGTTCTTCAATTATTCTTTGACTCGAGTCTGGTGTGACATTCAAGACAGATAAAATACCTTATTTGAATTCAGATGGCATAATCACTTCTAGGTCTAACTTTTCAAAATCTCTTATCAGTTCACATTCAGGTGAGGAGTGAACCCAACTTCGGTTAATCTTTTCAGCTCAAAGTATCAGCCAAAGAATTTGCATTTCTCGAGCGATAGTATATCGTAAGATCATAATCATTCACCAATTCAAGTCATCATCTCTGCCTCATGTTCAAGTTTCTGATGCTCGAACATGTACTTCAGACTCTTGTGGTCTGTGAATATGGTATATTTGACTCTGTAAAGATGGTGTCTTCATGTTTTCAGAGCATGAAGTACAACATTCAATTCAAGATCATAACTCGGATAGTTCAGCTCATGTAGCCTTAATGGTCGGGATGCATATGAAATTAACAACCTCATTGGATCAGTACACAACGTAAGCCATTCTTAAATGCTTCTTTGTACACTTAAAAACTTTTTCTTGAATCAAGAATATCTAGAACAGGTGCAGTTGTCAGACACTACTTTGATTTCTGAAAGCTCTCTTCGCAGTCCTTGGTCGATTCATATTTGATTTCCTTCTACAATAGTCGTGTCATGGGCTTAACTATCTTTGATTAGCCTTCAATGAATTCCCAAAAGGGATTGTTGTAAATTGAAATGCTAATTCGTTACCCAAACAGAATATTGGATGTCTAAAATAAAATTTTATGCCTATAATAAATTCCCAGCATGCTTTTATTGAATGCAAAGATTAGATTTGCGAACCTTGAACTATTTGCGCAAGAATTTTGATCTTCAATCCTTCTACTTACGCAACAAGATTTAAACCTACATGAAGGAATTAAATATTTGAATTTAATCTAATTAAAATCGAAATTGAGAGATAAAAGAAGAGAAAAAGATCATCTAGATCTAATCTTCTGATCTGTATCCCTTGCTCCAATAAGGCTAGCTAGTGAAGATTCCCTTTGGATATCGTGCTTATTGAGAAGCAAAACTTCCTTCCCTCTTTCAGATCTTGTCGCTTACTAGCAGCTCCCAATTCTCTGGTTTGCTGCTCAGCATCTTATGATCTTGTGGTGTATGGGATCTGAGAAACTGAGGGGAATTTTAGGAGAATTCTAATCTCTAATGGACTTGAAATTTTCATGGGCCAGACCAGGGACCAATATGCAAATAACAAAGAAGGTCTATCAATTAATTAATTCTCATATTCAACCCATAATATAATTAATTAATTAATAGTGATTCATGCCATCTCAGAATAAATATTGTCCTACCTCTTTGTTACCACATTATGAGGAACGGGTTGCATAGGCCTAGTATATCCCCATATTTAAGGTTGCATACATTCATTAATGAATAAGCTCTAAAAAGCCAATAGATTAATTAACATATATTATTCCTAAGTAAATTCGCTCAACCTTTTCACTTATGCTTGAACTTAATCAGCCTGCAGGATTTTAGTATAATGAACCTTATGAGCTGCTCAGGGAAGGTCACCATCCTATTTTGGATACAGTTACTTAGTTTCAGTCACAAACAAACTGCTACCACCCCAGATACAGATATATGAGTAGAACAAAGACTCTCAACCATAGGTACTCAAAGTGATACACAAATATGTATATACTTCCATACATTCATTAAGCTTAGGATTCTATCAAGCCATCAAGATCAAGATTCCTTTTGTGTCAGATAAAGGAATTGATCCTTAATTAGGTCCTATCAATGCATACCACACACACCAACATACCTTGCAACCAAGATAAGCTACTCAATATCGCGTATGTTGCAGTATATACCGACATTCTATCCTGAGACTGTTTCAGTTGTTATAATGGTTTATATCTCGCTAGGTCAAGCGATCTATACAATCTTATGTGATCTACTATGCACCGTATGATCTCCCTATCCATGAGATTAGAGGATAAATTCAGACAATAGATGAACATACAACATTACTGATTCCCAATGTTAAGCAAAAACCTTGTACATAATATACCAATCATAATGCTTTTAGTATACAAATCATTCATCGCCTATAGTACCCGGCTAATCCTAAAAACTTTTGATCTTATTTGGTGATTTGGGTGATTTCAATTCCATCACCGTATTTATCGTAGCGGGGTTTACTTTAATTCCTTCAGCTGACATGACGTGACCTAAGAATGTCACTTCTATTAGCTAGAATTCGCACTTGTTGAATTTAGCATATAATTTTTTTATGTCTAAGTGTCTGTAGAACAATTGTTAGGTGTTGCTCATGTTCTTCTTCACTTTTTAAGTAGAAAAATATGTATTTGATGAATACGGTATCCAGATAAGGGGGAAATACCCTATTAATCAAATATATGAACACAACTAGGGTGTTCGTGAGTTCGAAAGGCATGTCTATGAATTCATAATGACCATACCTTGTCCTGAAAGCTGTCTTCAGAATATATTCTTTTTGTATCGTTAGGTGATAGTAACCCGAACGAAGGTGTACTTTGAGAATACACTCGCACCTTTTAGTTTATCGAACAAATCATTAATATTTGGCAAGGGATATCTATTCTTTTGAGTCAACTTGTTTTGTTCTCTGTAATTGAATTACATTCTCATAGATCCATCTTTGGTTTTCACGAACAAGACGGGGGCTCCCTAAGGAGATACATTTCGTCTGAAGAAGCCCATGTCAAAGAGTTCTTGTAGTTCCACTTTCAGTTCATGCAACTCCTTAGGTGCCATACTGTAGGGTGCTTCAGAAATCGGGGCATCTCCCGATCCAATTCTATCATAAACTCCACTTGTCTGTCTGGTGGTAAACCTGACAATTCTTTTGGAAATACGTCTTCATATTGATTGACTATCGGTACATCCTTGATCGATAGTTCTTGATTCGCTTCACCTTCCAAGTATACTAGAAAGGCTTGGTTCTCCTGCTTCTGCATCAATCTTTTAGCTTGGAGTGTTGATATGATTGGCAATCTTAGGCCTATACAGAATCCATATATGTGAATTAGTTCGGCTCCTAATTGTGGAAGTATGACTTTCCTTTCACTACACAGAATAGTAGCCTAATTTTTCGATGACCAATCAATCCCTAGAATTATGTCTACATGTAAATTTCCAGTACATTCATTGCAGCTACTTGATAGCTCATTTAGGAGAGTTACGTGCATGCCTCTAATTCATTAATTTTGAGTCTTTTAGAGTCATGTTTGAGTCTACTTAGGTCTTAATAAGTATATTTATGCATGAGTAGTCTTTAGGTAAATGGAGTCTGCAATTTAACTCTTTTTGTGTCTAGATGTACATGAAATAATGCAAGTGAACATTAAGTGAAAATCCCAAAGGAAAATGGAAGATGCTGAAAGCATGCTCCAGCAAGTTGCTCGGCAAGAGAGAGAAAGTTGGGGAGAGAGAAACTGGTATCTCAAATGGGCCACCTGTTTAATGCTAACTTGGAAGATTAAAAGCTGAGTTGAGCTGAGCTGGGAGAATTAAAGTGCATGAGAGTGCTACCACATCACCAGGGATAATTAAGGCAACAAAGAGATAAATGAGGAAACCTAAAAGGATACTTTCTTGAAGTGTGAGCCACATATAAAAAGGGCAGGGGGAGTACATTTTCATAGTGACTGAGAGGCATATAGAGGAGCTACACATAGAGAGTAGAGCGGAGAAGCAGTGAAGAGAGCTGGATATTGGCTGAAGGAGGAATCCTGAGGACAATCTCTTGGGATTGAAGGAATTCATTCCTGTGGCAATCTATAACTACATTTCAGATGTTAAATATATGTTACTATGTTTATTTGTGAAGAAACTTTAGACTTTTTTTTGTTTGGATTTAGCCATGAGCTAAACCCTTAAGACTTGGGTTGTTGACTATTTTGCTTAAGCTTATTGCAATGTGGTGTTGATCTGTAGCTATTCTATCATAATCAGGTGTTTATCAATCTTATCTTACTCTGTTTTGCCAACTTAGCTAAAATATATTTCTTTTCATGCTTTGAAAAGTGTGTTTAAGAGAGAGCCCTTATTTGAATCAATTCTCGCCAATGAAAAATGTGTGGAATTGTTGTGCTTAATGAACATGTTTTGTCTTGAGTTATATTTCCTTCTATTTAGCATAGTAATATGTGAATGGTTGGTTAACTGAGCAGATCTAAAGTTTGGAAAAACCATTAGATTACATTCGAGGTTCAGCACTAGAAAATTCTAGATCAATGCTACAACATCTTATGTAGCATGAAGACTCACCAACCTGAGTTGTCTTTTATATCTAAGATCTTATCAACTTGTCTATCCAGCTTTTGTTAATTCACTAGTTATTGTTCCGTTCATGCTTATTTACCTTTTTTGTAATATGATTATCTCAAACACAAATTGTTTAAACCCCTTTTGCATGTTAATGTGTGCACAATTCTACACATAAGCATTCCCGGTGGGATTCGACTCTAGAATACTCCTAGACATTACTTGATAGTATACTCTTTGTTGCACATTCGGTGCACACACCACTACTATTACCATAGGCATATTTAGGTGGACTTCCAGATTAGAGCACACTAACGTAGTAGTAGTTCTTTCTCCTGAAGGCACAACTACCCTCATATTATGCCTACCTTCTTCTTGTTTAATGCCTAGAGTTCCAATGCATATGGATGAATGAAGGAATGGGATGCTTCAGTGTCAAATAAAACTAAGATAGAAATAAAACTAAGACAGGTATATTATTAATGATACCCATACCTGCCCAATTTCCTTATCAATGTTTCCATTGATGGTTTAGGCCCTAGCTCCTCTGGGTGGCTGCTCCCTCTGCTGGTGATCTTCTACAGGGTTGCAAGGCGATGATTTCCTCTCTTGTCGGCCTCCTCTATGGTTCCTAGCAGCTCTCAGCCTTGGCTGGTGTTCTCCCCGGATTGCCTTCAATTGTTGGTAAGCAGGCCTCTGTTGTTTTGGTTTGTTCCCAACTTCAGCTCTGCTAGAAGGGCACTATCGAGCATAGTCTCCAGTCCCTTCGCAAGTGAAGCACTTCGGCACTGATGGAAAGAACCTCCGAGAATTTTTTTTCCAAACTGGTGATAATCTCTAATCAAATCTTGGTGCATTATTCGCAACAACAACCACTCGATTACTTAAATCATGATATGAAGAGTCTAGATGATATCTATTTAGACCAATATATGAACATTGATCGCTCTCATGTATCGAGTCATTTTCAGGAAATTTCGCATTTTGTAATATCCAACAAAATACCCACTTATGGTCTTTGGGTCCAACTTCTTTTCCTGAAGATTATAAACACTTACTTTAGATGGACGTCCCGAAACGCGCACATGACTTAGGTTTCCAACCCTTATACAGTTACAATGGAGTCTTTAAAATTTCTTTTGTTGGAACTTGATTCAGTATTATCACTATCTTTGTTAGAGCCTTAGTACATAAAACTTTTGAAAGTTTGGAGCTAACTAGAATACAACTCACCATATTTAATAATATCCGTTATTTTTGTTAAGTTGTGTTATTTTGGTCTGGAGAACCATGTAGGATCTGAGTCTACAATAGACAACATGAATTATTTTTTATTATTTCAGCCATTTGGACCGTTCTCAAGGTATCAAAACTAAATCAGATTGAATAAATCAGGCGAACCATATGCATGCTCCTAATATTTAATTGCAGAGAATAGATTTACAGAATGCTTGAATTCAAGCTTCGGATCTCTAGATCTAAATAAAGACGGCGACAATCGAGTAGATCTGGATTTGGGATCCAATCAATGCTGTTGTGTTTCAACAGATCTGATCTTCTGATTGTATACCTTACTCCTTAAAGATGTGGTGAGGATACGCTACCGAGTTTCACCAAATCCTTAAGAAAGTCAATCAAGCCTTCTTTATAGGTGTAACTATCGTTTCTCTTTCTATTATGTACTCTCATACTTAATAATGTTTTGTGTAATACAGTTGTTGTATAATACTGTATTGATCTGCAGAGAGAAGGGCTTTATATAGTGTTAGGGTTTGCACACCCTTACCCGAATGGGCTCAAGCAGTTTGTGGGCCAGACCATGGACTAAATGCAAATAATAAAGTGGATCCTCCTTATTAATTAATTCTTCCATGTCCAACCCAGAATATAATTAATTAATAAGATATTGTTTTACTTTTACCACGTAAATAATGCTGACTCACCCCATTATTACCATGTTATATGGAACAGGTTGCATTAAACTTGAATGATCCACATATTTAAGGTTCCAGACATTAATTAATTAATTAGGCTTATGACAATCAGCCACAATTAATTAATCTCTTATTTCCTAAGTAGTATCACTCACTCCTTTTCACTTATGTCTAAATTAATAATTCAACTTGCAGGGTTTAACAGAATGAACCTTGAGAGCTCCTCAGGAATTTTCCTATCCTATAATGGATTTGATTACCTACATATCTAGCCTAAGCAGGCCACATACAAACCGACACACCCAAGATGCAGGTATAAGAGTACATATAAGACTCGCCACCATAACAAGTCAAAGTGTGCTCGAATTGTGTATGCCCTTTAGCCTTCCATTAGGTTTATGATCATAACAAGTATGTTGAGATCCGGATCTTTCATATGTCAATGAGAATGGCGCATCTCACAGTTGATCCCATCAATACATAAAGATGTACCGACACATCAAGTATCTAGGATAAGCTCACTTAAATACCGATGTGTCACAGCTTAATCCGACAGCCTATCCAGGAATTGTCTCAGCTGTGATATTGTTTATATCTTGCTAGCTTAAGTGATTCACATGATCATCTGTGATCTCCTACACACCTTATTATTATCCCTATAGGTGAAATAATAGAATATTATAATTCGTATCGTATGTTTGTTATATCAGATAGTGACTATGTTGATGTAACACATTTATGAAGACATCTGTATCAAACAAACACACTTAATAATAAATGTTTTATCATACAATCCTAACAAACCAAACGTAAAATATTGGGCAACAATGTCATTTCCCTACAGAAACTTTGCATATGGACCAGATGCTTGTCCATTTTTAGTGAATCTACTATAGTACTATTCACTTCTATCTGATCTCACAATCTTAATTTTCTTTCCGCATTGTTTCTCCACCTCAACTTTGAAATCTGTAAAAGCATCAAGTGTTTCATACTTGTTGTCAAGTATATATAGATACATGTAACGTCAGTAATCATCTATAAAGGTGATAAAGTATTAATCACTTTGTGTTTCCATATTAAGACTACAGATGTTTGTATGAATTATTTCTAATATTTCATAACTCCTCTTAGTATTTTTCTTTGACTTGTTAGTCTGCTTACCCTTAATTCAGTCTACACAAGTTTCAAAATCAGATAAATCAAGAGTACTAAGTACTCCATCATTTATTATTCTCTTAATTCTTTCATAGAGATATGACCCAATCTCCAATGCCACAACTTTGAGTAATTTTCATTCATAACACATCCTTTTACACCAACAAAATTTTGAACATGCATAGTAGTGTAATGATTATCATTTTGTAAATCAAGAAAAAAAAATACCATTTGACAAGGTACCATAACCAATAACATCAAATTCATGTGAAAAACTTCATTACTACAAATTTCACTTTTCCTAACACCCTTTTCCTCACACCCCTAAAAAAATGTTGTAATATTACATATATTATGACATCTGTCAG
The DNA here is from genome assembly GCA_026898455.1 of Plectranthus barbatus. Lineage (NCBI taxonomy): Eukaryota > Viridiplantae > Streptophyta > Magnoliopsida > Lamiales > Lamiaceae > Plectranthus > Plectranthus barbatus. The sequence goes on along the minus strand of JAPKLW010000029.1, from coordinate 218,994 downwards.
TAAAAAAGTATTATTTATATTCAATAAATAATTATTATAATTCAACAAATAATATCAAAATTTTAAAGTATTTTACCTGACATTAAAAATAAAGTGTGAGGAGAAATAACCCTCCAAAATGAAAATATTAATTTTTGGTGTAAATATTCTCCCTCCATTATTTTATCTAACATTACAAGCTGTAAGGAAAACCTTTTTTTAAAAAAAGGAAAAAAATGAAGAAGAATAAGGAAAGAATTCACATTAATGTAACGTGTGCCCTCCCCTTTTCCTTCCCCACCCTTCTCTATCATCTTTATGCCGTTGTTCACCCCTTTCCATTATCGATTCTCTGCGAATAGTTGGAGAGTTTGGCCTCCAGAGACAATTGAGTGTCGGACCCGGATGAAATCATGTAAGTTTATTTTTTTTTTGTTAAAAGTTCTTGTAGTTTTAAGCATGATATTGCTATGAACTCTAACTGAATGGGTTTAATATGTGGTTTGCACGCAATATAACATATTCATCTAAGTATCTTTCGAACACCTCCTAATAATCTCGGTATCTCTATGGTATTGTTCGCCCCAATTGCATACTGAGAATTATTGCATATTCAACTGGAAAATTCTAGGTTTTATATAAAGATTTTAAAATTAGTATTTATTTAATTGGATTTATAGGTTATGAAAAGAATTTTACATTTATGCTATTAATGAGGACTTAGAGGTGGTGATTTCTGGCCGATCAGTACACAACTGTGGTGGGTACTCGAAATCAAATACTGATGAGCAAAGTGAGAGTAAGATGTTTTCGCCAATTTACAACTTACTGCTTTTTGAAATTAAATACCTTGAACTAAGTTCTTCTAGTATGTTTTGGTTCTATTTTATTATTCTTTTTAGGAGGGTGAAGACATCCCTTTATCTTTTTCCAATATCAAAAGATGGATCAACTTCATGAACAAAATGCTTTGAGGTAGAGCACCCTTGCTTTGATGTACTTTAAGTGCAATTATAGTTATCCTTTATCAAATTTAATTTAATCTAAAATTACAGCTTAGGTGTAGAGATTATTTTCTCTAACCGTTCCTGGTGAGTTTTCCTATCTGCCTTATTCTCTGCCCTATACATTTTGTTTTTAAATCTTGTAGCAGAGCTTTTATCCATTTGTGCATTTATTGACATAATCGAAGAATCCATGGTTGTTTCTCTTTCTATGTTGTGGTAACAAGGTTGACATCAAGCTTCACTTTGCAACCTCTGTAATCTATCTTGAATAACGAGGATAAATCATCTCCATTGTGCCCTCAGGTTACTTCAAGCACAACATAAGTTTGATAGTTATGTGTACTTCTCATTAACAGTTTCTTCCTCTTTGTTCTAGGTGTTATTGGTTGTGGATGTTGGACAAGGCTTAGCCAATTTGAGACACATGTGCAGTTCATTTTATTTTATCTAACTTTATTACATTTTTACAAGGAAAAGTACAAATCATTATTTAGTACTTTCATAAAAAGAAGGTGGAGCATTACATTTTCTACGAGATGCTGCTAGATATTATACTGATGTTGCTTAGGAAGTACATAGATAAACACAAAATTGTAAATCATTTGAAACAAAATCTCTGTGGATATATTGTTAAGTTCATGTTTTTTTCAGCATTTGAATTTAAAACTGACTTGTGACTTTTTCTTGTGCTCAATTATAGGTTTGTTCGTGGAAATGTGAAGTTAAAGAACTTTTTAGTTGGTCAATCAGAACCATAAAAGAAGACAACTTAATCTCATTGGTCTTGCTTGTAGCTGTTCAAAGTGCGAATTTTTTTTTTCCATAAGTAGCATACATAATCAAGAGACATCTTTTCAACTTTTTTTTGGCAGTCTATTATGGAAAGTGTTCACATAACAAGTGACAAAAAGGTTAGTATATTGCTTGCGACTCTGTTGGGAGCCCTGCAGTTAACATATTAAAACTAAAGTTGTTTTTTTCCTTGTGAATTTCAGAGGCAACTTAGGATTACACCTTGCTTGTTGAGTGGAACTGAATGACCATGCTTTCTATTTGCAAGGAGGTTTTTACCTGAAACATTGGATAATTTACTACACCTTTTCCCCAATTATGCATCCATTGGAGTTGATGTGTGGTGACCAACGTGGGATTCTTTGGTCGATGAAAACCATTTACATTCGACCTCATTTGTCTTCTATTATATTATATTAGTGTAATTGCCTAATTGGTAACTACTCTTATATTATATTTGGGAGTTAGTGGCTTTCTTTCAATTTAGAATAAATAACTCAATTTAGTGATATTGTGTTATATTTTACACGCAATGAGCATATTTATAGCTTTCTACGTGATTCGTAAATAATTTTGTTGAATTATTTATTGTGCTTATTGATTTCAAGCTTGATTAATATATAAAAATTGTTATATGTAAATATGGTCTTTCATGACAGTACTATAATTCCGGGAAATATGATTTTTTTGATATGGTAATGAGAATATATAAATACATTTATTCACAATATATCATGTAAGTAAAAATTGTTATCATGACACTAAAAGTTGTTACCTTAATTTTATTTACCAACACTTAGTAATGTGAAAAGAGGTAGGATTATCCTGACACATCTATAATGACACTCTTTGCTGTCAATTTACACCCCCACCCTATCACAATACTTCTTTGGACAACAGGGTATAATAGTGTCAGCATAGTGATATATGTCAGCATAACATTTTTTTTATGACAGGTGATACAGTTGGGAAAAGCTTAATTTGTAGTAGTGCTTAAACAATAGTATGAAAAAGTTAAAGGAAAATCTCAAAGAAACTGAAATTAAATTCCTAGCAAAATTAGAAATATAAAAAGTATTTTCCAAAACCAAAATGAAACCACTGCTTACAACCACCATGCAAGTTCCAACTGTTGCCACATGTGATGGCATCTTGTTTCCCAAATAGATGTTTTGCTCACTTCCCACGGGTTTCTGCAGGTTTTACAATCCATGCAAGGAGTTGGTAACATAAATTGAAGAAGCAAAATTAATCCACCATATGATATGATTAACATCAATCATATTGGATTCAAACTTAAGACCATTTTCTTTGGATGCCCTATCTTATGGCAAAAGAAACATTTGATGTCTTTCTGGATGTTTTTAAAGGGAGGAATTTTATCATTGCCCTTGTCTTTCGATTGAAAATGTATTTTCTTTCCTGATGTAGTTGCCAAATTCACTTTTGAAACCTCCTCCATAACCAAATGCCCCTCCTCCTGAACACACATGATCATCAATTCATTCATTGACCATCCTTCCTTATGTGTGTTGTAGGAGATCTTAAAAAGAGCATCCCGAGGAGACAGAATATTCAGTATAAAGTGAACCAAGAAAGAATATGACATCTCAACTTCCAACACTTTCAGTTGAGAAACTATAACTTGCGCATGAGCAAACTTCATGATTAGGCAGCTTGCCAAGGCTTTATCAGATGACACAAATTGGTCATCAATAGCATTCATTAACTTCTTAACATTATCATGTTATTCAACGGAACCCCTAATTCCAATTCAAATTATTGTCTTAATGAACATTACGCAAAGCGGATTAGATCGCTCTCATTTTTTATAAAGATCAACTGCAGCAGGGGTGTTGTTTTCAGTAATAGCAAGTGATTCATCTTTTCTCATAGCATAATCAATGTCCAGCCAGCTGATAAGCTCGTTTTTCTACTCTCTTATCGCATTGTTTTCTTTTCTTTTATGCATTTTAACTTGTTTTCTTGAATAAACTGAGCATGGTTAAAAGATAATAGCATAAATGTAAACCGAGTATAGGCCGAAACCTTACAGCAGCACAGGGGCATACCCCAGGGATAAAAACAGACACCCGAGGTTCACAAACAGTGTGACCATCGGGACAAGCAATCTAACCCTGCAAATACAAGTACACGGGGCATACCCCGGTAGAAAGATGACATCTAAGCACACTATAAGGTGACCAGCCCAACAATGGCCCAAATCTCACACCTACCGAGATAACCCAACAGAAATCAACCGCCCAAAACGATCATACCGATAGTAGTCCTGGGTCCGAAAGAGAAATGCCATCCTAACTAGGTCAGCACGACATCCCCCTTCATCATACTCAAAACCAAGCGATGTAGGCATACTAACTAGGTCAGCCCACCCACATCACACTATCGATATGATCACAAACCAACAGAAAACACAGAAGAGACCACTAATGGGTATTCCAGTCAAGATGAGCAACAACCTCATCTATCGGGAACACCGAGTAAAGAATACGAAAAACGTCCTCCTTAATGCCCTTCACAACTGCAGCGGCATCAAAGGGAGCACCATTAAAGACTTTCTTGTTCCTTGCATGCCAGATATGGTTCGCCGTGGCGGCCAGAGCAAGATAACGGGCTTTCTTCAAGACTTTGGACCAGCTCCTCTCCCGCAGGCACCACTTCAGCGCAGCTTCCACGGTCGATGTCCTATGCTTCAGTCCAAGCCACTCCCGCACATCCCTCCAAACCCGTGAGGTTTCCCTACATTCAAAAAAGAGATGCTTAGCGGTTTCATTAACAGAGTCACAAAGCTGACAGACCAAGGGCACATCATCACTTAAAAAGCACATGCGGTCTCTAGTCTTAAGCCTGCCATGTAAAATAAACCAAAGGGTAATAGAAAAACGAGGAGGGATAGGAGACTTCCATATGGTCTTATGCCAAAAGCGCCGAGTCCCCTTAATCCTCCAAAACTCGTAAGCCCCAGTCACCCCTTTCTGAGCGAACATCCTATCAAGTAGTCTGCCCGCACTCTCCGCATCCCCTGAAGCAGCCTGCAAAAGAGAATCACGAAGAGTAAAAATCCTCTTCAAAAACACAGAGTCTCGAGAGTTAATATTAAAAGTCCATAGATCATCTCCCCTCAAGTACTCCGTGTGGACCCAGCGAATCCACAATGAATCCGTCTTCTTATGTATATTCCAGAGCACCTTCGTGAAAAGGGCATCATTCCATTTCTTCACATCATGAATACCCAGACCCCCCTCCTCCTTTGGGGTGCAGACCGTCTTCCAGGCGACAGGCGAAGACTTAGTTCCCCAAAGGAAGGTCCTCACCAGCCTGTTAATCCGATCAATCACACCCTCCGGAATCGGAAGGACCTGAAACCAATAGTTCTCCACCCCCTGCACCACAGCTCTAATCAGTTCCGCCCTACCTGCAAGAGATAAAGAACTATTAGACCATCTCCGAATAAGCCCCGTAATCTGATCAATCAGGGGAGAATATTGATCATTCAAAAGGTTGTGAGAAGCAAGAGGAAGCCCCAGAAACTTGATCGGCCAAGTCCCCACTGGAAACGCAAACAACTGCTGTATCTGTTCCTCCTCCCACCTACTGAGTCCCCCAAAATATATGTTAGACTTGCGGTTATTAATCACAAGTCCCGACATCGCAGAAAATTCCCTGAGGGCATCAGCCACAACCTGCATACCAGCAACAGTACCCTTGCCAAACACCAACAAATCATCAGCAAACATAAGGTGTGTAATATTCAACGAATCACATTTTGGCAAGTACGCATATCTAGAGTCCCTAATCCTGACAGATAAGAGCCTAGACAAATACTCCATGCACAGAAGAAATAGAATCGGAGACATAGGATCACCCTGTCTCAGACCCCTCCTACCCTCAATGTAACCATGCACCCCCCCATTCATAGACAACGAAAACGTAGGGCAAGTCACACATATCATAATCCAATGGATGAACTGAGGGTGAAAGTTCAAACCGTGGAGGACCTCATACAGAAACTCCCAAGAGATAGAGTCGTAGGCCTTCTGTAGATCAATCTTCAATAAGCACCGCCTAACTCCTTTTCTCTGCGTCTTCTTCTCAAAGCCTCTAACTATTTCCTGCGCCAAAAGAAAATTATCAGTGATATTCCTTCCCCGTAGGAAAGCAGCCTGGGCAGGGTTAATAATAGAGGGCAAAAACAACGACATCCTGTCAGCCAGAATCTTAGTAATAGTTTTATAGACAGTGTTAGTGCAGGAGATAGGACGAAAATCAGCAACAGTAGGTTCATGCGCCTTCTTCGGGATTAGGGAGACCACAGTATGGTTGAGTTTGCGAAGCAGGACCTCTTTCTCAAAGAACTCCTGCACCGCATCCACCACCTCGGGACCCACAAGACTCCACTTCTTCTTGAAGAAAGAGGAGGAGTATCCATCAGGACCCGGTGCCTTGTCATCTCCAATCCCAAACATAGCCTCACGGACTTGCAAGGCCGATACCCAACGAACTGATCTTTGCTGCTCTTCACTGCTTAACCTGGTACCTGTAAGAAAAACAGAAGGAACAACAGCAGTACGAGGAACAGAGCGCCCAAACAAAATAGAATAGAACTGAATAAAATCATTCCTAATTCTATTCATATCACTATACACCTCGCCATCAGCATCACATAAAAAAGAAATGGCATTACGTCCATGCTTTCTCTTCACAATAGAATGAAAATAGGCAGTGGACTTATCTGCTTTAACCAAGTGGATACCACGTGCTCTCTGGCGGAAAAATTCATACTCAGCAGTGACCAAGCGAGCCGCCTCCTTACGGAGTTCAATTTCTTTATTCCTCAGATTCCCATCAAGTGGGTTCCTATCACGATCCATTTGAACCTCCTCCAGATTAGCCTTAGCAGCTTTGACCCTGTCCTGGAGGAAAGCGAACTCCTTGAAGTTAAACCTCTTCAGCACTCCCTGTAAAGCCCCAACTTGTCTGCAAGGTGGCGCTGGCAATCAGACTCTGCCCTTTCCACCTTCCAGTTGTCCTTTAAGACCCTGTCAAAATCATCGTGCTCCATCCACAAGTTAGAGAATTTAAAGGGAGGTTTGAAACGAGGTACCTGCTCGAAAAGGTAAGTAATACTCGGCGAGTGATCAAAATGTATTCCTCGGGGAAGGAATTCAGATCTGCAATACCAGCCCGCCTCAAACCAAGCTTCATTAACCAAGACACGGTCAATTTTGGAGAACGTGCCTCCTTCTGACCAAGTAAAATGTACACCTGAAGAAGGCGTATCCTGCAAACTCAAGAAAGAACAAGCATCAGAAAATTCAGTATACTCCTTCTCAACCGGTCTCCTACCACCAATCCGCTCATCCGGGTGCAAAATAGCGTTGAAGTCTCCTGCCACAATAGCAGGTTCGTCCAACGACACATTGGAGATCAAAGAGTCCCAGAGAGTCCTTCGTTGGGCAAGAGGATTAAAGCCATACACTGCACTAAGGTTAAATAAAGACCCGGTGGGTTTCCATTTAACCTTGCAGTGTATAACCTGATCCTCAATCGAAACAACCTGCAAATCCACATGAAGAGAATTCCACAGTACCAAAATCCGCAGAGTGTTTATGGGCCTTCTGCAGTCCCCTAACATTCCATGCTGCAAAAATCATCTCCACCGTCCTTCTTTTTCACTCCGAACACCCCTTAGGGTAGGGGGACAGCTGGTTCTAGCCACACGGTTCTTAATGCGAACCGATTTCCTCAATGTGTTACCTTTCTCTTGTTTGTCTCTCACTTCGGAATCGGGGGGGCTGTCACTAGTGTTGTGCACCAACTTACTTGTAACCGCATCCTCCTTTTCCACTGTATTGTCCAAAGCAATTCCAACACCAAATTTACCTTTTGCAGCTCGTGGAATTTGTCCCAAAACCTGAAAGGAATTAGAAGTAGAAACAAGAGTACAAGAGCGGGAAGTAGAAGAGATACTACCCGACAGAGACTCCGGGTTTCGAACAACATCTGACCATTTCCTCGACGTAGGAGATATTTCCCCAGAGTCATTCAAATGAGGATGGGAGGAGTTAGCCAAATCCACAGATGTAGTGGGAATCAAGTGTTATGCTTGTCATGGTGAGATTTTGCAGGTTTTACGCCAAATCCAATGGAAAACACGTTCCGAAAGCAGCAGATGTTCAAAGAAACAGTGAAATCGGCAATTAAGCTACCTCCTTCCAAGTATACCACCATCATTCAAAATCGGAGAGTCTTCATGATTGATTCAAGGGGTCGACGAGTCTGGACTCGACCGCTTTGGTGAGCTGGAAGCTGAGTCGAGCCACGACAGTAAATAAGGCACTGAATGGGAGGTAACCCATTGCGTTTTCAATTTTTTCCTTTTCTTTTTAGTATTTTCGAATTCCTTTGTTTATCACTGTTACTTCACTTTTATTTTCTTTTGAAAAAAAAAATAAAATAAAATAAAAAATATATTTTGAAGTCTGTCCCGCCGAGGCAAAGGCTGCCACGGCCGAGATAGAAAGCCGAGACGTGGAACACTTCGACCGAGAAGGAGGTTGACAAGAAGGCTCCATCCCGGCCGAGACAGAGCTCGACACGGCCGAGATAGGAGTGCTGGCAGACTTAATCCACGCCAGCTGATGAGGAAGAGGAAGGAGATAAAAAGTTGGTGTCTGAGGCCAACAATTGAGGTACAGTTTCGAACCCTGAATCTGACTTTCAAACTTATTCTCTCTGACTTTCGAATAAGTTTGGGGGATGAAGATTTAAGGGTTTTTGAAATTCTTTTCTATCTTTTATTTGCGTTATTTAAAGTTCTGCATGAATAAATTTTTGAATAAATTGAATTATGGGAGTTGAGCATGATAACCCTAACAAGAATGCGAGGTTAGAATTGATTGACTTCAGTTTGCGTTGATTGTGATAGTGGTCGAGTATGCCCATGAATGTGAATACCACATGACTACTAGTTTTGATACTTGCGTTGGCATGAGATAGATGATGATTTGATGTTTACTGTGGAAGAAAAATTGTCCTAAGTCTGAGTTTTTGAGCCTGAAATTCGATTGTGAGTGTGTCTGCAATTTTGAATTTCTCTAGAACTTGCTATGTTTCTCTTTCAAGACTTCTAGTGTGCACAGGTTTAGGAAGTGATTTTAGGCCATCTTTGTTTAGCCTATTTTCCCATACACTGTCCTAATTAAATGTTATCCCTAGTCAGCCCTTTTGAGCCTATGATATTTTCTTTCTTTGTCTATGAGTTGGAAATAAATAGGGGAATCAACTCTTGCTATGAGAGTGGGTTGGGATTTGTTTGAGAAAGGATAAGATATTATTATAAGGGTAAAAGAAAAAGAAAAGGTTGGGCTCTAGAGAAAAAAAATAGAAAATGAAAAAAAAATGTGTTGTTGTGTTTGTTAATCCTTAGAAGCTCAAATGTATAATCAAAAAAAAAAATTGTTTAGAGCATAAAAGGATATGTGTGAAAAAGGAAAAAAAAAAAGGAGAGAAGAAAGAGAGCCTTGTTTGATGTTGAATATTATAGGAGATGGGTGGATATCATTAGATAGTGGTAGAGATTAGTTGAGGTGCGCAACTCAGTTGATTTTAGTCACTTGGCCATATATTCCCTACCCTTCACAAAAGCCTACATTACAACCTTGAATAAAGTCCTTTCTGATCTTAGACTTGTGTGCACATATTTGCAGTGGAGATTGAGATTATTTGCAAGCCTATGGTAGAACTTGATTTTCATGACTTGTGTGTGATCTCATAATTATCCTAAACACTTGAGTGAATGAGCGAAACACTTCCCATGTGAGTCTTTCATAGTTTACAGATTTTCTGATTCTTTCAAAAATGTTGATGTTTAGTAGATTTACGAGTTTGAATGTGATGAATCTTGTGAGGCATTGCACTACTCTTCTGCTTGAACTTTTGATTCTTTCTTATGTTGATTGAGGACAATCAAGTGTTTAAGTTTGGGGGGTTTGATAAGCTCATTTTTCTACTCTCTTATCGCATTGTCTTTCTTTCCTTTTATGCATTTTAACTTGTTTTCTTGAATAAACTGAGCATGAGTATATATTAGAGGGTGTTATGCTTGTCATGGTGAGATTTTGCAGGTTTTAGGCCAAATCCAATGGAAAACCCGTTCCGAAAGCAGCAGATGTTCAAAGAAACAGTCACAAATTCTTCCACCAGTAGAATCTGAGCTAATGGATCAAGTCAATTCAAATATCTTTGAATTAGCTGTCCAATGCAACTGGAATCGGATCAATCGGAGTTCAGACGCGAAAGTTATGGCCAAAACCGTGAGACTGCGCAGAAGGGTCGGAAGTGGCGAAAACGGTCTCTGTTTCGACCGAAATGAAAGCCATCTCGACCGAGACAGAAGCGTCCATCTCGGCCGTGGCAGGGTCTATCTCGACCAAGATGGACTGTTTTGGCGAGATTTTGCGGGATTTTCACATATTTTGGGCGAGAATTGCTTGGGGAACAAGATATACATCAATTTGGAAGCAATAAATCATACCTTTTGAAGATATCCATCCAAGGCCTCAACCCTACTTCTATATAAACTCTTCAATAGCTCAGAATTATAAGTTTTTTTTTAGCTTTTAAATCCTTTAATCTTTGAAGACCTTTCCCCCTTTACAGTTTTTACACCTTTATTTTCTGTTTTCTTTAAGTTTTGTTAGAATTCCTCTTTACTTTTATTTGTTAAACCTTTACTTTTTAATGCAATCTTTAATTTTTCCTGCATTGTTTTTCTTCAATATATTAGGCTAGAACCCTAAACAGGTTCTAGGGTTTCTCCATCTGTGATGCTTGTTTAGATTTATTTATTCAAACCCTTGTATTAGTTTAAACTCTTTGATTTTATTTTAAATCTATTTTCAATTGAAGGATCGAGAGATGAAAAATTGTAATAGGTTTTAGTTATTGATTGAAGGACCGAAAGGTGAAAATCGATAATAGGAAGTAAGAGTTTAGTACTTTTGATTATCTGTCCGACCAAGAAGATTTCAATTGTAGGAAAATCTAGATCTTTATGAAATTGATTAATTGGTGTATTTTGAGACCGAAAGGAGATAGATCACTAATTAGTAATTTAGGTTTTAATTGCCCGACCAAGGAATTAACTCCACAATAAAAGGTTTTCCACCAAAATTGTGTTTCATGGGTTTGAATATTTAATTCTTGCAAGTTGATCAGATTGGTATATTTCCCTGGAATCTGTGTTTTTTATTATTTGAATTTCCCTCTTTAATTATTTCTTTTGAAAAACCAAAAACCTCAAATTTGATTTGCCCAAACAAAAGTTCTGAGAACCATGTTCTGTATATGATTCTCCATCGTTGCACTATCTCTGTGGGATTGACCAACCCTTGGGTTGTCTTATAAATTTATTTGCCCTTTGCTATAATTTGTATGCAGATTTAGCATCGATCACCAGCCCAACTGAAGAAGAATTCTCTCATTCCAAATATAATAATTGTCCCCATTTAGCTCAGGAACCTCAAATTTCATATTAGAGATATTAACAGGTTGAATTACTATTGCAAAACATGTCAATCATAAATCCAGAGGCATAAAACTTTTATGTGAGCTAAAGTTTTAATTGAATAGGATTTAAAAACAAATTTTATGACAAAACTATTATATCATATTCACTTTTCTATTCCATGTGGGTAAATTATAAAAATGATTTAATATTATGTCCTAATTAATCAATTAGAAAATGTAATAAAAGTTCATGTGGGATAAAATTTAGGCCCAAACATCAATTCTAGTACAAATTATGCGCTTTTTGTGAATTCTAGTATCAACTATTCTCTTTTTTAATTAATGTTTAAACAATAAAAATGTATTCAAATTGAGATGAAAAGATTTTCTGGCATCGGAAAGTTGATGGGGCAAGGGGCATGCCGGAAATCCATATCATATTAAAAAAATGACATGTTTGTTTGAATTTATTTTTAATATGACATGGGTTTGCTTTCTGATGCCGAAAATCTTTTCATCCTAGATTTGAATAATTTGTACAGTTTAGACATTAAATTGAGATAGGGAATAGTTGTACTAAAATTGAGAAGAGGAGTATAGTTTGTACTAAAATTGATGATTTGGCCATAATAAACCCACATATCACAAGTAACAATATGAATATATGAGATTTATAAGCAAATCTTTAAAAAATTAATGTCAAAATGATATGAAAAACTTATCCATTACAGAGCAATTCTGCGACAATTAAACGGAAGCACTACTACTCACCACAGTTCCTAACGCGAATAAGGATTTTAAAATCAAATTCAGAATCCGGCAATGAACTCGGAAAAGATAGATTCAGTCCAAACACAAGCTAGCTCAAGGATAGACGCCGAATTAAAATTGGCGACAAGAACTGAATCAAACCGTAATCGTATAGTGGAAATTGGAGACAAAAATATAAACACAATTCTCCATAACCGTAGAAACAAATTAAGCAAGGTAGATGATAGCCATACTCTGATAACAAAATGTAAAATTTAACTTCATCGATTCAATTATTAAATCATATTACAACGAATAAAACCGACCATCGCTTCGTCTCTACACGTTAAACTCCAAGAACTTTAATTCTTCTGTAGTTTTTCCCTTCTCTGTATCAACGGTGTATCAAACTGGATGAAAGTTAACTGCAGTGGACCGTGTATTCAAAAAATGTATTATTTATAAGTGTGCGAATAACTCAATAACTTCTCCACATCACAGAAGTCACGCGAATTTCAAATTAATATCCCCTAAAAATAAGGATATGTATAACCACTTCAGAATTCAAAATATTTCACTGTGGTCTAATATAAAATATAAGAGATTAATTAATAATATTAAAATTTTAATCTTAACATAAAAATCTATATAAGATGATAGATCTCATAGGATCAAATTCGCTAGGCACAGATTACATATTTATTGGTTGGTCATACGCGCCGGTCCAAAAAGTAAATTAATTCAAATAATTATTAAATTTTTAATTAAAAGATTTTTAGAATTTCCATCACCAAGATTTTAAGCAATCGGTTTCTAATCTGTCCCAAATTTATACATCGTCCATAATTATAACATAATTATTCGATATTGCTTAATTTCCATTTATGGATAAATTAACTTCTAGATAAACCTTACATAAATAGTAATGCTATAGAAACCACACGAATCCAAAGAGTGATCAATTTTGAATTTAATAAAGACATGAATTTAATGACGACAACAAACATTCCAATTCACCTACTAGACTAACCTAAGCCTACAATGTGTGGTTTTGGTTTAAGAGAAGGATGGATGATGCTTTTGGCAACTTTCGCATGAAAAAGAATTCTCTCTCAATTGGCAGCATTCCTGCTGCTCGGCAACTTCATTTTCATTAGAAAAGACACCCTAAACCCTATGTAGTTGATTATGAATGATTTGATATGGTATGCAAACTTTTATAATTATATATACTAAATATTGTAATAAAGTTGGGCATAACATAATTTATATATAGTTATCATACCGTTCTTTTGGTATATTCTTATCATATGAAAATTTTTGATACACTGATTTTTACAGTTCTTTATATTAAAATTTATTTTAAAAGCTTGTTTTTTCAATAATACTCGAAAATAAAGATGGAAGAAATTATTTTATTTTTGATAATTTAAAATAAAGGTACAATATAATAAAAGATAATTATATATTTCTAGTGATCACTATATAATTCACAAAATTTCTTTAGGGTCTCATGCCTTTGCGTCCAATCTCATGTTGGGAGGCCACAGTACTGCCCCTCACATTTCTTTGAGGACACTAATAATGAGTCGAGTAGGATTGATGGATACATAAGTTTTAAGGCAGAAAATTTAGGGTCATTGCATTGACTCAATGTGCCCTTGAGTATGTATGTTGCCTATTTGGTGTCCTCTCTCTGGCCTCAGGCCATCGATTTGCTCGACCCCTCTCTTGGAGATCTAGTTGTCATGCTAACTTAGCCATATTTTGTTTGGGTATTCGATTAGGCTCATTCTTCTCCCATGTATTTGTGGTCAAGCTTTGTTGAACACATTATCAATATCACATCATGATACATCGTCAGTTCTTTATAAAGATAAGAGTCCACGTCGAGATCATATTTTAAGGTGTGGGTTGTAGTCTCAACAGGACAGCACGGGACGAAAACAAGTTCGTTGTTGAATCTTCCTGCGTAAGATCGTAGGGACTCACGATCTCGATGTTATATCTTGTAGATATCTTTTGGCACTACAACAAAAAGAGTAATAGATTACGCGATATAGACAACGCGAATATTCATTCGTGTTGTCTATATCATAATAGACAACACAAAAGTATAATTGCATAGTATATTTTGTTGGACGCTAACAGACGACATGGACATTCGCGTCGTCTATATGGATATAGATGATGCAAGAAGTCTATATCGTCTATGTTCATATAGACGATGCGAAAGCTTTCGCGTCGTCTATATGGATATAGAAAACGCAAAAAATCCGCGTTGTCTATGTTCATATAGACGATGCGAAAGCCCACGTCGTCTTTATTTTGATATTCACTAATAGACGACGCGTGCAATTACGTTGTCTATATGTACATAGATGACGTGATTTTTTTGCATCGTCTATATCCATTTAGACGACATGGTTACACGTGTCATCTCTATTATTTCAATTTAAAAAACCCTCGATCGAGTTGTGTTCGGCCATTTATGTACTCTTCTCCCCTACACGTGTTGTCATTTCTCTCTTGGTCTGCACCCTACCGCCAGTATGTGTCCTTTGACCACATCGAATCCGTCGAGTTCATTTGTCTTTGCCTCCGCCTACTGATGAGCCCGTCCTCGGATCGTGCCACGAGTCGTGTCGACTCTGTCCTCTGTTCTTTTCACTTGTACCTTGCCGCGGAAGCTGTTTGCGAGTCTGTCCTCCTCCGTCGAGTTCGTCTATCTTCGCATGTGCCTGCCACCCAGCCCATCCTCGGATCGTGCCGCGATTTGTCTGTCCTTCTTCGATCGCATCGACTCCGTCCTCCATTCACTTCGCATGCACCCTGCCGCCGAGGCTATTTGCGAGTTTGTCCTGTTCTACATAGGCATTTGTAAGTTTTACTTGAGTTATTCAAGTAAACTCGCGATGGATTTACAGAATATATATATGATATGGAAATTTGATTTCTGGTTTCGCATTATTGTCTGCATCTCCTATTCCACCAGCTGTTTTTTGTGGATGTCGAATTGATTGCAAGAGCACGAGTGGAACTTGTCAATTTCTTGGACACAAGCGGATTAGTAGGTTCAGCAAGAAACAACACTCGGTCGCAACTTCCACTACTGAAGCTGTAACACCCCTAGCTCGCCTTCCCAAACTTAGGGGCGCGCTACAGTGGGTAGGGTGGTTTAAACAACGGAAGACTTGAACAAACAAGCAGAAAGAATAATCCACACCTAATAAATCCAACGACAATATTTGATTAAACATAGTTTGTAATGAGGAATGCAACCTCGTATACAAAGAGTACAAATAAATGACAATAACAAGTAGTTTGGTTCTCATTTGTTATCACAAACAGCGAAGGAAAATAAGTTCAGAGTTTCATGCAGCAGAGAGTTACGCAGTGGAGATATGCATATGAAGATGCATATCATAGGATCAAGGATTCATTCTCAGATACTCATGCCCTCTACGTCTCCGCATCACTGCTGTTAACTTGTGCATTTTAAAAATAATGTGAGGGGCTGAGTACCAAGGTACCCTATGGAGACGTACTTGAAAACATACATCTTTAATTATGAATGTTATGCCACACACATGACACATAGACAAACCACGGGGTTTTAGAAGATATTTGACCGTATTTATCCAAAATATTTTCATCACACTGCATGCATGCAGATTCACTCAAATGAAATTAATATTTGTTTTACCATTTTGTGACTGGAAGTTGGACTACTTTCGAGTCACAATGAACAATTAGGAAAGGTCGAACCACTCGACCCACTGTCATCATTTAGTGCACTGGTCTCAAAATACACAGCATGAGACCCCGATCAATTTAAAACACGGCTTGTGTCTCTCCTTATGTCTCTGAAGGTATCAATACTCCATTGAGTGACCAAGTCTGAGTCTGACTCGAGACAATAGAGGATAAATTCCCTCAGGGTTTATGAGAGTTGGCTTAGGATTTGCAGTCCGGAAAATCCTGGTTCTGTTCTCATTAAACAAAATCTCTCTGGTCAACAAAACATTTTTAGAACAATCAGTTTAAAACAAAAAAAAAATTATGCTTTCAGAAAATTGAGCTCATAGCTCGAAAAGACATTTTATTTTTACTGAAAATAGTCCTCACCTCGATAGCTTACAAATGTTTAAGCGTAAGTAAGCAAGTTCGTGTTTTAAAGATCCCCGTCACCCTGTGTTTCCTTCAATTGATAGCACAAGTGAATGCAACAAATTAGGTGGATAATCAACCCTAACCAATGACTGTCTCAGTTGACGTTAAACGAGATACACAAGTCCTATAACTAACTGTCGAGACTGACAAATCTGACAACCCAACATAAATCTTCGTACATCGAAGCATGCATGAAACTCAATCAAACACAATCATAAATATTAACCAATCCCCGGCTAACAATTCAACTCATTCAAAAGACGTTTATATATTAAATGACTAAATTTGAATTTATCGATGCATTAATTAAATCGAAATAATTTAACGTACAATTATGTACCCAACTTGATTACGTAAGTCACAATACTTATAAACATTTAAAATATCATTAAATCTAATTGATATAATGAATTAGATAATTGAATAAGATTCGTAAATATTGAATAATTAATAACAAAATAGTAAATAAATAATTAAATAAACATTTTAATTTAATACTGATAATAATATAATAATAAACATATATATATATATATATATATATATAACTTGAGAGAGAGAATCTCTCCTTTTTCTACATATATTTACGTGTTATATATATATATATAGAGAGAGAGAGTGTGATAATATGAGAAATGAGAATAAATCTCAACCCACTATCTTTGCATATCAACGTTCAAGATTTAAAAATTTTCGTGTTCATTTTTTCTATTATATTGTGCATTATTTAATTTTAAGGATAATTTTGTAAAATGTTATATTTTTTCTCTATCCTCTAATTAAAATTCTATAAACTTTAAATGATCATAACTCACTCAATTTAAATTCGTTTTTCATGTATTATATATCAAATTAAAGATAATTTAATTATATTTGAAATGAAATCCATATTGCAGAAATCTAGAGGACGAAAACTTAACAAAAAAAACAAATTAGTGATTCTATATATAAATCTCGTAACAACACACTAATTTTCGTAAAATGCATGAAAATTTACCTAAAATGCATGAAATCTTACTTAAAACGCACAATATGATATATAAAATGCATTATATTCATTCAGAAAATGCATATTCTATAAAGGTATAATGAACAAATTTTAAGATAAAATGAGGTGAGAATATAATAGTTTATTTAATGCAATACAAAAAATTAGAATGCATATTTGAGAAAAAAAATATAATAAACTTATTTTATGATAAATAACATCAACATACATTTTATTTATGTAACATAGTGAATTTGAAATATTTTGTTATTTATTTCAATGTATGAATGATCGACACGACTCAGAAAAAATTCAAAATTTACACGTTAACTTTGAATATGAACTTGGATTATTTTGATGCACAAATAAGATGATGATTCGTTTGAGTAGACATGATAAGAATATTCAAATAAATTAAGGTAGATATATTTGAGTTTTGAAAATCAGATAGTCATTCTTATTTATAACAATATTTTCCATATCAGATTAGATATGAATACCCATTTTTTTATACAAGCAATCATTCCTTATTAGAGAGATTAACTTTTTTTCGTAAGAGATATAATGCATGTTTGCATAGATAAAAATGCATGTTTGCTACGATAAAATGCACAATATTGAAGATAAAATGTTGTAACTAAAAGGATTCAGCATTTTATTTTGCAATGTAATGTTAATGCAGGATAAATGAACAAAATCGAAGTTAAAATGCAGGCTTTAAAATTATCATTCCCTGTATATAATAACTATATTGTCCTTTAATGCAGGATATTCAAGATAAAATGTCGCATTTTTTAGTTTAATCTGGTCCGTTGATCTGAAGATATGAATGACCGAGATTTATTCTCATTTCTCATACTAATGCTCATTCTTACCTGATCACTACTCTATATATATATAACGAAAGAGAGAATGACAACACGCTGCACGTCGGTGGAGCTTCATTCGACCGCCGTCAGCGTGTTGACCGACAGTCGGAGCATCGACCGCCTCCGGCTCGTCGATTGATGCCGATCGCCTGCTCCAGCTTGACGCGCACAGTGCGCAGCTCATGCAGCCTCTACTTCAATCGTTCCCGGACACCCTAGACCACCCCGAATCACCCACGACCTCAAGACAACACTAAGAACACAATGGGATGCATTAACATTGAGCTCAATGACTCGAAATGCAATAACTTCATCATGAAGAACGGTGGGGAAAAACCACCACCTGCGCTCATCTCTATCCGCAGTGGTTCTGGTGAACGAGCAATGGTGGTGATGATACGAGACTATCAAAATGTTCCTAACAACACAAAGAACAATAATATACAGCTCAAACAAAGATCCATCAATGTTTGATTGAAGTTTCGACGGAGGTTACAAAATCGGGAAGCTTACCGACAGGCTTTATAAATTGAGGTGTATCTCACTCGATACTCGACAAAATAGGATGATTCTAGTGGTCGTGGAAACCTTGAATCACGATCTTGCTTTGGTATTTTGAAATTTTTGGTCGATTCTAGCTCGATCCATCTGAAAATCGCGCATGAAGATGGAGGCTGGAAGCAGGTTTACAAAATCGGCACATTACCAACAACCCTTGTAAATGGTGTCGTATCTTGCTTGATACTCGATGGATTTGGATGATTTCGATGGGTACAAAAAATCTTGAAACACGTTCTTCATTTAGTCTTTAGAAATTGTCGGTCGATTCTCGCTCGATCTTTCTGAAAATCAACGCAAGAAGATGGAGGCAGGGAGTGGTGTTGTTGCGGGTTTGAGAGAGAATGAATGAAATTCAGTAGCTTGCTTCCCATTTTTCCTTCCTTTTTGTGTGTTGAATCATGTGCCGCAATTCAGCCACAATAAGTGTGTGTCGATCAAGTGGGTGATTGGATAAGGTGACACATGTCACTTTTTCATTTGCCACGATTCTGGATCCGTTATTTCATGTATTAAACCTCCGTTAATCAATCTTCATTGATTTTTAATTTGACATTCATTCTCCATTTTGAAAAATGGACATCCACGCAATTGCTCTAAATCATGAGTTCTACTTGTGGGTAAAATTTCACAATTTTAGGAATTTCTCATTTTTCATCCCGAACTTAACAGTTCAAAAAATCATAAAATATTCCACGGGTATAGCAATCTAATTTCAATTGTTACTAAAATCCTCATAAATCATTCTCAAGCATACCCTAGCTCGGTGAAAGAAATGGAGCTCTCGGGTGCAAGTTGTCGATTTTAACGTACTCAAAATATATTGGAATCCTCAATTCATCGCGCACGAATTTTCTTCATAAAATTTATCTGTAGGGTTGCATAGTGTTTCTCAAAACATGCTCATAGGAATTTTGTTTGCATGAAATGAACATGCTTGCGATAACGGGTGTCGAAAACTGAGTAACGAGTAATTTAAAGGGTTAAAATAAATAATCCCTTTATTTAAATAATTAATTAAGCTAATTATCGCTTAATTAAACACGGATATTACAGAAGCTTAATATGTTTCTATTGCCAATTGTTGCACTCAAGTCCTTTGGATCAAACAATAACTATTGGATTATGATGTCAGCTCAGGATGTGTTCCCATCTATTGCGACAAAAATAGTGCAATGTACATAACGAAGAATCCGG
The DNA here is from genome assembly GCA_026898455.1 of Plectranthus barbatus. Lineage (NCBI taxonomy): Eukaryota > Viridiplantae > Streptophyta > Magnoliopsida > Lamiales > Lamiaceae > Plectranthus > Plectranthus barbatus. Next base: position 199,150 of record JAPKLW010000029.1, on the reverse strand, counting down.
TTCATCGTTCCAGAACCAAGAACATTGACATTCGACATCACTTCATTCCTGATCATATCGAGAAGAAGAATATAAGCCTGGAATATATCAGGTCTTAAGATCAGCTCATAGACATTTTCACGAAGCCTCTCCCAAAAGAAAGATTCAAGGAGCTTTGTATCAAACTCGGACTTATGGGGGTTGATGAACGTTCAGAGTGTAGAGAATGATTCCAAGCTCTCATTCCTCCTTATGTCTTGAAGATTCTATAGATTTATAGGAGAAGAGGAATAAAACTAAGTCCAAGCTCTTAGTTTTTGGATTTCTTAGAATTTCAAACTGAAGGATGTGTGTACCTTCAGACTGAAGCTTACAAGTCTCATCTCGACGAAGATGTGAAATAAAATTGAGTCCCAACTATGACAAGAAATTCCACAAGTGGTACAAGTGATATAAGATATTTCAAGTGATATCAGTTTCTCCTCGCAATGCTCAGCAAAACTGATTGGAGATGGTGTGTAGCGGATTAAAATTGATCCCCAGCTTTTAACTTTTTAAGAATGAGACTGTCGCATAAGTATGAGACTGACGCTTTACGGTTCTTAGACTTGCCTTATCAGCCCGAAGTCGTGGAAGGCTGAAGCTTGCATATCAGTTCAAGAATCTGCATGGGCGGGATTTTTGAAATCCATTACCGCTTATGTGACACACATCATTAAATGCTTCATTTAATGCAAAAATGTCAGAGGGTAGTCAAAAGATAGTTAAAGGTCGAATGAGGGCGCGCCACATCAGTGGTACCAGGACTCGAGGACATAGCCACGTTAGCCACCCATGACTCTTGTCGTAGGTCGACATGATTTCAACCGTCGTAGCAGTTCTCGACCGTTGATCGTCCTGCTCCTATTTTAATCCAGACCTTTCAAACTAGCGAATACTAATCTTCACACCCTTTCATCTACAAAAAATTTATTGAACTATGATTGTCTTCGAGCATTCATTCTCAACAACAAATATTCTGCAAACTTTCTTGGAGTTATTTCAATCATATACATTTCATGGCGGAATCCTCCCACACTGCCGGAACTTCCAACCCTCCATCAGTTTTTGAATTACAGACACACTTTTCGGAGCATGAACCATCCTTAACCAGTATCTACCAGCTTGAGGACATAGATACCACCATTCCATACGCCAAACTGATAACCATTTCTAGAAATAAAGAATAGAAGGCAAAATTGAAGTTTGCGCGGCAAAGGGCTGCACAAGTTCATAAGGAGAAAATTCTATCTCCCCTTAGTCCTAAAGAACTACGGGTTAGAGATGGTCGACATTCTGACCATGGAAGGCCTTCTAAACTACATGACCACCAAGCTAGAAGCCTTCCACCCCCATATGGTCGCCGAGTTCTACGCTCGTGCGGTGATCGCCCAGGACAAATCACACTTTATTATGTGTGTATTTGGTCACATGATTCTGGTAAATCCTACTCTACTGGAGAAGATTTATTCCTTGAGAAATAGAGGACCTTGTGTGTCGAAGTATTTGGAAAATAACAAGGCAACCATGAAGAGGCATTGGCAGAGATGGAAGAAGGAGGAAGTTACAGCCGATTGGAAGTCCGGAATACCCAACTCTCAGTTCACAGACTTTTACAAGCTGATGTGTGACATTGTCGTATGGATGCTTCAATGTAAGGTTGGCTCTCATTTTTAGCTCAGCTTGAAGAAGTACTCAGTGATGATGGCGGTAGATGATAGGATTAAAGGCAATTGGGTCGAGTTCATCTATAGCAGGGTGCTAGAAAATGTACAGAGAAATGTTAAGATGCAGACTGACCATACTTTTACAACCACAGTCAGTTTTGGACTGAAGATAAGCCATCTTCTAGAGGTCCTGATGCCCAAAGAATAAATTGACATGGGCGCAAAGCTACTTAGGACTGACTACATTCCAGTCACCAAGTCCAAGAAACAGCCAGTCCACTACGAGAGGTTGAATACCTGACGGGAGGCAGAATGTAAATTCGGAGAATCTAATCTCCGAGGAAGAGGCCCCAGAAGGTATTCAAGAGGTTATGATACTGGTTGTTGCCCAACAGCTCACTGAGGAGCAGAGGGCCGCACTGGCTAAGAGAGCAGATGTGGAGATGTGCTTTCAACAATTGGAAGAGTGCATAGATCCTGAAGGGATTTGTGAACTGAATCACGAAGTCCGTTTGCCAAGGATCGTTAATTGGAATATCAAAAATAAATTGCTATGCCTATGAACAATCCTAGCATGCTCCTATATTATTATGCATAAGAAGGTTATGCGGAATACCTGGATTGAAGAACGATGAAGAACGCGTGCGCGGAGATGCCCTTTGATCTTTTCCACGCACCAAGATTTAATTTCCTAACAGATTGAGGAAATTAATCTTAAGAAAAATAAATGAATATTTTCGAAAATAAGAGGAGAGAGAGAAGAAGAATCCTCCTGATCTGATCTTCTGATCTGTATCCCAACTCGATCTGAAAATCTGGTGAAGATTATCTATCAGATCCTTTGCCCGGTTGAGAAGCAGAATTTCCTCCTCGTATCTCAAACTCACTCGATCACTACAGCTCCCAATGCTCTGGTTTGCTGTATGCAACTTGTGATCTTATGAGTAGTAGGTGTATTGAGTTCTGAGGTACTGAGGCCTATTTATAGGAAATTCTAGGCTTCTATTGGGCTTGAGTTATCATGGGCCAGACCAGGGACCAGAATGCAAATAGCAAATAAGACCTATCAATTAATTAATTCCCATATTCAACCCAAAATATAATTAATTAAATAATATTGATTCATGCCACCAGAGAATCAATACTGTCCTACCTATTTGCTACCACGTTTTGAGGAACGGGTTGCATTGGACTCGGTTTATCCCCACATTTAAGGTTACAGACATTCGTTAATTAATTTAAGCTCTGACAAGCTATTTAATTAATTAACATCTTTAATTCCTGAATCAATCCACTCAAACCTTTTCACTTATGCTTGAACTTAATCAGCCTGCAGGACTTTAGCATAACGAACCTTTTGAGCTGTTCAGGGAATGTCACCATCCTATACTGGATGTGGTTACCTAGTTCAGATACCAGACAGTCATACATAGATTGATATCACCCAAGACTGCAGAAGAACAGCTTCAACTAGAACCCTTTCTACAACTCAAAGTGATATACAATATATGTATACTTCTGTATCCTCATATAGGTTTAAGATTCCATCGAGTCATAAAGATCTAGATTCTTTTAATGTCAGATAGAAGAATCGATCTCGACTTAGGTCCTCATCAATGTGTGCCCCACACCAGCATACCAAGACATCCAAGATAAGATGCTTATCCGCATATGCTGCAGCCTACACCGACAGTTTATCCTGGAACTGTCTCAGATGTGATGACTATTTATATCTCGCTAGGTCAAACGATCCATACGATCTTCCGTGATCTCCTACACACCGTATGATCTCCCTATCGACGAGATAAGAGGATAATTGTGTTTGCGACACTTGTTTGTTAATTCAGACAGGAGATGAACATACAACAATTATGATTCCCAGTATATTAACCAATAAACCTTGTACATAATATACCAATCATAATGCTTTCAGTATATAAATCCATCAGATCCAAGCACTCGGACTGAGGCTACGGTAGTGTTGCCTACCATGCTGCAAACTTAAGTTAACAATCCAGTCTTGAAGAATCCTATTAGCCAACTCAAAAAAAGAAGAGGATTGAAGGTCCCAGCTCAGGCAGAGGTGAACCCTTCCGAGGATTGGTTGTCCAGGTTACAATAGCACTTTGAGGAAGTCGTGAGGAACAATTAGCTAAAATGCAGTGGAAAAGGAAGAAAACTGATGCGGAGTTAGTGGAAGAGGCCAAGATGAAGGAGAGGAATAAAAGGAAGATGGAGGCGGAGAATGAACGAGCCCGAGCTCAGAAGAAAGCCCAGCAGGCTGCCTTGGCTGCCAAGCTGGCACCTTGCTATGAGGTTTTTTAGAAGATTAAGGTAGAAATGGAGGCGAAGAAGAAGTAAGAGATGGCAGATATCCTTGCCAAATCCATTAAAGGGAGAGCTCATGCAACCGAGGCTAGTGTTGCATCATTCCTGATGTTCAGGGAAGCAAGAAGTTGACAATCCGAGAAGCAGTTCTAGTTTCTCCAACAGGCTTCTCTGACATCATGATGGATGAAGTGTTCAATCCCTTATTGTAGGAGGTTAATCAAGATGTTGATGTGATTCACCTCGTGGAACTATATGAAGAGGGAGAGCAGAAAACTGCGCAAGGTGAAGCTGGCCTAGCTCATGAAGAAGCTGAAGGAGAAGAGCAGGCAGCAATGCAAGGGGATGTTGGCCTTGTTGTTGTTGAAGCTGAGGAAGTTATACGGGTGACCACCCCGGTAAAACTGGCAAAAATAGAGAAGGAGAAGGAGTTGATGGTTGTGCCTGCAGTGCAAGGGGTTGCAGGCACTTCCGAACTTGTGCCGCAAAACCTGTAATCCAAGTTTGATTTATCTGTGCAGGACGAGGCGAGCACATCAGTCCTAGAGAAGGCAAGCACATCGATTTAGGAAGAAGGGGCTGATGCTCCAAAGGCTGAAGCTAATGATGATGATGAGGAATTGGAAGAGATTCTGGAGACAAGGGTGGAACACCTAGCCAAGACCAAGCGTGACACCTTGGGACGATCATCTAACTATTGATGCACCGACCCTGGTTGAGCTCTCCATGTACTTAGTTCCTCTAATCGGGCTACCTCATCCAGCTATCTTAGCCCAAAGGAATCGAATTTGGTGCACTCATGTTCATCACCTTGCTAAGAACAACGATGACATGTTCCTGCAAGCAAGTGCCATCACTGAATGTGTAGAAAATCAGGTGGACAGGGAGATCCGGAGGAAATATTTTAAATACCTTTAGGACTTACAAGTTCTGATGCAGGAATTCTAGAGGTGGAGGGTTTTTTATTTCTGCACTCATCAGCTTAACCACAAAGATCGTGTTGTTCTCAATGCCTGACTGGGGCTATCATTCTGGAGAACTGAAGAGATATGGGTTGATGAGTAGATAGGGCACTAAAATCCATGGTCCAAGCAATTCTCAGTCAGGCTGATCAAGAAAAGGCTCAAGAAAATCAATGCCTACAGACTAAAGACTGGGACTAACGGGCTCCCACTAAGGAAGAAATTTGAGGATTAGTTCATCCAGCTCAGGCGAACCATATTCAATGTTGATATTATTTACAATATTTATGTGCTGAGACTGAACTTAGAGCTCCCACCTTTGAGGTCTACCTCTCCTCTTGCTGTTGATGTCGTGCTATGAGCCTGGGAATTAGAGCACATGGAAAGGGAAGATGAAGCAGCCCGAGCTCGCCGTAATCAAGAAGAAGAGTAGAGGAGATGGTAGTTAGTCCTGGCTGGCCCTCAAGTGCCCATCGTCTTGGGAAATCATGAAATTGAGTTTTCAGTTTTTGTTTTTGTTGATGATCAACCATCCACCTCTCTTGGCCAACCTGGTGTTGCACCCATCGACAATGATCAACTTCTGGCTCACATTAATATCCTTGTTGCATAACAAGTTCGAACTCAAGTAGAAGTAACCAAGGAGGCTCTGATTAAAGTCATAGAAGATAAGATGGATATGGTGACCTCTACCGTGACCACCTTTTTGGAGATGGTCAAAGAGGGGAAAGAGCTCAGGAGGAAGCAAGACGAGGAAATGAGAAAGGTAGAGGAAGAGTGACTGAGGATAAAAGCTAAAGAAATGAGAAAGAGGGAGGAGCATGTAGTAGCTGATAGGCTGAAGCGCGAGGCCGATATGGCTAAACTCACGAATCTAATCGCCTCCCTGGGTGACCTAACCAAACTCACTTCTAGCTCCTCCTCTGGATCGAAATGATGTGTCCTCTTCCTGAACCTATTGTAAAATATCTCGCTGACCTCATTTTTTTGTAACTTGGCTCTTCTCACTTTTTTAATGCCCTGATGTATAGACTCCAGTTAGTTTTTCCCTGTACTTGTAATCAAACTGATCTTAATGGAAAAACTGACTTGTTGATGACAAATCTTGTTTGTCCAATAAAGATTCATATTTTTTTCAGCTGAACTTACACAATCCAGTGTAATCAGCATCGTCCGCTCTTATGTTTTTGCTCTATTTTACTTTGAAAACTTTTAAACAAGCAATATTTCTCTCAGTTTAGGGGGGAAGATTCTAAGTAGAGTAGGCTGAGTCTAAGGAGGCACTTTCCAAGAGTTTGTGGTTTGAATGATTATGCTTGTAAGAACTTGAAAAGTCTGTCGCTCTTCTTGACCAGTTTAGATAGTTATAGATAGTTAGATGACTTTGACCACACCAAAAAAATGGAAATTATTAGGAAATTTGATGTTAGAATTTCCTTACTTAGTGTATTTTGGTGGGTCAAAGGCCTTACCTATCTAAGTCTCTAGATTAGCTTCAGTTTAGTTTTTTGTCAATGTAAGGTCTTTTTATACTGTAATTGGAGTTGATTGAAGAAAGACTGAAGAATTAGTTTGTGATGCGCAAAAGACTCAAACATACTGAAATGGAACTGATGAGTCTGGGTCTTATAAGAACTAATGAGTTTTGGACTACAACAAATGCAACTGATCATTCTGGGACTGATCAGTCTGGAGCTTACCAGTCTCAAATATCAAACATGCTAGTCGGGGGATCAATGTCAAACTTAAAGATAACGTCAGCCAGCATGGACTTGCGGGAATAATAACATCAACATGATATCATGGTTCAAGTCCTTGTGCATAGAGATAAGAAGAATCATTTGAGGAATGGTACTGCCAAAGATCAGACTTAAAGGATTAGAGATTCCTTAAAGTTGACAAACTCATACTTCAGTCCAAATTCCTCGAACAGATCAGTCTAGATTCCTCAGACTAATCACACTATTGTTCTGATAGAAAGGTGAACAATCACTATCCGAGTCAGAAAAAGTGGTAGCAGGTCCTGATTTGGCGGTAAAAGCAAACCTGCCGCACAAAGTTAAGAAACATCAGATTGGACTAACATCCCATGTGTCTAACGGCTCCAAAGATTTCAATCTCAACACCTTCACCTATAAATAGTTGAGGACCTCCATATATTAAGACATCCAAACACCCTATTATCGAGCTTGTTGAAACACTGCTAAAATTTCTACTCAACCGTTATAGGCTTAACTAAAGCTTTCCGTGTGTCACCTTCATGAACATGATATTCAGAACTTGTAGTTCTTGAGTTTCTCTTGGTGTTCTTTCTCTCTAAGAAAGATCACAACTGTCAAGTACGCTCTGTACTTTGACTCTTACGGGCGTTCAAGCCGCTAAGCTAATAGTTCCAGGGAGAACTTTAAAGACCCCATTCCGGTAATGAGGAGGCTGCGTGGTGTGCCCACACCCCGAGAAGTAGTGAAGTGATGGACGTATAAAGAGTTAGGCGCGTGAGTTAATGGATTGAGGGACGAGGCATTCTTCTACTAGCGATAGATTGTGGGAGCACTTTGTTCAATCACTTAATGGATTTCTAGACTTGTGTTTGAAGAGTGGACGTAGGACCTTTTGGTGTCCGAACCACTATAAATCCTTTTGTCCATTTACTACTTTCTGTGATCAGTTTACGTTCTTTGAAACTCAACACTCAAGTGTTGACGTATAAATTGAAACTGACTTAACATCTATTCGGATTTAAGACCAAACTGAGCTTTTGGATAAACCAAACTGAGACTGACGCTTAAATTGGATAAGTGCAAGTCTATCTTTTAAATCATTCCGTTGTGCAACACATTATTACTCTGAAATACGGAACCAACATTAGGTGTAATACAAGTCTACTTCAAATTCTTGAGAATTAGATTCTCCCAAAATGGTAGTTTTCTAGTATCTGCTTCATACCTAATTGTAGAGATATGTTCAATCCAATGCCCAACATTTTTTTATGGCGGAAGGGTTACTACTCATTTATGGATATGATATGCATCCTTGTTTTTTACTTTTTACCTTTGAATGCCTGATGTTGGGTGACAAATTATAGTAGATAAAAATGGATGAATACTTATGTAATAAAAATTGATAGTGGATATTGATATAGCATACACGACACTTCTTAAGATTTTAAGAAATGGCATCATTGTGGGTGCTCTGAGGGACTTTGGATTTTGGAAGCTTCTTTGCGTGTGTTGGGTGGAAAATCCAAGTTGTCCCACATCGGTGAAGGAAAGAAGAATTTCCAGATTTAAGAGACTACAATTAACTCCATTAGAATGAGGTCTTTTGGGAGATGCCCAAAAACAAATCCGCATGGGCTTGTTCTCGAGCCAAAGAGGCCAATATCATATTAATGTCGAAATCTCACTCCTAAGCCTGCTATCTTGAAGAAAACAAGTAATGATTTCGAGAATTATAATACTTTATACTACACAATTCTCCTCTGCGGTGACCTCTCTTAGGAAAGAACTTCTATTATAGAACTCAAGAACTTCTATTATATTCTGGGAAAGTGCACCTTAACATAATTATTTCCAAGTCAAATGATTATTTCTCGAATTTTCCTTTTAGATGTCTGCCTTGCCAAAGACCATTAGAAACCAAGTCTTTTTAATAGTAGAAATAAGTGCCACATGATAATTACATATCTTAATCCCTTGTGCATGGTTCTGGCTACATACATACCATCAGCCATTAGTATGTAGCTGTTATGGACAATTATATAAAAGATGCATACTTCCTCTTTTGTATATGATATGTTAAAGCTTCTCTTTTTTATTCTCTTCACTGATAACTTATCTTCGAGAAGGGACTTACTTTCTAAACTTAGGGACTTTCCTGGCCCAACAACAAGGTAAGAAATTCAAGCCCAAGTCCGTGACCAGCTCAAACACGCAGTTCAAAGGGACTGTGCAACTCAAAGGAAATGTACGACAGTCAGCGAAGACCAGCTTCAACTAGCCGAGGAGCATCACCTCCAGATGATTCTAAGAAAGAGTACACCATCAGCTTGCCTTGGGCAAGGATAGGACCAAACAGCTCAGGAGAGCAGATCATAAAGAGCAGAGACTCTGTGGAAGACGTCATCAAACCCCTAAAAACGTGGATATGACGGCTGCAAGGGTTTTTTAACTTGAACTTGTATTTGGTCCCCCTATGGTCTATAAATAGGGGACCCTAGTCATTTTTACATTTTGTTCACTCCATACTCTCAAACGCTCAATTTGTTTAGTTGAAACGCTGTAGCAACGGTTGCTCGACCTGCTTTTGCTTTTACTGCATCTTCTTTCTTGATTAATAAATAGTCATTTGTTCTTGATTTTGAATTCAATTATTTGTCTACTACTTTTCTTCAAATATAATGCATTGCTTCTTGTTGTTTTCCTGCTCAGTTTCTTAGGCTCCGTCTCTATACAAAACCGAACCTCAATATTTTGGCACCTACCATGGGGCCCTAAGAACTATAACCCTTGTGTTGTAGGAAAATGTTTATTGCATTTTCTATTCGTCATCAGAACCGAAAAGGCAGTCAAAGAGTATATAAAATTTGTACTGAGGAATACGGCCAAAGCCTTAAACACTTCAAATATCAAGGTAAACATGAATGATCGGATCTCAATGACTCTACAAGAGCCGAGATTAGTACACTATGATGTCAGAACTGCTAAGAGAAAGGTCTTACCAAATATGTTGGACATCGTGATCATGGAAGTAGGCCTGCTTCCAGATCACATCACTTAGCGAAATAGTGAATTGATGAATAGAGAAACTACATAGTTATGCAAAAATATTTTGGAAACACATGACTCTATTTTAAAGTAAAATTTCATGTGTTACCATGTGAATTGGCATATCAATCTTATATATGTATAATTTGGCAATGTGTTCACAAACTAACCCAAAGTTCACGCTGTTTGAGATCTAAAGAAAATGAGAATAAAAAGTTGGTGCATGAGGCCAACATTTGAGGTACCGTTTCAACCCTAAGTCTGATTTTCAATCTTATTCTCTCTGCTTTTCAAATAAGTTTGGCAGGAGGAAGACTAAGGGGCCTGAAACTATTTTCTACCCTTTTATTTATTTTTTTTCTGTCATTTAAATTTATGCCTAGGTAATTTTTGGGGAAATTTGAAACTTTTATGATTTTGTGGGAATTTGTGAGTTATGATTGAACCATGTGACTTCAGTATGAGATTAGAATCGATTGATAGTAGTTTGGAGTATTTGCAAAAGTTTTTGAGAATGCTTATGAATGTAGAATACCACATGATTTACTGGTTATAAACTTGCATTGGAATGATGTTGATGTTTTCGGTGGAAGAAAAATTGTCCCAAGTGTGAGATTTGAGCTTTAAATTCAATTGTGAGTGTGTCTGCATGATTAAGTATCTCTAGAACTTGCTCTTTTTCTATTTCAAGACTGCATAGTGTGCACAAGTCTAGTTGTGATTTTAGGCCATCTTTGCTAGCCCTTATCCTAAACACTGTCCTAATTAAAAATTTATCTTTAGTCACCCTTTTGAGCCTATGTGTTTTTCTTTATTTGTCTATAAAAGTTGAGCAAAAATGATGGGATCACTCTTGTTTATAAGATGTGGGTTGGGATATTTATTTGAGAAGGATAAGATAATAATTGTTGTGGGTAAACAAAAAGGTTGAGCTCTAAAGAAAAAAAAAGTTGGATTGTTAACCTTATAAGCACAAATTTAACAATGAAATTTATATTAAGAACATAAAAGGATTTAAAAGGAAAAAAAAAGATAAAAAAAAAAGACTTGTGTTATGTATTGAGAAATTCAAAGAAAATGGGTGCATGAAGTAAGATGGTGGTTTTGGTTTGTTGAGAGTCGCGAACTCAATAGATTTTAGTCACTTGGCCATATTTTCCTACCCCTCACAAAAGCCTTACATTATACCCTTAAATAAAGTATTTTCATATCTTAGGTCTTGTATGCACATTTTTGCAGTGGAGGAATAAGAATATTTGCAAGCCTATTGTAGAGCTTGACTTGCATTACTTTTCTATGTGATCTCATATGAAAATCCTAAACACTTGAGTGAATGAGCGATACACTTTTCCTTGTGAGTCTTCCGTAGGTAACAAATTTTCCAAATATTTCAAAGTGTTGGTGTATTGTGGATTTTCGGTTTTGAATGTGATGGATCTTGTGAGGCATTGCACTTCTCAATTACTTGAGCTTTTTGTTTATTCTTTCTGTTGATTGAGGACAATCAATGTGTTTAAGTTTGGGCGTACTGATAAGCTCATATTTATACTAACTTATCGCATTATTTTCTTATTTATTTTATGCATTTTAGTTGTTTTTTTTAATAAAATGAGCATGAGTATGTTTTGGAGGGTATTATGCTTGTGGTGCAAGGTTTTGTAGGAAAAATCATCAAACAAGTGAAAAATGGAAGTAAAGATGAAGGAATCCGCCACAAGGTGTTCTGTATTGCTCGACGTTGGAATACTTCACTCGACGTGCACCTAAAGAATCCACGTCGATCGATAGAGTCCATGTCGGTCAATACAGATGAGATCGACGTGTAAGGGTTTCAACCAAGAGTGGATCGAAGTGCATAAGTTGCGTTAACCGACACAGCTTTGTGTCGGTCGACATGGAGATTATCGACTTGGGGTATTTTGAGTTGAAGGAAGATCGATGCAATGGGATGCGTGTCGATTGATGAAACATCCATGTCGGTCGACGCAAGTCTATTTTCAGAGATGGAAACCTTTCCTTGCAAGCTATTGGGCGAGATTTTAAGAAGGAAGTTACCAAATTAATTGGTTGGCACAAATTGAGAAGAAAATACCTAATTTCATTAATTCCTACCTTTCAAGAGCTAATCCCTACCTCTATATAAATTCATGTTTAGCTCATTATTGGGAGTCAGCAATTTATAAGTTTTTAATCTTTAGTTTTCAGTTTTCTTTTACTGGATCAAAACCTTTATTTTCTTGTTCCTTTATTTTTTTTAACCTTTATTTTAATGCAATCTTTAATTTTTGTTTCGATGTCTGCTTTTCATATGTTAGGCTAAACTCTTAGTTAGATTCTAGGGATTCTCCATCTAAGATACATATTTTGATTTGAATTCTTCAAACCCTTAAATTGGTTTAAACTCTTTGGATTTGTTTTGAATGTATTTTCTATTGAAGGATCAAGAGATGAAAATTGGAATAGGTTGTAGTTATTAATTGATGCACCGAGAGGTGAAAATTAAATGTTAGGAAATGAGAGTTTAATACATTTGATTTTTTGTCCAACAAAGAACAATTCAATTGTAGGATTAATCTGATTTTTATTATGATTGATTAACTTGTGTTTTTGAGACCGAAAGGAGATAATCACTAGTTAGTAATCTAGGTTTTAACTGCCCAACCAAGGAATCAATTCCACTTTACCAGATTTTCCACCAAAAGTATCTTTTATGGGTTTGAATTATTTGTTTCTTGCATGTTGATCGGATTGGTAGATGTCCCTAGGATCTGTGTTTTTACATATTTGAGTTTCTTTCAAAAGTTATTTTCATAAAACCCAAAATCCTTCAAAATTTGATTTGCCCAAACAAGAGATTGAAAAGCTACATTCAGTACATGATTTACTTTCGTTGCACTGTCCCTGTGGGTTCGACAACCTTCGGGTTCCTATAAATTTATTTGCCCTTTGTTATAAGTGAAAAATATTTTAAATACCCAAAATCACTAAACACATTATGAAAATACCCAAAACATTAAACACATTCAAGAAATACCCATTTTGACTTTTTTAACACTTGAGATTGATTTTTTTTTATTATGATGATGAAATCATCACCAACAATCACATCACCAAGTTTTTTAATAATTTTTAAGTTTTAATATAAAATTAAAATATTATATATTATATATATAATATAAAATATTATATAATATATGGGGTGTGGGTCGGTGTGGGGGGGGAATGGGGTGTGGGTCGGTGGTGGGGGAATGGGGTGTGGGTCGGTGTTGGGGAGAATGGGGTATGGGTTGGTGGCGGAAGGTAGCCACCGACCCACTCCCATTTTTTTTTAATTTCAATTGTGGGTCGGTGGCAGGGTCGATGTCAGAAGGCACCGACCACCGACCCACTCTCATGAATTTTTTATTTATTTTAATTGTGGGTCGGTGTACCGACACCGACCTTCTCTCTCCTCAATAACAGAATTCTGAAAAATGTCAGAATGTGCAGTGAGTATTTTGTGAATGAATATAATATTTTGGATATTTTCATAATGCATATAGTGTAAATGGGTATTAATAAATTCCACTTATAATTTGTGTGCAGATTTTGTATCGATCAAATTAGTGCCATTGCTGGGGATAGTCAGATTGTATTTTGTTACTTATTTGTTTGATATCTTCTGGCTTAGGTT
>JAPKLW010000029.1:156606-185336 GCA_026898455.1 Plectranthus barbatus | reverse complement strand
TTAATGTTACAATTTTACCCTTGTAGCCACAATTTAAAATAATAAAAAATAAACTCCAATATATAGCCCCATATCTATATCTAAATATATCCCCCATCTCCATGTCTTATAGAATTAGGATTGTACGAAGAACAATAAAACCTAAATAAGAAACTAAAATCACAATCGAGAAAGCAGGGGCTTCTATGAGTGCATCCAAATTCTGATCTAACTTCTCTTAACTTCGTCACGTGAGAACGGCGGAAGTGTTTCCTGCGATTAATGTTATTGAGCACATAAAGTTTGTGCATTCAGAGGCTTTTAACTCATATTAGTTTTTATATATGAATTCAGTCCACTCTGTAATTTTCACTCTAGATCAAAAGTATACTCACTCCAATTCAAACATCTGTGCGTGGAGTTGGAGTTGGCTAGAGATGATTGATTAACTCCCCTGTAAGAGGAATCAATTTGTTAAACAATATTTTAGTGGTGTGATTTGATGTTATGATATTCTTTTATACATATTACAAAATATAAAATAATATTCTGATTTGCAAGGTATGCTAGCATTCCACTATGCTCTTAATGAATAAGGATGAGTCTGTGATGGATATGGTAGAACATGAAGATGATGAAAATTATGTAGAAGGAGATAAAGATGTTTCAAAGCAGGTGATCATTGTTAGTTTACCATCGTAGTAAATTACTGTAGAAGCATGTCTAGTAAACTTTATTTATCCATTATTTTAAATTATGAATAAGTTATAATAATTAATACTCCCTCCGTCCCGCTATAATAGGCCCTTTTCATTTTGACACATTAATTTCGGAGCTAGTGTTTAGTAGCTAATTATGGTTAATAATAAAATTAGCAATCGTAATTAACTTGTCTGAGTCTTAAACAAGTTAATTACGATTGCTAATTTTATTATTAACCATAATTAGCTACTAAACACTAGCTCCGAAATTAATGTGTCAAAATGAAAAGGGCCTATTTAAACGGGACGGAGGGAGTACATGATTATGACATTAAAAAAATCATTTATTTTCAGATTGTGAATACTGAATATCAGAAAACAACATTGGATTCACTTAACTCATTTTATACCAATAATGTAAGTTATAGGTATATTTTATTTTTATTTACTCGATATAAAAAGTACATAATATTATGAATGATACTTATGTTGTAGGTATTTAGCAGTAAAGAAAATTTGGTTGCATGGGCAAGAGAAACTAGAAAGAAATTAGGCTATATTATTATAATTATATCTTCACAATCTCAAATAGGCGGGAGAAAAGCTAGATTACGACTTGATTGTGAACGTGGTGGGATTTATTGGATTCCTAAGAATAAGATTGATAATGACTCAGTCTCTCGTAAAAGAACCGGGAAAAAGAAGATTTATTGTCCATTTATGTGACAGGGGGTGAAATTAGAAAATGATGATGATTGGATAGTGAAAGTTAAATGTGGACTCCATAATTATCCACCTATAGATCATTTTGAAGGGCACTCGTATGTTGGAAGATTAAATAAGAAAGAAGAGACCTTGTTATTTGACATGACTCATAATTTGATTAAACCAAGAAATATTCTTATGACCATAAAAGAAAAGAATAAGAAAAATACAACTGGGATTAAGACGATATACAATGTTCGTCAAAAACACAGAATGCTTGAAAAGGCTGGTAAATCACAAATGCAACAGTTGATGAAGAAGTTAAATGAGTGTAATTACGTGGAATGGCACAGGACAGATGATTTGACTGATTGTGTTAGAGATTTATTTTGGGCACATCCTATGTCTATAGAGATTTTACAAGCCTTTCCATCAGTGTTGATTATGGATTGCACTTACAAAACTAACAGATATAGCCTCCATTTGCTAGAGATGGTTGGGGTGACATGTACAGATCTCACTTTCTCTGTAGCATTTGTTTACATGGAATGTGAGCGTGAAGAAAATTATACATGGGCACTGGAAAAGTTAAAAAGTTTAATGACATCGAATGTATTGTCTGAGGTGATAGTAACTGATAGAGACTCGGCATTGATGAATTCTATTAAAAGAGTTTTTCCAAGCACAACCAATCTACTATGTAGATTTCATATAACAAAAAATATACTTGCTAATGCAAGAAAGTCCTTTGAGCACAAAAAGAAGTGTGATGCTTTCATGTCGGCTTGGAGTACCCTTATGTTTTCTTCAACTGAGAGTGATTATACTCAAAATTTGAAATCTATTGATCAAGATTATAAAGATTATCTGGGAATATTGCAATATGTCAAGGGTACATGGTTAACACCATATAGACAGAGATTTATAGCAGCTTGGACAGATAATATTATGCACTTCGGTAATTTGACATCTAACAGGTATAATATTTATTTTAATTTACTGCTAATATTATTTATAATGTTAAGAATGAGTTATTTATGCAAAGTTATTTTTTTATGCAGAGCTGAAAGTGCACATGCAAAGTTGAAAAAATGGTTAGGCTCATCACAAGGAGATTTTGATAATTCTTGGACTATAATTAACTCTCTTATTGAATTGCAGATTACTGAAATCAAAGCTTCATTTGAACATAGTCTAAACATTGTAGAACATAATTTTAAGCCTGTCTTATTTAGAGAGTTAAGGGGATTGGTTTATAGGAAGGCATTAAATATGATTCTCACTGAGTCAAAGAGATCAAATAGTACGGGGGTTGATATTATTTTATGTGGATGTGTTATTAGAAAAACGCGTGGTTTACCTTGTGCACATGAAATTGCTGAATATTTGAGAGATTTTCGTCCTATATCTCTTTCAAGTATTCATCCTCACTGGTTGAAATTAAACTTGAGAAAATCTCAATCTAGTTGCGATTCATATAATGTGAGTATTGACGATGAGATAATAGAATATGGTTGCTCTTTAAAGCTTCTGACCAATATGGAAAATTGACATTGAAGAGAAAGTTGAGAGAATTAGGTAACCCAACGACGACATTCCTTACTCCACCAATGGAAAAATTAAAGACAAAGGGTCGTCCACCTATAAAGGAAATTAAATCAACTCGTCGTGATCCTTCGCAGTTCGAAGTTGTTGAAACACTAATTTCCAAACGTGAGGCAAAACTTAGAGGTAAATCAGTGAAGATTAGAAAGAACAAGATCGGAATGGGGATGAGAAGATCTAATCATGCGATGCACTTCTTGGGTTGTTTTCCATCATATATACGAAGATATGTTCTCAATATAATTAATGTCCAATCAGATGGACATTGTGGTTTTCGTGCAATTGCTGGTTTACTTGGATATGGAGAAGACTGTTGGATAAGAGTTCGGAAAGAACTGATCGACGAGTTATGCAATAATGAAACTTATTATGTTAATTTCTTTGGATCTTTTGAAGCTATGGCTCAGTTGCGCGAATCTTTATCTTATTTTAGTGTCCCATCTCCATTGAAGAATTGGATGGTATTGCCTGATATGGGTCATTTGATTGCCTCGAGATATAATGTGGTCTTGGTTTACCTATCTGAGAAACGATGTATTACATATCTTCCTCTACGATCTAATCCATCCTTAAAATCACAACAAAATATAATGTCAATTGGATATGTAAATAACAATCATTTTGTACAGGTATTTGTATTAAAAATTTACATTACTTAGCAGCTATAATGTGTTATAGTTTCATTTTTTTGAAAATTATGATTATTTTAATATTTATTTTTCAGGTTTTATTGGATGATGATGCACCGTTACCTCCGATTGTGCCTAATTGGAAACATTTACGACTTGAATCTGCCATGGGATGGGATAATCTGTATTCAAATCGTATTAAAGATTTTTTGGCATTATTTCCAAAAAATTCTGATTATATGAGTGGAGAAGTCATCAGCTTAGATGATGCATAAAGTGTATAATAATTATTGCAACTTCACTTGTATTTTTTTTTTTTGCTGATGGATTATGTTTCTCTTTCATGGAACTCAATCTCCTCTAAGTGTAACCATCTGAGGCTTTCAGATAAATTAATATTACTTATATTAAGACTATTCATAGTGCATCCTTAAGAATGAGGTTTTAATGAGTTTAAGCTAAAAAAAATATGTTTTTTGGATTCACAGAACCATCCCTATTATTTTTTATGCATATGATGGTTTCTAATTTTGTGTTTCTTGTTTGTAGATGAACCAAAGCTTGAAGCTGACAGCAAAGTTGGAGGTGATGGCTCAGATGAGTTTTTCCCATCAAATCATACTCGATTATTGTAGATAAATTTACTAATGATAGTTTGTCTGACTGCCTTCCTTTTCTGTTGGATTAATTTGCAGTGAGACTACTCTACGCCCACCATTTGGGGAATGATGTATTAATGATTTGTTCAAGGAGACTTTTGTTTCAAGTTAAAGTTGAGACTTCTTTACGTAGTTTTGTATTTGTTTAACAGTTCGGTTTAGTACTATAGTTGTTTTATTGAATTTGTGAAACCTCGTATATCTAATAAAAGCTTGAAGATGGTGAACAAGTTATTACTGCTGTTTTTTGGTTTAATTATATTGATATCAAGTTCTATCAGTTATTATCCGTCGTTCGATATTTTTATCTTTTTTATCTTCTTTTAAAATTTGGTGTAATGATTTTGCTTTTTTTTTTTGGATAGAATTTGTGACAAGAAATGAGGAATCTTGAGAAGAAATGAAAGAATTTCGAGAGAGAACATATTTCTGATATAAATTTCTTCCATGCCTTGTTACACAACCATTACATATATATTGTCAAATCCCTTTACAAAAGAACCACCTTACAAATTTATACTACTATCCAATTGCTGGGAAGTAATAACAAAAAAAGTAAAATGGTACAAATAGAAAATGCTATTGTGCTTGCTTAATTCACCAACTGCGACTCTTGCATTAATTCCAATGCCTCCGGCAGGGCCATGACATTACTCCCTCCATCGAAAGATCCTTTAGAAAGCTTCCCCAGTGAAGTAATCTTTATACCATGTATGAGTAACACATGTAATTTCTATCAACAAAATATTCAATACGAGCTATTACGGGTGCTGTGTAATTAAATGTCATTCTCAAATAGTGCAAATACAGGGATTCAAAGAGTGGTCTCTGTTGTGCCTTTGGTTCACTCAAATCAAAAAATAAATAATCTCTACTTTTAAAATGCAAGTCCCAAACTAAATCTTGTTTCTTATATTCTTTGGCCTCTAGTAAATATAGTCCGACAAAAATTCTCAGCTCATCATCAATCATTTGGCCTACTAGGCATTGCATTTGGTGGGTGCATTCTCGTTTAGAATAATAGTGGTAAGCTTTGCCAATATCTCAAGGAAATAATTTGAACTTACATTATTTTCTTAATTTTTATGTGTACCAATTTTGCTTCATGCTTCCATAGGTTTCTTGTGCATCCTCTCTACCATCTTTGAATTGGTATAGGGAGGCATCTCCAATAAGGATGTCTCTATTGTTCCTGTTCATTTCCCTCCTTGCAAATTTTGTGCAACCCTCCAATCATCACATTTTTCTCTTGCAACAACCTTTGCCAAAAACTGAAAACATAGAATCACAACTTGAATTTGCTTTATTAGAATGTTCATAGCTCAACAAGTTCTTAATTGAGTTAATAACTAAGCAACTCACATCAGCATGATTGTAGCAGATGTGATATCTAGAAATAGAATTTGGTTATTTGGTATATCTTATTTCCAAAATATAGTTTTTTTTAACTAAGAAAAGTTAAATAATTTTAACACAATATCATTAACTACAAGTAGTAAAGAATTTAAGGTGCTACCTCCAGGATCAAATTTCACATTTCCCTTGAAACTTTTCAATGTATTGGAACAGTGTTTTGAAACTTGGTGTTGTTTCAGATTTAAATATATACAAGTGTATATTTAGTTTTCTTTTCCATTTTGAAGTAGGAATTCGGTAGAGAAAGTCTCATAAAATTAACATTGTTTACTGCGCTTGAAAAACAAGTAAATACATATAGGCAGGGAGAGAGAGGGCACCAGGTAGCGCCGACTATTTTAGTAACTTCATAATATTGATTATAGCCATCTTAAAAGATTATAGAGATCATCTCTTCCAATAACTCTCTTCTAAAATATAAGTAAAATAAACTTTGTTATCAACTTATTATTGCATTTCACCGGCTAAAATCACCTAAGTTTACCTGCTGAAATGATATTGATTGAAAGGAACAATATATGGAGTTGAAAATCAGCAAACCTGGACGATTGTAGTTCTTGATGAGATGCAGAAGAACATCCTGGTTGCACAATTCTGGGCGAGAAGCTGTCATTGATGCATTCAATTGATCTAGAAGGGTGATAGAGCATGGGTTTGCCCCACTTAGACGAGAATGATAGCATCTGCAAGCACAAACCAACATCAACAAGTGATCAAAGATTGGGCATGTGATTAAAGATACTTACAAGTGGTCAAAGATTGCAATGCTGCATCCATGTAGGCATAGACTTTTATCTCCAAGTGCATAATTGTAGCCATTACTTGAAGAGGATTTAAAACTCTGCTAGTCAAATAGTCGAACACTTCGTGTTCGTCCATTATGTGAAACAACTTCAAGTTCTTCTGCGCTTATGTGGTCCTCGACTGTCGGTACGAGCTCTAGAACCACTAATGAAATCTCAATTAACTTCTCAATTTCTAGAGTAAAGATTATCAAATGGAATGAATTCACATATAAAAAAACTAATATGAGTAAGAAGATTATCACTCTAAGAAGAAGTTGTCTCTGAATGCCGCCTCTGAATGCACAAAGTTTATATGCTCAACACCATTAATCACAGGCAGCGCTTCCACCGTTCTCACGTGACTAAGTTAAGAGAAGTTAGATCAGAATTTGGATGCACTAAGCCCCTGCAATCTGGATTGTGATTTTAATTTTTTCTTTTTAGGTTTTATTGTTCTTCGTACAATCCTAAATCTATAAAATATGGAAATGGGGGCTATACGTAGATATAAACAGGGGCTATATATTGGAGTTTATTTTTTATTATTTTAAATTATGGCTACAAGGGTAAAATTGTAATATTAAATTATAATTTAAATTTTTTATTATTTGGGGCTATATTTAGCAAAATTGAGGCTATATTTAGAATCACCATTTTTTTAATAATTACATCAAATGAAAATTTCAAAGGTGGAAAGATTATTTAGCTTAATTGAATGTTGGAAGACCAAACAATTGATTGAATCTCAACGCGTGAACATCATTGTAAATTGTAATTCCAATCGGGTGATGGATATATAAAAACACGCTTCAAAAAAAAAGGCAAATGGCAGTCATCCCACACCGAAGGCAGACGAAAAGAGTTGGTTGTATTTAACGAGAAGAATGGAAACAATGCACACGACATTATTTGAACAGGATCGGGCTGTGTACCATTTTCTTCTAAGGAGACATGAAACCAAGTCTCGTTGATGAACCACGATTACCCGACCAGACCGTGATTAAACAACTTCCAGCGACCTAGTTCTTGACTACCCTCGCCTGGCTGAGATGGTCTGGCAGTTGTCTAACAGACTCTTTTTTTTTCTTTATTGGGCCTCATCCCATTCAGTAAATATGCCTACAAATTACTTTTTTTTTTCTTTGTTGGGTCACAGCCCATTAGTTAAATATGCCTACAAACAAATTTTACTGAAGTTCACGAATCATGATGATGATGATAATAATCGATTAAATTTCCAGTTTTTAGATATAGGATTCTATGGTAGTTTTTTTTTTTAATTAAGGTATTTTGTTTAAATCATAGTTGAAAAACTCGGCATGCGCTCGAGTAGATTAGCAATTTTTAGACGGTCATTAATTATTAAAATTATTTATTATTTTAAAAATATAGATATTAGTAAATTAAAAGTAAGATTATAAAGAATGATAATTATTTTTTATAAAAATTCCGTCTGAGCCGGGTAGGCGCTGCTTAGCTAGTCTAGTTGGCCACCAAACTTGCGTAATCGCCTGCTTAAGGGGCTGTCTAGCTCGATTTTGACATCAAGAATTTAAATAGAAAAGAAGCGTCCCAATATTACTCAAATACATATTTTGTCTTTATTTAATTTCTCTATAATTATTGGCATGATTTATGAGATGTGTGTATATATTGATTATATTTTATGTATATCACTTTCCTATTTCATTTTTAGGTAAGTCTTGTAATTAGGCTAGGATCTTTCTTTTCCTTTCTTGCAATAGTCTTCTTCATTTTGGTTGTAAATATTGTAATATGGTTTTTGGATTCCTGGCATCAGAATAATACAGAAAACTCCCACAATCGTTCCTCTATGTTTCTCTTCATGGTACCAGAGTCATGGTTGACGGAAACGAGAAAAACAAAGGGGTTGTGACTCAACAACATCCAGCGTATGTGTTGTCCAACAGTGATGGACCTGGATACATCATCACTCACGTTCAATTGACGGAAAACAATTACGATGAGTGGTCAAAAGCAGTGAAGAACGCACTACGAGCGAAGAACAAACTTGGTTTCATCAATGGGGCTTTGACATGCCCTAAGCCGACCGATGTGTTGCCAAGTTTGGGTGACTGGGAACAAAATAATGCCATGATTTCGGCATGGATCATGAACACAATCGAGCCGGTACTTCGGTCGACGGTGTCGCATGAAGGTAACGCAAAAACGTTGTGGGATGATCTCAATCAATGTTTTGCTCAGACAAATGGACCAAGGATTCAGCAAATTCGGGCTTCTCTTGCAGAGATGAAACAAAGGGGCTCGACGATCATAACCTATTATGGTAAACTGAAACAGTTGTGGGATGAATTGGCGAATTATGATCAACCTCCAGCGTGTAGTTGTGAGGGTTGTACGTGTAAAGGTTGTACTTGCGGTGGATGTAAGTGTAATCTGAGTGGGCAATATAATCGAAAACGAGAAGAGGAACGGATTCATCAGTTCTTGATGGGTCTAGATGATGAGTATAACACTCTTCGTTCGGCGATTCTAAGTCAAGAACCTTTGCCGAACATAGGAAGATTTTATTCTCAATTTTCACAAAAAGAGAGGATGAAGATGATAACTTAACCAAGAGATGAAGCCATGGCCATGGCAGCGGCAGTTTCGGGTGGTAGCCGCCGGTCAACGTTAACGGAGGAAAAGGATACGTGCAACTATTGTCGTCGGAAGGGACATAACGCTGATTCTTGCTTCCAACTAGTTGGGTATCTAGAATGGTGGGGTGAACGATCTCGGAGCTCTGGAGGGAGTGGTCGATCTGGCGGCGGGTGAGGAGGATGCAGCCGCGGTGGTGCAACTGGAGGCCGGGGGCGCTCTGCTTCAGCAACACTGGCAGCAGCTGTGTCGATTGGATCAGCGACACATGGTGGAGGAGGAAGCCAACGTTTGTCGGTTGAGGAGGAGCGTGGTCCGGGAATCACCCAGGACCAATGGCAATCACTTATGGGGATGTTGCAGGATTACAAGGCTACTGCATCCTCGTTGTCTGAAAGATTGTCAGGTAAGAATTCTATGACTTGGATTGTTGATTCTGGAGCTTCACGGCATATGACTGGTTTTTCTGAGTGTTTGGATTCATTACATTCTGTGTTTGATCGAACGGTTGGGTTACCGGATGGTAATTCTGTGATAGTATCAAAGGAAGGTCGAATGAAATTTGGGAATTCATTGTCTTCTGATGGTGTGCTATATGTTCCAAAATTAAATTGTCACTTGTTATCAGTGTCACAATTGGTTGATGAAACAGGTAGTGATGTGTTGTTCACTAAGGATATGTGCCTACTGCAGGACCCCACTACGAAGACCGTGATTGGGCACTTGGGTGATCGAGAGGGTAGTTGTTGGTCCCTAAATACCAGAGTTGTCGTGATTATATCTTAGCACGAGATGCAGCGGAATAAATAAACGTCTCTTACACTTCACGTTGTTTTCAGAATGTTTCTTAGCTCAAGTTATCATTTAAATATGTTTTCAGATATACACTAGCAACTCTGTTGCTAGGTTTCAAATCAACTTTGAGCAGTGATTAATAAAACAGTAAATGAACACATGATTTATAGTTGTTCGATCAAAATGATCTGCGTCCACTCCTTAGCCGAAACGCTAAGAATTCCACTAGAAAAGTATACAGATTACAAGGATTCGCTTTTCCAGTTAAGTAGGCAGTGAGCTTTCGGCCTGGCTACTTGACAGCTATCCTCCGTTGATCTGAACTCCTCCGGTAAGGTTTGGCTGGGTCAAGGGCGCACCTTCGAAACTCCTGCCTTGCCTGATATAGAAGTTTTATAGTCACTTCCTGACTTTTCTTGAGTGCGGCTAAGTGCCCGTCTTAGTCTTGACCTTTTCAGGTGTTCGACTGTTAGATTCTTTCTGAAAAGAAAGGAATCCCAATGATTGAGATATTCTTGAATGCGATCAAGAATGTCTTCAAAGGAGTGTCAGTATATCAATGAGCGACACTTCTGGTTGTTGGGAGCTTTTAATATACTTTCACACGACTCTCAACTGACTACTTTTTGTTTGTTCACTTCGTCAAAGGAATCTCTTGCTTGAGTGTTCGTGAGTGTCTAAAGTGAAAAAAGCAGTTGTCAATCTCATTCTTGAACCTGTCTTTTATAGGTGGAGATTCAAACCTTGAATCTCCATATCCGTTAGACACAACGACTTCTTTGTCCAAGAGTGGATTGTCTTAATTGAACACTTTTTGAGTAGGACTGTACTTTTCGAACTACTTCCGGAAAGTCTCGACCTTTGTGTGTACTTCTGTCAGAGTTGCAGTCCAGCTTCAACTTTTGAGCCTCTTCGATCCTTTGACTTCTGTTGTTTGCGACTTCTTGTTTGTCGCTGAAGGGTGCCGAATGCTAATGCCTTAGCATTCTGTTGTTGTGTATTGTCTAGCAAACGTTCTGCTGTTTGCTAGTAATCCTTCGTTTGCTCGCTTCTCTAGCATTTGTAAGTTGTTGATGAATGCTAATATCTTAGCATTCTGCTGTTCAGCGACTCTTAGCAGACGTCATCTGCTTCGTATCGTCTAGGAATTCTTCTTAGCACACTAGTCTATTACAACTCAATATAAAACCTATACAGGACTTTACAGAGTATGCTAGACTATCTAGAATTCGGCAAATGATCGACCAACTATATAAGGTTAGGTTTGATCCAACAAAACCTTTTACAAATAGGTCCTAAGGGAGATTTTTAGGAATAATTTCCCAACAGTAGTCTTTACTGTTTGCAGTCTGCGAAAGAAATAAAGGCTTCTGTGGCCAAGGAGGAAGAGTCGTTGGATTTATAGCATAAACGACTAGGACATCCATCTTTTAGAGTGATAGGAGATTTGTTCAAGAAAAGCAAAGTTGCTGGTTCTTTTTCAAATAAACTTTGTGATACTTGCATGAAATCGAAACAAACTCAAAATGTATTTCCTGATAGTTTTAATAAAGCAAGTGCAAATTTTGAATTATTGCATTGTGATGTGTGGGGTCCCTATAGGGTTAAGTCAACCAGTGGGGCATCTTATTTTGTGACTATTGTGGATGATTGTTCTCGTTCTGTATGGATATATTTGTTGACTGCTAAGTCTGAAGTAAGTCGGGTTTTGAAAAATATGTTGGCCCTAATCAAGCGCCAATTTTCGGTCGAGGTTAAGGTCATACGATCAGATAATGGGTCTGAGTTCATGTGTTTGAAAGATTATTTTGCAGAACAAGGGATAGTGCACCAAACTTCATGTGTTGATACGCCGCAACAGAATGGGCGCGTTGAGCGAAGGCATAGACATATTCTAAATGTTGCCCGTGCTTTGCGTTTCCAGGCACATTTACCTCTTGAGTTATGGGGTGAATGTGTGTTGGCCGCAGGATATTTGATTAATTGTACTCCGAGTAGAGTGTTGGATGGGAGGACACCATTTGAGTGTTTATTTGGAACAAGGCCAGATTACTCCCATCTGTGTGTGTTTGGGTGTTTGTGTTATGCACGGGATTTAAACCGGAACAAAGATAAGTTTGCCTCACGAAGTCGACGATGTGTGTTTTTGGGATATCCATATGGGCAGAAAGGTTGGATATTGTTTGATTTGGATACACAAACATTTTTATATCCAGGGATGTTCAATTTTCGGAGTCTATTTTTCCTTATAATTCTGATGAACCCGTTTCTACGAATATGCAGCCTATCGGAACAGTGCTCCGCTTGACCTTGATGAGAACGAGATAGCTCCGGCACCGACAGTCCTTCCTATGCCACCCGCTGTTGAGTTGAGGGGGGGCATTGAACCATCGACCGTCAGTTCGTCTCGGGTGGTTGCTGAGTCGCCGAGTGAACCAAATGTCATAGGTGGACCTGAAGGGAGGGGCCATCGACAGAAAATACCATCCACCCGATTGACTGATTATATTGTTGGGATGGTTAAAGGGTATGTTACTAAGGCGGCAGGGAAGACTTGTACTTCTCATTCTCTATCATCTGTTTTGAGTTATGAAAATTTCACTCAAGAACATCGAGCTTTTCTGGCTAGTGTTGCAGCAGAGTTGGAGCCGGTTTTCTATCATGAGGCAGTTAAGTTTCCTCATTGGCGTGAAGTCATGCATGCAGAAATTCAGGCTTTGGAAAAGAATCAGACTTGGAGTCTTGATGTGTTGCCTCCGGGGAAGAAGGCAATTGGGTGCAAGTGGGTGTACAAGGTAAAGTACAACTCTGATGGGACAGTTGAGCGATATAAGGCTCGTTTAGTTGTTATGGGAAATCGGCAAGTTGAGGGGATTGATTTCCATGAGACGTTTGCTCCGGTGGCTAAGATGGTTATAGTTCGGGTGTTTCTCTCTATCGCAGTAGCACGAGGTTGGGAGTTGCATCAGATGGACGTACACAATGCTTTCCTGCATGGTGATTTGAATGAGGAAGTGTTTATGTGTCTTCCTCCGGGTTTCAATGTTTCGCGAGATGGGTTGGTATGTCGTTTGCGCAAGTCCTTGTATGGATTGCGTCAGGCTCCTAGGTGTTGGTTTGCAAAATTGTCGGGTGCTTTGAAGGAGTATGGATTCGTTCAGTCTCGCTCGGATTATTCGCTATTTACTTTGTAGCAGGGTGAGTCTGTTCTATGTGTCTTGATCTACGTTGATGATCTTGTGGTTGGAGGTAATGACCCTGCTCTTATTCAGAAATTTAAAGATTATTTGAGTACTTGTTTCCACATGAAGGATCTAGGCATCTTAAAGTATTTTTTGGGCATTGAGATTTCTCGCAATCGGTTTGGGTTGTTTTTGTGCCAACGGAAATATGTTCTTGATATTGTGAAGGAAGCTGGGTATCTTGGAGCCCGTGCTTCAGCCTTTCCTATGGAGTCGAACCACAAGCTCGCTCTGATTCAGGGTGATGCACTACCAGATCCGAGCCGGTACCGACGATTAGGTGGTCGTCTGATATATCTTACCTTGACACGCCCTGAATTGTCTTATTCTGTGCATACTTTGGCACAATTTATGCAGGCTCCTTTGACTATTCATTGGGAGGCAACTTTGCGTATTGTTCGATATTTAAAAGGGCATCCTGGTCAAGGTATATTCTTGAAGGCGGAAAATGACTTATGTTTAAGAGCTTATTGTGATTCCGATTGCGCAAGTTGTCCTCTCACACGTCGCTCGCTTACTGGTTACTTTATCACTTTGGGAGGTTCTCCCGTGGCTTGGAAGACAAAGAAGTAGAATGTGGTATCCCGGTCTTCAGCTGAGGCTGAGTACCGATCTTTGGCTTTTAATGTGTGTGAACTAAAGTGGTTGCGAGCTCTTTTGCGGGATTTTGGTATTAATCATACTAAACCTATGCGAGTTTATTGTGATAGCCAGTCTGCGCTACACATTGCAGCGAATCCTATTTTCCATGAGCGTACGAAGCACATTGAGATTGATTGTCACTTTGTGCTTGACGAACTTCTGAAAGGGACCATTACTACTCACTTTGTTCGAAGTTCGGAGCAATTGGCGGACATTTTTACCAAGGTTGTTGGTGCATCATCGTTTGTATATTTATTGGGCAAGCTGGGCGTTTGTGACCCGCACGCTCCACCTTGAGGGGGGGGGTATTGGCATGATTTATGAGATGTGTGTATATATTGATTATATTTTATGTATATCACTTTCCTATTTCATTTTTAGGTAAGTCTTGTAATTAGGCTAGGATCTTTCTTTTCCTTTCTTGCAATAGTCTTCTTCATTTTGGTTGTAAATATTGTAATATGGTTTTTGGATTCCTGGCATCAGAATAATACAGAAAACTCCCACAATCGTTCCTCTCTGTTTCTCTTCAATAATGTCAATAGTAATGATCATTTTTTTAATCATTTTATAACTTTCATAACATTTGACCATTCAAAATCATAAGACTTTAGTCATTATTCATATTCCAAATTATCCATGAAAATAAGCGTGCAACACCTCTAAAATATAAATCAAAGACGTCGAATTTTCTATTACACAGATTGACCTCCAAAATGCATATAATTAAACCTTATGTTTGTCACTAGACCACAACTTTAATTAAAATTAAGATATTACAGTATTTTTTACACATATCACATAATTTTTTATCTTGCTTAACTAACTCATATATACTTGACATTCTTGTTCCAACAAATTATCTCATTTTATCCCAAAATGAGAAGTAAGTATATGCTTTCTCCCTAATTTTTTGATAGTGGAGGAATGGTGTTGGGTCGTATTTTTACTTTTTACTCTTGATTAGTATGGGATTTCTTTGGATTGGAGCTCTTGGCATTGTTATATGACAACCCAATGACAATGCAAGTAAATCTTATCAATCTATTTAATGGAATTCTATCAATTTAGCACCAGAAGATAGTTTAGATATTTCATTTTAGACAAATCTACAATATATGACTTGTAATATCCAAATTTTTTAATCATCGAAAAAATTGTAAAATTTTCAATCACATGGTCTTGTAGACCTTCCCAAAAACTTGGATGATTATATTTACAAGAAATTGTTATGCCATAGACTTCAGGCATATGCTAGTGAAGGAGTATTTTCTAACTTGTAACAGTGAAAACACAAAGCCGATGAGATTAAGTAGCAATACATCCGTGTTGGTGATGTTGCAGTTGAGTTTTGTGTGCATATCATGAGAACTGACATCCTGAATAAATTTGATGAAAGGTGCCTTCTCTCCCTCCTGTTTAACTTTATGAAAGATGAGAACACATAATTTAGTTGGCATGCTTTGCTTTCTTTCAATTAATATTGGTTTGATAGATATTATCATATGCTTTGCTTTCTTTCAGAGACATTCTTCGAGTTTGAAAGATATGGATTATCCATCCTTGTATTTAATGCTTGTATTTGTGGTTCCCTCCTCGCTAAAAACTTCATGGATTCTTCTAGCATTCAAATATAACACTTCTCCATTTGTATTCCATTAAAGAAAGCTCAGTAAAATGGATTAGCGGGTAGTTCCCAGTCAAATATGCAGCAACAACGTTTCACATCACGAATTTGGAGACAACTCCTATGGTTCTGATCAACCATCAAGTATAGTAATAGACGGATCTATTAAGGGGTTCGAATAGAAGATTTTCTTTCGGTTTTAATAACATGATAAAATGATGTTTTCATGGTGTAACTTTAGTTCTTTTTGGCAAATTATCAACAAGAAGAGAGTTTGAGGAGACTGAGGGACTAGGAGAGTAAAAAATCTTGTCATTTTAGTCTTAAGATTTAGATCGTTATATAATGTAAAGAATATAGATTATTTTTGCTGTATAATTTTTTTTTATATTTTATTATTATTATTATTATTAAGAAGAATCGATATTTTACTTATATATGGAGTTTTTTATACATAAAAATTTAATAGAATTCCTTAATAATTATTCACAGGTGTGTCACTGCCATCAAAGATATGCTATAGTTGGTCCAAAAATTATTAGTTAAACACGCAACGGAACTCTTTCAAGAATTGTGTGGCCCAACTGACTCTTACTCAAGTCAGGTGGTGCTCTAAAAACTGATTTAAAATTAAAAAAAAATTACTTAGTCAAATTCAAGATATACACCAACAACTTATTGGTAGTTGGGTTTTAAATATGCGAGCAAATAAAAGTAGAAAGTAATAAAGAAACATGATACTTATTGTGGTTTGGATGTAAAATGATCTTACATTCACTATTCGATCGCCACGTGGATCAAAAATTACTAAAACATGTTTAAAGGTTGATGTAACTGGTTCTAGCCGTTGTGGAAAACTCTTATGTCCTCCAACGGTATAGTTTGGGATATTTAATTTATTTTCCCAAGAATATTATCAGTATATTCTTTTTTTTAAAAATTTTATGTTTCTCAAATATTATCAATATATTTATCAAACTTGCAATTTTATACTTTTCAAATACTATTAATATATTATCGAATTTACAAATTAATCACTGCATTAATTTCAAATAAAATAAATTATTATAAGATAATTAATCATTTATAAAATAATTTTAGAACTGAAATGCTCCTCCACATGTTTCAATTAATGTCTTTGACTCTTTAATAATTTCATAAATTATTATAAAATAATTAATTATTAAATTTTATGGTTTATATCAAACTTTTGTTTTTTTTACTTCTTATGCAATAACTAACCGCTATACTTTATATGAGACTTTCATGTCGTGCTCATATCTTTTGGAGAAACAAACTAAAAACATATAAATCCAAATAAATAAGTTAAAATAAAACTGAAATACAAAAAATGAAATTGATTTTACTGTTATTATTTGATTATATTTATTCAATATAGTAGAAGAAACTATACACACAATAATAGTAAAATAATAAAGAAAACATTTTAAAACCTTAATTAAGGAGCTTGCTTGTAAATAAAAGAGAGATTTGCAGCAAGGTACAATAATACCCTGCATATATATAGAGAGATGACATATGTGAGAAATTTGATACTCCGAAATTTCTCAATATTCTGCAACTCCTTTTACGAAATAAACTTATTATTATTATTATTATAGATGACATATGTGAGAAATTTGATACTCCGAAATTTCTCAATATTTTGCAACTCCTTTTACGAAATAAACTTATTATTATTATTATTATTATTATTATTATTATTATTATTATTAATTTCATCATTTATTTTAGATCTTTCAACTCACCCCCATAAATTATTATTTAAATTATATAATTAATTAAAACTCTTCATTTTCCAAAACTCAACTATAAAAACGGGATCTCTCATCTCATTTTTAACATATCAATCATGTCTCATATTCTTCTTCAAACTATTTCATCTTCTTCTATATTTCCAATATAGTTTTTCAAGTTATTTTTTCAAGGTGGGTGTCTATGTAGGGATCTATGTGTGATACAAATTTAGTTTATCCATATTATGCTCTTATGCGGGTACCTATTATTAGCCGACAGGCTAATCACGAGATAAGTCGATAGGCTGCCTATATGTTCTCTTTAGTCGCGAGCTACCTATATTTACCTTGTTAAATCTCGGGCGATGGGCCGGAGGTGGATGATGGTCAAT
The DNA here is from genome assembly GCA_026898455.1 of Plectranthus barbatus. Taxonomy (NCBI): domain Eukaryota; kingdom Viridiplantae; phylum Streptophyta; class Magnoliopsida; order Lamiales; family Lamiaceae; genus Plectranthus; species Plectranthus barbatus. The sequence continues at coordinate 167,780 of JAPKLW010000029.1, read as the reverse complement.
GATTTTAAATAAATGCTTAATTTTCCTTTTGCGTTATTTGAAAAGAAAAGAATTGTTATCATGTCTATTCAAATAATAATGAATTACCCATTTTATTCAATTATTCTCTATTATTTTACTTCTAATAAAAAAGGGGGCGTTACAAGAAAAATCTACCATGAGGAAAAATAATAAATTTTATCTATTAAATCTAAATAAATCAATGGTTGATATACCATCAAACAATAAAATAATCAAGTAATAACTAAAAAACACAATCAAACAACATTTGTAATCAAGGAACGATCTGAACATAATCAAGCACTTTTCTTACAATTTTTTTTTCTCACTGAATCCTATTCACTACTGCAACACAAACAAGAGACATAATACTCATATTTGGAAGAGGAGAGAAACAAAAAAAAAACTCTCATTCAGGATTTTGAATTGAAGTTGGGTTGGACCTGGTAGAATATAGGTTTGAGTTTGGGTTTAGGTTAGACTAAAAATAACAATCACCTCCCACCTCCAATCCAATTGTCACATTAACAAATTAAAAAATAAAATATTAAAAAAAAGAGCAAATTGTATAAATGGAGATCTACTAGTAACCTAGTAATCAAATGAAACCACAATGGTTTGTGACTTCCACAAATATTTTTTTAATTCTTTATTATGGATGAATAGTAATATTGAATTTTTTATAAATGCAACAATACAATTGATAAGTCTTTATATAAAAACTTTTTTTATACCAGTTTAGTTTGTAATATTTCCAACCATATTTAATTATATTCAAAGTGTTCACTTAAATTTGCAAGTAATATTTTTATTTAAGAAAGAAAATTGAATACAATGATGTGATTGGGTTGTTGAGTTTTACAAAATTATTGTAATTAAATTGAGTGATAATTGATGAGAAATAAATCAAATAAATATAAAAATGATGGAGTGGTTGGATTCATAGCAGTCATCATAAGCGTTTATACTCCAGTTAGTCTGTTAAGGTGTGAGCCGACGTTGAATCAGGATGATGCTTTTCAGATATGCATCGGACAAACTAGTTTTGCAATTCCCACTTCTTCATTTGGTGCTTTTCTGTTTCACTGCTCAATCACCGGGTAAAGCTTCTCTGCACCTTCTGGTTTTCCAAGATAATCACCAGCTCATGCTTTCCGCTTCTTGTTTCCTTTGGGATTTTCATACCCAATCTGCACCAGTCTTCTCAATCAAACATTCACACCTGCATGAACAACAAGATTCTTGAGCTGTGAAAGAAAATTAAGGTAAGGGCTTTGAAGAGTATACACCATGACTGCATCTCTCATCAAATAAGAAAGCACTTCCAAATTTTATACCATCTATTACAGAAAGCACAATCTCTTAGCCTGGTGGAGAAAATTATAAATTATATTTAATTCTATTATCTTCCTCCACATAAGTTATTATGACAAATCATCATCCAAAACCATAACTCATTTACAAATAATTTAACAATGAAATCTAGCCATGTGAGTGAGTGTCCCCATGGTGATTGCAAAATTCTTCAGATGGCATTTCTAGTACCAGTCCTGATATGCCATGAAACATTATCTTAACACTCATATATGCACCAGCATTATTTCAGAATGTTGAGACAAGACAAGACAAGACAATTCAATCTTTATTATACCTAATGACTCAAATCCACTACCAAAATGCAGAAACTAAATTATATGTTAGTAGTTGCAAGAATCCCACATCAAATTTATGATCCAAAAGGCAATATCACAAATGGGTGAAAAGTAGTGATGTAATCACCCAAAGACAAATAAATTTAAAACGTGGTTTGAGAGGCTGTGTTTCAAACAAGAATAAACACCAATTATACGGCAACAATAAGAAAGTAAAAGTGAAAACAAGGATTAACTGGCTTGAGTAAAGGTAATTAATAGATCAAAGAATGAAAGCCCTTTCAAAAACTCAAACCTATCAATGCACTCACAGGAAACAGAACAGAGTTTCATTCTACATGCATTCATTTAGAAGTGAAAACTGCATCTTTAGTAGAAAAAGAAGTCATAACTCATAAAAGCATATTTTGATAGCCTATAAACGTGGTAGTGATGCAATCCTTCAGCTCATGACTTCTGGATATTTCTGTTGGAGATATTATTTTTGAATGAATAAATCAGCCTAATAATAAAAAGAAACAAGTTTCAACCGCCAATCACAGACACACGCACAAGTACTCGTTAGAATCAAGATATCAGAAACTTCACAAAGGGAACCACAAAATGATGAACATATAATCTCCAAGATGTCGTATCCAACTAGATATCAATAGTATAATAGATTCTCAAGATACTTAGCTAACTTACTGATGGAATGTGCATACAATGACTGCATGAAGAAACCCTGATTGGTAGAAGGACTAACGTCGAATATATATGAAAACTTCCTCGAAAGCCACTCTTTAGAATTCAGAAAAGTAACATGATTCACGCTGCAGAGAGAAAGAGATAAGTAACATTTATCAGCTCATAGTTCAAATTATAGGAGAAGAGAATAATTTTTTTGTGGAAAATACCTGCAAATTCATTTATGAGCTCATCGGTATCTAGCTTGAACAGCTTGAGATCCATCACCTTCTCAAGGTCCTCCTAATTTCTTCATAAAATAAAAACTCGCCTTCTCAATCAGGCAGTAGAGTTTAAAGCACAAGTGGGAATTTTTTGGTCAATTAACAAACTAAGGCAGTTGAGGGTTTTTTTTTTTTTTTTTAAATAACAAAACTTGATATGATTCATATGAAATAAAGATACAAAATCAAAATGCCCCAAATGGCCCCGGGAAGGGTTCTATAATATCGATGAAATAAAGCAACATGTTAAATATGACTCATTCCTTTCTTAAGATGGGAGAAAGGGTTCTATAATATCGATGCTCGCAAATGGCCCCGGGAAGGCTGCCGTTGCTTACAGCTATTGAGCTATGCTTAGATAATTTAGTTATAATAACAATGCATACATATGGAGTAATGAAGTAAGTATTTTCTCCATCACAAGCTCAACAAGAGATCATTGTTTCTCCTACTTCTCTAATCAATCAAAATACAAACAAGTTTCAAGATTTGGATTTGTATTGTAGGCAAACTATGCAAATCTGTAATTCATCACAACCTGGATATCAGAAACAGTATTCATTCTAAAGAAAACAACTACAAAAATTAATTTTGAGTTTGGGGGAGGTCTCAGTTTAGGCACATTAACCCAAGCTAAAACTCATCTAATATACTCTAATTGGGGATTAATAAATCCTATTTGGGATGGTGAACCCATTTGGTTTAGGCACAAGTTTTTGCCTTGAGTTTGTACCGAGAAGCAGAAATACAATGAAAAATTGCTCAAGATTAAGGGGGCGGCGGACCGATTCGTAGCGTAAAAAATAAATGCAGGCACTACATTGAAATGCATAATTTGGAATTGCTTTCTACTTTGTAAGCAAGAAGAATGAACCTATTTTTTACAAACAACAGTTCCTCACATACAAATCATATTTACATTTTTTACGACATTAATCACCATCCATTGCCTGCCCAAATACCTGCTTCTATTTTGAATTTTCACTACTGAAATACACATTGGACACCAATTGGTTTGGGGGCGAGAAAAAACACAACACATCTCATACCTGCCAAAAGTGACGCTTCCGACTGAAACATTGAATGAAGAGGTTCGGCCGTGTCGGAGGAGGCGATTTCCGGCGCACGGATGAAGGGGGTGGGAGAGGAGAGAGAAACACAGAATCGAGCTTGCAATTGGACCTAGAATTTGGGGTTGGTTATTGGACATGGACTTTGAGGCCCATCCATTCGTGTTGGGTGTGTGAATATCAACGTGGATCACTACTCTTTCATTTCAATTCAAACTTTCATTTTTTTTTTTTACAAGTTTATATTGTAGTTAAATAACTCAATAAATATTGCATTTATTTAAGTAGGTTGAGAAGTTTGTTTTCCAATAAAATAAATTTGGATATCATAGAAGCTTTTAAGTGTTATTTTTCTAAAAAAAAAATAAATATTTAGTTTGTGTTCAAATATATTTTTAAATAAAAAGAGTTCTTTGTCTGACCATTTAAAATACTGGATCCAAATATTAGAAAAGTCATAAATATTTTCAAATATGGATTAATAGTATGATATGGTTGAAATATTCAAACATAAATAATTAGAAAATAAAATAATCGAGCCCCAAAATCTCACAAGTCATAACTCATAGCAAATTGGTGTATGTTGTGTGTAGGGATGTCAATGTAGCCCGAAACCCGCGGGTTGACCCGATTAACCCGAGCAAAAATATGAGTTAGGGTCAAGATATTTTGGCCTGAAAAAATATTTAGCTCGATTAGCCCGGGACTGAATAACCCGAGGCTCAATAGAGTTGAGCCTGAAACCCAATGGGTTGGCTCGATTAGCCCGATTATTATTTTTATTAATATATTTTTCATAATTATAGTACTAAAATCTACTTCTAATGATATTTATTAATTAAGTCTTAAGAAGTATAATTGTATTTAGTTTAAATAGTATTCAATACATAATTAAGTTTATTTATTTACTAAGTTAAATGTATTCAAATATTGCTAAAATAAAAAAATAATATATTTTGAATAGATAAATTTATCATTATATAAAAATTTGTGATGTGTTTTGCATTTTTATAAGAGATAAATAATATTTTGCTCATTTTTCAATATTTTAAATATTAAAATAATGAAAATATATTAAAAATAAAAAATAATTAAAAAAATGATTGGCCCGATGGGCTAGCCCGAAAATCGATGGGTTAGGGTTAGGGTCAAGATTTTTTAGCCCGAAAAAATTTCAGCCAATTTGATCCGAATCATTTAACCCGCAGTCCGATAAGGCTGACCCAAAATTCGACAGATTCGCCCGATTGACCTCCCTAATTGTTGCGAGATGGAGATGGAGAGGGATAGGGATTGTTTCAGGCTCACCATACATGGCACATCATTTTAGAAAAAAAAAAAACTTACAAATCGTGATTCATAATTATTTCACCATTCATTACTCATAATAAATATTTGCAGCATGCAAAACTAAAGAACGGGAGTGCTTGACAGATATTTTTATTGTCTTATATAATTCAAACCTTCAAAAAAAAATTTACATTAGATTTGGGAAATAAATATGAATACATCCCACGTCATCATTTTAAAGAGTTGGCCCATGACCTACAATCAAGATGTTTAGGTTGTCATCTGGTATTTGTTTTTCTTTTTTCGTTCAATAAAAATGTTTTGATGATAGTAAAAAAATCATCACCATCATTTTTCATCAAAATCTCAATCATTCGGATTTTCATATTTATAACTGGAACTTATTTACGATTCCTATCTATATTTGATCTCGTCTCTACTTTGTTATTTTTTTTTTTAGCTTATGTTGAAAAGTAAAAACTTAAATTGCTCCTCCATTCAAAATGAAGGGTATCCTTAAACTACTATATTGTCGGTTAAAGACGTTATTAGGAGTAATTAATGAGAGCATTACCAATTAGTTGACATCTATGTTGAGCAATTTCCAGCCGTACATGCTAAAAAGTACTTAATATTTCTCGTGCTTAATTAATGTTTTGGTTATCGCAATCGTTGATCTTATCAATATAAACGCTAATAAGATTCATTTATATTAACCTAAATTATATTTTTGAACTGAATCCCAAGTCCATATATGTTTTTTGTACCATCGTACTTAACCTACCATCCATTTTAATAGTTTGGTGTAAAAAAAGCCAGCTAACTATATAGAAAACAATCTTGTCTGTCTGCTACTTTGTACAATATTTTATGCACAAAAACTGCCGGTGAAACTGAATGAGAAATATGACAGATTAAGAAACAAAAATAATATATAAAACATGCATATTTGTCCCAACCTTAGAGCACATGTGATTAAAGTGTTTTTTATAATTAATTGATCATAATTAATTCAAAAACAAAGACGAACACCCTTTTTCCGAATGAACCAAAACAAGGTCTGAGAAAAGTCTAATGGAGCCTAAAGCAACGTTGAGATAAAGATGCTAATCTAGGTACAAAACAAAACTATTATTTTCCGAAATTAAAACACTCAAATGATGGAATATGCTTGAAATTAATTGGTGGTTAATTACTTACCCAAGGGCATATATTTTATTATGGAACGTGGATCACAAATTGATAAGTACATAAAAGAATTTTATATAACAAATATAAAGCAATATACATTAGCAAAATTGAACTTATAAAAGAGTACATGAAAAACAGGTTTTGTCAAACTACACATAGAAGATCTAACAATATCGGATCCACGAAATTAGAATTTGGGGTACAAATAAATCAATAAAATTAAGAAAGCATAAAATTTGAATATATATGTCTTTTTTTTTTTTAAGGGAGAAAAAAACTTTATAGAGATCACCTTAAATAGATACGTCTTTAAGAATCAAATTACAAACATGTGAAGGAGCATGTTGTATTCTAATAAACACCGGATGTTGGTCCCGAAATAAGATAATATGTAATGCAGCGGTTTTGTATTGCACTTGTTCTCCGAAACTGGCTGAAACTCAGTTTTTGGTTAATGAAAGAGTAAGTTTAAGCTCAGAAGGTTGTTAAGCAAGTTTCAAGATATACACTTCAATACTTGGCTAAGTATTGAAGGTTTTAAAAGTAAGTTTGAAAAACTTAAGAATGCTGAGACTTAAGGAAAGCTAATAAAATAACAAAGGATATTATAGTGGTTTGGACTTAAAATCCTACGTCCACTCTTCCGAACTTAATCGGGAATCCACTATGTTTCAGGTTACAAGCCTCCTTACGATCTATGGTCAGCCCATCGGAAACCTTTGTCTTTCGGTTTGCTGACGTCACTCGCCTAGGAACTCCTTGCAAGCTGGCACTTCTTCAGGTTGAAGTGAGGACGCACCTCGAAGCCTTCTTCCTGGTAGGTTGGATATTTCCTCGTTCTTCCCAGAACTAAGTTTGGTGGCTAGACGCCTGTGAGAATAAGATTCCCAGAATAGGAACTGATTGCGATGAATACATCTTTAGGAAAGTTATATTCACCGAAATATAGCTTCGACTTTAAGCTTTAGCCTCGTGCTTTGTGTTACGTAGCACAGAATGATTAACTTGAGTTAGAAACTCAAGTATCGTGTTAAGCACACATAATATCAGAGAGCTTTGAGTAGAATGATTGGCACAGTTTCGGCTTAGCTTTTCACGTGATTCTTATCTTCTTCATTCAAAATGTTGGACTATTTTTAGGCACCCTAGGTCGACAATTTGAATTCTGCCTGTTAGACACATAATTCAAGTTGTTAGAGACATAGATTGAAGCATCCAATCGCAGCCATTCTTCATAGGTCTGCTCTGCTCTGAAAAAATTGTACTTGCCTTGTACTTTCTACCTGCTCTTGTTAGACTAAGCTTCAGTCCGAGGAATCCAAGTATAGGACATTCTCGTACTAACTTTTACTTGACATTTACTCGCCTTTAAGTCTTACTTCGATTTGTCTTGTGTTCCTCGTGCTTATTGAAGTAAAAGCCTCTACAGTGACATTCCTAAACTCAGTATGGGCATCTTATACTGACTTCCTAAAGTCATTATGACAACCTCTATAATGACTTCCAAAGATTAGTATAGGCCATCACCATACTTACTGAAACTAAGTTTCAAGCACGAACACTCCTTCAAATCTCGAGCACCTTCTTCGCTCGATCTTCAGCACCTAAGTTCTATTACAACTCAAACAATCCTATACAAGGATAATATTATAGAACTTATAGAAACTTAGTGCTAAAGTGAGTTTTAACATATCAAAACATTAAATTAAGGAGGGAACTAAAACTTAGTTCCTAACAATTTCCCCCTTTTTGATATTGTCAAAACTACTAACTACAGTTAGAAAGAAAAGGAAGCATGGTGTACTGAGTTTACCAAGACACTACCCAGTATATGTGTCCTTTATTCTGACCTACTCTATTTGGTCTTCTCCCTGAATTAGAGAGATATTTCTCGATTAACATCAATAGAGCAAAAAAGTAAGTTTGCTGCTCACACTTAGGAAAAGTAAGTTAAGCCAGGTTAAAAACATAGAAGGAAGGGAGAGAGAGAGAGAGAGAGAGAGAGAGAGAGAGAGAGAATAAGGAATTGTCTAAAAGTCACTTTCCAAACTTTCATTAATGATAGAGAGATTACATGTACAATGAAAGGCATAAAACTGAACTTACAAAAAGACCAAGTATCAAGAACTCAGTACCAGAAGAATCACAGAGGAGGAGGATCAGATGAGGAAGGCTTTGAACTAGAAAATTTTGAGACAAGCTCCACCAGCATATTGTACTGCTCCTGCCTCCTTTTTTCTTCGGCCTCTTCTCTTAACCTCTGCTCTTCCTTTTGTTTTTGCCTCTGCTATTCCCCCTTTTTGACAATATCAACAAGGGTCAAGAAAGTGGACTTAATTGTTGATATCGACTCAAAAGTTTCGGCCTCCTTATGCTCTAATCTAGCCTCCAGCTCATCAATTTGGTTTGGGAAGAGAGCTTGCATATGAGTCATCATTGCAGTAGGCACAACATCTCCACCAGATGTTTGAATAGAAAACTCAAGCACCACAGACACCTTGGCTAAAAGCCTAGTTCACTCCTCCTCAAGCCATGCTAGCTCTTTTTCAGCCTTCCACCAGGTCTCTTCAGCTCAGCTTCCCTCTGCAACCTTGCAAGCTTTTCTTCCTCTTCTTTCTTTTTCAGCTCGACTTCATGTTGTTGCTTGGCAAACTCTTCAACATTTTGTTGAAGCTCAACCTTCTGTCACACCCTTGCGAGTTGGTCCTCCCTTCAGATTCTGTCGTGCTCTAAGCTTCTGAGCCTCAATGTTGCTCTGGATCATCCTCAAGATAATTAAAAGGTTGACTGTTTTTGCAGGAGTCGCACGAGTAGATATTATGGCTTTTATCAGCTCGACTTCCCTCTCTGTGGTATGTTAAACGGTAAGCTCGTGAGAGAGAGCCATGGCCTGTTCCAGATCGACCTTCTCTGTCTTAGCAACAGCGAGCTCTTCAGATGTCTGTTGGATCTCAGCTTCAACACTCCGTAGTTGCTCTTAAAGTTCCAGCAACTATTCTGTCTTAGCAACAATGATGTTTTGATAATCCTTTAGAGTGGAAGCTTGAGCTGAATCTATTTTAGGTCCAGTCAACTCGAAAGTAGAGTCAGGTTGAGCGGAAGATACCTGAGTTAGTGGACGAGCAGAAATGGGAGCTTCCAACACAAAGATGTAGTCAGAGAGAGGTAGCCTATGCTCATCTAGAAGAATGTTTTGCTCATTATTAGTCTTAGCACGGTAGGCTTGAATCATTAGCATCCGCATCCTTATGTCTCCCTCGTTCATCTGCTTTGTCTCCACCTAGGTACTCCATGCATTGGCACATGCCTTCTCAGACCTCCACTAAGTTAAGCCTAACCTAGCTTGCATAATGGGCATGTCTTCGTTGTTCGGCTCATGCATCGCTAGATCAAACCTCCTCCACCTTTGAAACTCATGCCTCAGAATCTTGCAGGCCTCAGTATCCTCCATGAGCAGGTCAGGATATAGCAAGTTTACCTCCTCAGTGACCCTTTTCTCCAACCTCTGAGATGTTTCTACTGCCCAGGGGATAAGCTTAGCATCCACCACTTCATTTTGGTGGATTGGTGGGCACCATCGTCTTATACACTCTATTAAAGACTCATGATGTGGTACACCACTCAATGGTGCTCTGTATTCTCGTAAGAGACTGAGCATATTAGCATTATCCATGACCCTCTCATCCAGGGATGTGGCCTCCAGACTCCATGCATGTTCAGCTCATAATCATAATCTTCATTCAATCGGGGACTGTGCACATCATCGTCTTCACCTGAGGAGATCGAGATTTGGGACTCCTCAAAAGATATATCCGTAGCATCATCACTTCCCTCAACTCCATGTGAGCCCTCAACTTGAGTGGACTCAAGCTAAAGCTGAGTCACCGACTCAACTTGGGTGGAGGTTTCCCTTTGCTCAACCTCTAATTAACTCATCCCGATCGTCTCCATCAACTGGATTCTCTAACCTAGATAGATGATCTACTATCACATTCTCACATCTTTTCTTATCTCTAATTTCCACGTCAAATTCTTGCAAAAGAAAAATCCATCTAATCAACCTAGGTTTTGAAACAGTTTTAGCAAAACATATACTTAATTGCTGCATGATTAGTGTAAACCACAGACTTCGCTCCTACCAAATAAGCACGAAACTTATCATAAGCATAAACAAGAGCAAGTAATTCTTTCTCAGTCACAGTGTAATTCAATTGAGTTGGATTCAACATTTTTCTAGACTAGGCGATAACTCTAAAGATCTTATCTTTAATCTGTCCAAAGGCTACCCCCACAGCAGAGTCACTAGCATCACACATCAACACTAAATCCTGTTCCCAATTCGGAGTCACTAACACTGGCGCTGTCACTAATACTTTCTTAAGAGCCTCAAAAGCCTTCACAGAGTCCTCACTAAAGTCAAAAGGGACATCCTTCTCTAGCAAGCTACACAAAGTTTAGTTATCTTGGAAAAATCCTGAATAATTCTCCTGTAAAACCCAACGTCTCCCAAGAAACTCCTAACCCCTTTTACTGTCCTAGGCACATGAATTTGTTCAATTGCTACAACCTTAGCCTTGTCAACCTCTATCCCCACACTAGAGACCTTATGACCCAATACTATACCCTCTCTAACCATAAAGTGACACTTTTCCCAATTTAATACTAGGTTAGTCTCCTCACAACTTTGCAAAATAGTTTTCAAATTTTCCAAACAATCATCAAAGACAATCCAAACACAGAAAAATCATCCATAAAAACTTCCATAATATTCTCAATAAGACCATGAAAAATAGACATCATACACCTTTGAAATGTCGCCAGTGCATTGCGCAACCCAAAGGGCATCCTCGGGTAGGTTAAAATCCCGTAGGGATAGTTGAAAGCTATTTTGTGCTGGTCTTCAGGTGCCACCACAATCTGATTGTATCCGGAGTATCCATCCAAGAAGCAGTAGTGAGATTTACCTGCAAGACGTGTTGGGATATGTATACTGAAAAACATAATTGATCAAGCATTTGTAT
>JAPKLW010000029.1:108922-151452 GCA_026898455.1 Plectranthus barbatus | reverse complement strand
ATTCATAATGGCAACTCGTGTTGTCCATCGTAGACTCAAACCCTACATAATTTCCAACACATGGTGATCAAACATGCAAGGAATACAAATTGAAAACCAAAACAATAAACAAACCATAGGAAATTCAAAACTTCAAATCCAAACAATATTCCAAAATCGTTCCCAATCAACGATGCGTTTAACTACTCATGAACATAATTAAAAACATCAATCTCTCAAAAAGGAACATAGAAGAAATAAAGAACAAGAAATCTTAGGCTTTGGGGATGATTATTCTCGATCCAATTCCTCCCTTCAATTTTTGATTCTTGGCTCTTGAACTCATTTTTTCTCTCTATTCTTCGTGCTTTCTTTCTATCTAGGGTAAATAAAAGTCGAACCCTCAAATTGTGATCTCTCTTGGCCTTTTATAGTTGAATTTTCTGCAGCCACAGTGATTTGGTCCCGAACAGAACCCCCTTTGAAAACCATCCTCCCGAACAGAACAAAACTTTGGACATATTCAAAATTCCTGTCTGGTCTCAAGTGGGACAAAACCGTCCTGAGTGGGACGTAGGTCCCGAACGGGACAAACTCATCCCGAGTGGGATAGACTTCGGTTGCTGAATGTTACGCTAAATTTTCGAGTACCGAGTGGGATACTTGTCTCCCGAGCCTTGGTCCCAAGTGGGACAGATGGGTCTCGAGTGGAATGAGTGTCCCGAACAGGACAGTGCGTGTCTCGAGTGGGATGGAACTTCCCCTTAGCCAAATTTTCTCAAAAACTCGGATTTCTTGCCCGTTTTATGCCCTGCACAGTCAAATACCTCTCGAACACCAAGTGAAGGTAAAATCAACCAAAAGAAAAGATATGTGTGTGATTTGTGCACCTAATTCTCGTCAAATCATGCAATTAAACACTCTTAAAATAGCACAAATTACACACATATCATGGCTTGATTTCAAATTGGGTAGCATTGACCCCAAATCGGAATCCTCCCGTGGCATGGTCTCCTTGAGGCCGGAAGAGATTTTGGAGAGGCCTCCGTGGCTCATTCCTCTCATTCATCACAACTCTCATCTCCTCGAGTTGCCTCTCAAGTTTATCTATCCTCCCTGTGTCCTCTCGCCGATTTTCCATCTCAATTTCTATCTCAACTCCTTCAACTCTTCGTTGCAACTTTCGCTCTTCTAGAAAGCGAGCCTTGGATCTCGTGATCATGCAACATCTACAGTTATCCAACAGCTCCAATCAAAAACAACAACTAAAACAATCAAACAAAATAATAAAAAGCAATCAATCAAACAAAAGAACAAACACCTAGACTACATGCTTCACACTTTCTCCAATATCTAGTAACCTACTCAATCAAGTCCTAGACAACGGCACCAAAACTTGATCACACCAAAAACTCAACTATAAAGACCAATTGAATTCCTAGTGTATTACAAGAATAAATGTATCAATCCGGTTCTTGCTCAGTTCGCCCACTAGAGTACCAAATACTTGTGTGAAGAGTTAAATCTAGGTAGAACAATTGTTGAGTATTTTTATTAACTAAGCAATGAAATTAAACTAACTACTAGCAACAATTACCAAACGTAAATCAAAACCTTGATTTTTACTCTAAAAAACACCTCAAACACTTCCAAATTGGTAGGAACAAGAACAAATCAAAGTTAAAAAAAATGAGAAAGTAGGAAGTTGAATAGAACTAGGTAGTGAGCAATTTTGGTTAATTGAATGTTGCAAACACATTTAATCTCTCTATTGATGGTCAATTCACACGAAAATGATTAATCCCCTTTGTATCGGCGAACTAATCGTAGATGTAAAGGAATTATTGAACCATTACATTGTCAAATTCTTCTACACTCCCAAAGGCTCGTGAATTCTCAACCTATTATACACTTTCTCCGCACATGGATTGGATCGAGACATACATAAGAACACACTATTCATGACACTTTAACCCGCGTATTGGCTCCAATCTCAGTGTCAAGTATCAAGTAACTGACTCTTATCTACATTACTTGAATAGAAACAAGATCTAACATACCTTAATCATATAGAGAGAGGTAAACAATCAATTCATCAACCAAAACTATCCACTACTTTGTTCAATCCAACATCCAATAGAGTTTAGCCACACATACGTCTTAATTGGCTCAAATGAAAGCAATTACAATACTTAGCCATTACAAAAGAGAGGTAAAGAAGAGATTTTCCCCAATTGACTTGATTTGATCTTGATCTCCACTTTAGATCTTCATTCCTTCATCAATTTGATTGGATTTGCCTTTGAAGCTCTTCAATTGATGCTTAAAATGGATAGGAGGTGTAATTTGAGTGAGTAACCATCAATTCTCTGCCAAAAGTTCTTCCAACTTGCATTTTCCTCCCTTTTATATTAAGTTGGCAGCCTCAGAGATTTCATCGGATGAAATCATCTCGACCGGGGTTATTTAAACCTAAAAAACTGCCAAAGTAGCCCATCTGGGATCGCCCGGGATCAACTTGGATTGACTGGTATTTGGCTCTATAGAGCAGATACCGGTCGATCTCTGTAGAGTTCGGTCGAGATGGGCTAGACAGAGGCAAATCTCGACCGAACCCAGAGTTGTCTGGACCGAGATTTGGCTCTAAAATCATCCCTGCTGCTCTTCTGCTCATCCGGGTTGGTATTTCTAGTACTAGATACTCATCTGGGTTGATATTTCACCGAAAATTGGCCAAACTTGATGAAATATGCTCCATTCTATCCCTAAACAACTCAAACACCACAAAACACGAAAAAGAGACAAAAAACAAACAAAAAACATATGATATGGGTGTAAAATGAACACAAACAAGCATGCACACACATTGAATAATAGGTCATTTTACACACATATCAAACACTTCTTCAAATCCTCGAGTGAATCCTTTGCTCGGTCTTCAGCACCTAAGTTCTATTACAAGACAAATAATCTTATACAAGAATTACAGAATAGAACTCAATAAACTTAGTGCTAAAGTGAGTTTTGACATATGAGAACATCAAATTAAGAAGGGAACTAAACTTAGTTCCGAACAATTTCCCCTTTTTTGATGTTGTCAAAAACACTTAAAGAGACAAAAAAAAAGGAAGCATGTCATACTGAGTTTTCAATGACACTACTCAGTATACGTGTCCTTAGTTCTGTCCTACTCTAATTGGTCTTCCCCCTAAATTGGAGTGACATTTCTTGAATAACCATTAGAGTAAAAAGTAAGTTTTGTTGCTCACACTTAGAAAAAGTGAGTTCAACCAGGTTAAAAAGACTTCAAAATTTAGAAAAGGAGAGGAAGAGAGATAGACAATGAGGGATTGTCTCAGAACAGTTTAAGAAACTCAAAGAGGAGGAGGCTCTAATGATGAAGGCTTTGAACCACTCAGCTTTGATACTTGCTCCAGAAGTGTATTGTGCTGCTCTTGCCTCCTCTTCTCCTTGGCCTCTTCTCTCATGCGTTGCTCCTCCTTTTCTTTTTGTCTCTGGTCTTCCCCCTTTGTGATAATTTTAAGAAGGTTCGAGATAGTAGACTTGATAGAAGTTAGAGTGTCATCAGTTTCAGCTTGCTTCTGTTAAAATCTTGCAGTGAGCAAGTAGATCTGGTCTTGAAAGTGTGCCTGCATCTGATTCAGCATGGTTACGGGCACAACATCACTCCCAGAGATTTAGATGGAGGACTCATGCACAATAGACACCACAACAAGGAGCCGGGCTCTTTCTTCTTCATGCCTGACATTGTCCTCTGCGGCCTTGAGCCTCACTTCCTCCTCCCTGAACACCTCTTTTTTTGCCAATCTCTTCTGCTCAGCTTCATCTTGTTGCCTCTGAAACTCTTCTTCTTCTTCTTCTTCTTCTTCTTCTTCTTCTTCTTCTTCAATTCTTCTTTGTTCAGCCAATCGAGCTTTTTCATCGACAAGGAGTTTAATTTTAGCTTCACGAAGCCTTCGCTCTTCATCCTCTTTCTCCTTCAACTCCATCTCTCTTCTTAGCTTAGCAAGATGATCCTCCTCTTGCATACGCTTAATCATTTGCTCCTTGGCTTTCTCTTGATCGGCTTTAACCTTTTCAAGTATTACTTCCCTCACTTGGATCATTCTTGCAGTATTTGCCAAGGGTCGCCTACCAGAAGTGATGGTTTGAATGATTTGAACTATTTGCTCAGCCGTTTGTTGGATAGTGAGCTCGACAGATAAGGAGAGAGCTTGCTCCAACTCTTGACAATTTTATTTAACAACCTTGATCTCCTCCTCGGTATGCTCTATGTCTTCTTTGATTTTGCCAAGCTCAGCCTCTAACCTCCGACGTTGCTCAGTCAGTTTCTCCATCTTATCTTTTCGAGCAGCAATGATTTGATGATATGTGTCCGGAATGGGCTCTTGAGCTGGAGCCATCTCTATTGTAGCAAGTGGAGGGGAAGAAGAGTGTACCTGAGAGATTGGGATGGCTGAGATTGGAGATTCTCGCATATAATTATAGTTAGAAGGGGGTAGTCTGTGAATAGCCATAAGAAGAGCGGAATAGTCCTCTGTCTCAGCTCGGTAGGCTCTAATAGTCAGCATTCTCAAGTGCACTTCCCTCTCTGTCATTTGTCTCAACTTAGCTTGACCACTCCAAGCGTTTGCCCACATTTCTTCAGCTCTTCAATAAGTTAGGCCTAGCCTGGCATAGGAAGATCTTTGTTATTGAGTTCATGCATGGCCATGTCAAATTTCCTCCACCTTCTGAACTCATTTCTTAGCACCCTGATAAGTTAGGATTTTTACCAACTTATCTAGTTGTTCTGTGATTGATTGTGTGATGTTCAGATTGTTTTTAGTGTCTTTTTCATGCATGGATTGGCTTTTATGCTCGTAATGTCGTGTTTGATGAATCATGCAGGTACTTAGTCGAAAAGAGGGAAGAATCGGAATTCAAGTCCAGGTCCACGTCGATCGACGAGGAAATTGAAGTGGAGCGATCGACGAGAGAAATGAGTGATCGACGAAGGCTGCGGAAACAAAGCTCACATCGATCGATGCCAAGGCACGTCGATCGATGAGGGTGTTTCAAAAGCATCGATCGACGCTGATCTCCGACGATCGACGCGATTGCGGGTTTTCCTAATCTGAACCTGATTTGAAGATAGAGACATATCTAATCCTAGATGCTGTTTGATACATCTTTCATTATTATAAATAGCCATGTAAAATCCAAAATTAAGTGTGGAAATCAATATAGCAATTAAGAGTTTTTTGAGTTGAAGAATTTAGAAGATTTCCAAGAGTTTTTAGAGTTTATGATTGAAGACAGAATTTTGTGGGAAGACATTCAGACCCAAGTTTTTATGCAATTCAGGTTTTATTTTTCTATGATGAATATTGCTATGAATACGTGTAACTAACTTCCTTCTCAGATTCTAGGGTTTCGAATTATCATTGTATGCATATTTGATTAATTGAATTATTTTCCCTTTCCCTTCGTAGTTTGTGAAATCTGTGTTTATTCATAATCTTGAGTTTGCTGGCCACATCTTAGGATTAATTAGTTGATTACTTGAGAAGTAACTGTAATGGTTTTCAATGGAAAGAGATTTTCACAATATAATTTGATTTCTTGTCGTAACTGAAGGAGATAAATTACAGGAATAAATACGTACATCTTTGGAGTTAATTAATTGATCTTGAGACCGAGCGGAGATAGGTAATTAATTAATCTACTTTATGAATTGTCCAACGAAGAAGTTCATAATACTTTTTCTGATGTTTCACTACGAAGAGGAATTAAATTGGGAATTAATCAATTTATTCATTTGCCGCTATATTATTAGCTTTGCTAAGTCGCTAGTAAAATAATTTAGCGATCAAATTTTGGCGTCGTTGCCGGGGAGTGAATAGAAATAATCTTACTATTAAATCTATGATTGAAATACTAATTTAGGCTGTAATTTTTGTACTTTTCTTCAAATTTTCGTACCTCTCGTCGTTCCCGTCGATCGATGCAGTTGTTATTTCCATGTCGATCGACCATATCTCGTCGATCGATGCCGTAGTGTTTTCAGAATTTCAACTTCTAAATTTCAGTTCGTTTCGTTTTATTTTCAGTCTTACCTCACTACCTCCTTTACTATACATGTAGTGCATGAGTACGAGAGCTAAAGGAAAGGACCCGCTCTATTATTACCCGGATATTGAAGCCACTTGCAGAAAGATCCGAAGGAATAAGCGTGCGCAGGAAGGCTCGAGTAATCAAGCAATGGATGATAACGTACCACCGCCAATTGTTCAACCACCTCCATCATTGCTAACTGCGGAGGAGCAAGCTGTGCTTTTCCAAGAAGTCTAAGCTATGAGAGCACAAGTCCAACAGTTTAATCTGGAAAGAGATCTCGAGAGGAACAACCAGAACAATAGGGACGTTCACCGCAATCCCCTATTTGAGGACGATCCTAAAAATGAAGAGGATGACAACCAGAATTCGCCAGAAGTCTTGCTCGTATATACTGGGATGTGACCCTAGAAGAAAGTGCCATATCTAGGATGACGATGAGGAAGAAGAGGAGGCCATGCAAAACCGATATAAACCTCGGTTCAGGGAGACAGACTTCAGAATTGGCATCAATGCCAACAATTTTGAGCTGAAGACCGGATTGGTGCAGATGGTGCAGCAAAATCAATTCGGAGGAAGAGCCACTGAGGATCCTTATGCATATCTGGATAAGTTCCTTATGCTCTGCAATATTGTCAAAATCGGAGGAGTCAGCAAGAGTGCCATCCGAATGCGTCTGTTCACATTCTCTCTGAGGGATAAGGCATAATCATGGTTCACTACACTGGACAAGGAAAGTATAAGCACATGGACTGAATTGAGGAATGAATTCCTGGAAAACTTCTTCCCTCCGAACGTCATCAGGCAGAGAAGGAAGGAAATCATCAGATTTGCTCAAAGACCTGATGAGAGCTTCAGTGAGACATGAGAGCGATTCAAAAAACTACTGAGATCTTGCCCCGGACATGGCTTTCCGCCAGGAGAACAGGCAGAAGCATTCTACGAAGGACTCAATGATAAGACCGTCAAGTTGGTGGATACCACACTGGGAGACACCATCATGACGAAAAGCGGAAAGAAGGCCATGGAATTCTTCCAAAAAATGGCCAACAACACTCAACGGTGGTCCTCAAGTCGAACTCGGCCTGTGAAAGCAGTCGAGAAAGTGGTGGAGAAAGTTGCCGAACAACCTGATTTGGCAACCGAGTTGAAAAAGCTAAAGGAAGAGTTCGCTGCACTGAAGCAAGAGAAAACAATCGCTGCAGTTGAGACAGTGCAAGCTCCACCTGAGGGGGATGGTGCCGAGGTAAACTTCATCCAAAGGGGCGGTTATGAAAATAACTACCGAGGAGGATATCAACAACACAATCAGCAGCATAACCCTATACTTATAATCATGCGAGGAATCACCCTGGATTTTCCTACACAAACCCTCAAGCTGCGGAGCAGCCACCACCGGGATTTGCCGTACAAGATGGGGCAGTAGTGGAGAAGAAGAAGCCAAATCTCGAGGAGATTTTGGCTAAATTCATGGAAGGCTCCACTGATACGGTAGCCAAGCTAAAGCAAGAAATCTCGGGCGTGAACACTAAGGTTGATCAGATGGAGAAGCATGTGCAGATTATAGAAAACCAGGTCAGCCAGATTGCCGATGCCCTCGAAACTAAACACAAGCTGGGACAACTCCCGAGCAACACTCAGGTCAACCCCAAGAACCAAAATCAGAGGAACCAAGTGAATGCCGTAACTCTGAGAGGGGGAAAATCCTATGAAGGGCCAAAGCAGGCAGGGAAAGATGCCCGAGAGGAAGCAGAAGCCGAGCAGGACGAAAAAGCTGTCATAGACGAAGCCCCGTCGACCGATGCGGGGTCTCCGTCGATCGACGCAGTGCCAAAAGCCATGTCGACCGACATTGATCCACGTCGATCGACGTCCGCTCCCATTCCGCCACAGAAGAAACCTCCTTTGCCTTTTCCGCAGCGGTTTGCCAAAACAAAGATGAACGAGAGATATGCACGATTTTTGGAAACTATGAAGAAAGTGCATATCAACATTCCATTGGTAGAAGCCCTGCAAGAGATGCCCAGATACATCAAGTTTCTGAAAGACATGGTCTCTCAGAAAAGACCCTTCTTGGAGCATGAGACGGTCAACCTGTTCGAAGAATGCAACACCATAATTCAAAAGAAGATGCCAATCAAAAGGGAGGTCCCGGGCTCCTTCACAATCTCTTGCATCATCGGAGGGGAGACCTTTGGGAAAGTTCTCTGCGATTCTGGTGCATCGATCAATCTGATGCCGCTGTCAATTTTTATGTGGTTGAAAATTGGAAACATCAAGCCCACAACAATCTCACTTCAGATGGCTGATCGATCAGTGTCTTATCCAAAAAGTATCGTGGAAGATGTGACGGTGAAGGTAAAAGATTTCATCATTCCAGCTAATTTTGTGGTGCTCGATATGGAAGAGGATCGGAACATTTCTCTGATTCTTGGTAGACCATTCTTGAAGATCGGAGGGGCATTGATCGACATTCGAGATGACAAACTGACATTCCGGGTGCGCAATGAGTCAGTCACATTCTCGATCTATAAGGTAATGCAGAAGCACAATGAAGAAAGCTACCTGGAAGAATGCCACATGATTAACTGCTTCAACCCGGTAATGTCTTCTCCCTTCGCCTCTCTTAAAAGTGAGCCGGACTTTCTGGAAAACTGCCTGCAACACTCGCTGTTCTCGTCAACAAATCTGGACGAGGCAGACGAGGAGATCCTGGATCTGGTCAAGGAGCTAGATGTGTTCGAGGAGATAACTCGAGAAAAAGAAACCAAGAGAGAACACTGCCTAGCCACTACTGCTAGAACCAGGCAGAAAAAGATGAGGGAAAGCACACGTCGATCGACGCTATTGTCTTGACTATCGACGCTGCTTCGAAGTCCACGTCGATCGACGGAGCATCTTCGTCGATCAACACCGATCTGGAAAAGCCGTCCTCCAGCTCTGATCCACCACTTCTGGAACTCAAGACACTTCCAGCACATCTCAGGTAGGCATTTCTGGGTTCTAATGACACTTACCCTGTTATTGTTTCTGTCTATCTTACACAGGGGGAGTTGGACAAATTACTGCGAGTTCTACGGAAATACAAGTCCGCCATCGGATGGACTTTGGGGGATATGAAGGGGATCAGCCCTTCGCTTTGCATGCACAAGATCATCCTTGAAGAGGATGCCACACCAAAGAGACAAGCACAGCGACGACTAAATCCCATCACGCAAAAAGCTGTAAAGAAGGAGGTTCTCAAACTCCTAGACCATTGCATGATATATCCGATTTCCGACAGCAAGTGGGTGAGCCCTACACAAGTAGTAGCCAAGAAAGGGGGGATGCAGATAGTAAAGAATGATGATGGAGAGGAAGTTGCGACACGATCGATCACGGGATGGTGATTCTACATTGACTACCGAGCCTTAAATACCGCCATGTGCAAGGTCCTCTTCCCTTCATTGATCAAATGCTTGATAGATTATCCGGTTACCCTTTTTATTGTTTTCTTGATGGTTACTCAGGGTACAACCAGATAGCTGTGGCGCCTGAAGATCAACACAAGACTACATTCATCTGTCCATACGGAGTGTTCGCCTACCGACGGATGCCCTTTGGATTATGCAATGCATTGGCTACCTTCCAGAGATGCATGATGGAAATCTTCCACGACCTGATCAAAGATATCATGGAGGTATTTATGGATGATTTCTCTGTTTTTGGTAGCTCATTCGATGTTTGTTTGCAGAATCTGGCTACTGTACTTGAGAGATGCACCGAGAAAAACCTATGCCTCAATTGGGAGAAATGCCACTTCATGGTGCTAGAGGGGATTGTGTTGGGTCATCGAGTATCAGCGGAAGGACTTGAAGTAGATTGAGCCAAAGTGATAGCCATTGAAAAGATGCCACCGCCAACAAGTGTCAAAGCAGTCCGAAGTTTTCTAGGCCACGCTGGATTCTATAGGAGGTTCATTAAGGACTTCTCAAAGATATCTCGGCCATTGTGAAACCTGCTGGAGAAGGATGTTTCCTTCATTTTTAATGACGAGTGCTTGAAGGCATTTGAGAGACTGAAAGAGGCACTGGTGACTGCGCTAGTCTTGATCGCGCCAGATTGGGATGAGCCATTCACATTTGATGTGCGATGCCAGTGACTACACTGTTGGGGCAGTCTTGGGGCAACTGAAGGGAAGACTCTTCCATGTGATTCACTCTGCCAGCAAGAGCATGAATCCGGCCTAATGCAACTACACCACTATGGAGAAAGAGATGCTCGCAGTTGTGTATGCTTTTGACAAGTTCCGACCATATCTGATAGGCTCAAAGACGATTGTCTACACCGACCATGCAGTTATCAGATACCTGTTCGCGAAGCAAAATGCCAAGCCTAGATTGATCCGGTGGATATTGTTGCTGCAAAAGTTTGATTTGGAGATCAAGGACAGAAAATGGAGCGAGAATGTGATCGCCGACCACTTTTCACGACTCGAGCCACCAGTCGAAGGAGATGACCCACAGTTGAGGATCCGAGAGACGTTTCCCGACAAACAGATCTATGCTCTTAGGGATTTGAAAGAGACATGTGATTCCAAAACGCCCTGGTATGTGGATTTCGCCAACTGCTTGGTCGGCAGCGTACTTCCTCCGGACTCCTCTCCATATGCAAAGAAGAAGTTTCTGCACAACGTCAGATTCTACTATTGGGAGGATCCCTATCTTTAGCGTAGATGTGCTGATGGCGTCATTCGCCGTTGCGTGCCCCAGTCTGAGTGGCAACAAATCTTCGAAGCCTGCCATTCATCTCCTAGTGGCGGTTATCATTCAGCCAATCGGACGGCATTCAAAATCCTTGCAAGCAGATTCTATTTTCCATATATCTACGAGATATACCGTGGATGGATTACGAGTTGTGATCGCTGCCAGAGGACCGGCAACATCTCGCGGAGGGATGATATGCCACATACTCCAGTTATTGAAGTCGAGATCTTTGATGTTTGGGGGATCGACTTCATGAGACCTTTTCTGCCATCCCAAGGGTTCTCATACATTCTACTGGCAGTGGACTATGTGTCACGATGGGTCGAAGCTGTTCCAACAGTCACCAACAACTCCAAAGTCGTCATCAAGTTCCTGTAAAAGGTCATAACGAGATTTGGGACGCCAAGAGCCTTGGTGAGCGATGGGGGATCCCATTTCTGCAACAAATGGCTTGCCTCCCTTCTTGCGAGGTACGGAGTCAAACACTGAGTCACCACCCCATATCATCCTCAAGGGAATGGGCTGACGGAGCTGTCCAACCGAGAAATTAAGAAAATCTTGGAGAAGACGGTGAAGCAAAGAAAGGATTGGGCGGCAATACTTGATGAGGCATTATGGGCATACCACACCGCATACAAAATGCCCATTGGGACATCACCATATCAGCTGATTTTCGGGAAGTCCTGTCACCTGCCCGTTGAGATGGAGCACAAGGCATGGAAAGCAGTGAAAGAATTGAATCTTCACTGGAAGACGGCTGCAGAAGAGCGCGCCATGGCATTGAACGAGCTGGAAGACTTTAGGGATGAAGCCTACGAGAAAAATGTCATTTACAAGAAGAGAGCGAAGAGATTCCACGACAAAGGGATTTGCTCTCATGTTTTTCATTCAGGTGACAAAGTCCTCCTCTTCAAATCCCGTCTTCGCTTCATGCCCGGAAAGCTGCAGTCAAAGTGGGTCGGACCGTACACCGTGATCTGTCAATTTATGAACGGTGTAGTCGAATTAGCTGGCCAAGATGGGAAGAACTTCAAAGTGAACAGGCAGAACCTTAAACCGTACTACACCCCACTTCAAGTCGGAGCGGTGGAGAAGTACTAATTGAATCGCCCATGAAAGTACAGGTATTGTCGAGCTAGGGACATAAAACCAAGCACTAGTTGTGAGGTAACCCAACAGTTTACTGCTTTCTTTACTTCTGTTATTTTAAATTAAGTCTAGTTGAGTCATTCGGATTTATTATTTTCAGTAATTTTTTCGAATTTTTTCGGGTCCAGTACTCTATCGGGGCCACGTTGATCGCTGCCATTTGGCATCGGTCAACGTGTGTTTCTTAGCCACGTCGATCGATGTTGTTCTTCGGTGATCGACGAGAATTCTTTCTCCATGTCGATCGACGGGGATGCCTCATCGATCGACGCAAACTTTTCTGAGGCGCGACAAAGACAGGTTTAAAACCTAGTTTCCTCATTCTTTTCCTCACAAACACACGACGCACGATTTTTTTCTTTCTCCCAAACACCCACCTCAAAATTTTCTCTTCAAAACTCGACGCTAAAATCCACGGTATGTATCCTAGACCCTTCCACTTCAATTATTTCATGTGTAGTGACTGAATTGAGCATGATTTTGAGGAAAATTGAACTTGGAGCCCTAGTTTCAATTTTTGCATTTTTGTCGATTTCGTTGCTATTCGTTATGATTATTCGATATGATTAGTCATTCTAGTCGATATAATTGCTTGTGGTGAATTTGTAGCTTGGATTTCATTGAATTTGACACACGCTAGTTTGGGGGATAATTCCAATTGGGGGTGATTTTCTTGTCTTGCTATTTTCGTGTAGAATTATTTCGATTTATGAGGAAATATGCTAAGATGAAGTTTGAATTGCATGAATGTCGAACCAATTTTGCTTGGGTAGATGCATTTTGTGGATAATTGCACATTTTTGTCATATTTATGTTTGGGAATTGTTGTGATGTACTTTGATGAGCATTGACATTTTTCTTACTAGCCTTGCAGTTCTTATGGATTTTCGACCTACCTTCGCCAACCGGGCTTATGAGAAATGTTTCAGAAAATTCTCAAGCTCCGAGTTCACAATCCGGCAGACACTTTACCCATGCCCTGAGACAATGGCTAGGCTGGGAATTCGAGATGACATGGAGGCTCTTTTGGAGAAAGTAGATTGGAGTGCTTGGATGACATCGCGGTGGCCGACATACCCGTCGCTTGTCCTGGAGTTTCTTGCCTCACTCCATGTCTATGAGGTTCAGCCGGAGTCGGAGCCTACCACCATCTCCTTCCAGCTTCTGAATGAACATCACGAGATGCCGAGGAATGTGCTTGAAGGCATTTGGGGAGTCCGAAAAGGGGGGGATGGTTTTCTTCCCCCAAGTTTTAACATTGCCCGATTCTGGAGCCAGATTGCAGCTGAAGCAAAGGAGGATTTATGAGAGTTCGACTCGGGCAATTTGAAAGCTTCTTCTATCGACAACCTCGTGTTCCACTATCTTCAGAGGTGCATGGGGGTGTCGATCACTGGCAGACATGAAAGCGCCAAGGCGAGAGTGGGGGAGCTGTACGCCATTTACTGCATGCTGACGGGAGAAGAGTTCAGCTTTGCGGCGTTGGTCATGGACCACTGGAGGCATCAAATCAAAGCCACCAAGGGAAACATTTGGAGTGGGGGATTGATTACCCCGATTGCGGAGCACGTGGGCATTGACTTGACCCAGATTGAGGCACTCGAGGACAACAGCCGAGGACTTGGCACCGGGCTTATGGTCAAGATGTTGATGCTTTCACCACGAGAGGCCGGTTGGTCTTTGCGGATGTCCATTGGGGACAGGTTCCCACTTCCGCAGAGGGAGCTCACGCACGTCACAGATTATCACTTCCGTGATAACTGGTTGATGAGTACACCCGCCCACCTGCGGCTCATGTTCGGATCACATGGAGGACCCGGCACCTCCAGACTTCATCACCGACTGCTAACTCAGCCAGACCAGCGACCGCCGCAGACCCCCCAACAAAGCCTGAGGATGAGGTACCCGAGGATGAGGAGCGCGAAGGAGGTGGAGAAGAGATTCCGGACCAGACTGGTGGACCGTCGTTCAGCCACTTTATGGGAGAGTCTTCATCTTTTGTGGTGGACCTGGCTACGATCTACCAGTTCATGCAGCAGCAGGCTGCTTGGCAGACGGAGGAGCACACCCGACAGGCAGAGTTTCGCCAGCACGTGACCACGAGGCTCAACAACCTCGACTTGCAGATGCAGCGCCTCCTCCTGAATATCCAGCCTGACTCAGTCTACCTCCGCGGCCAGTGTGAGCGCCAGGATCACCGGCGGAGACTTCCCGTGTGGCCATCTCTCGATGTAGTGATGGAAGATCCTCCGGAGGAGGAATGAGGTACCGTTTCCTTTTTCCTATCTAACTTTCAAACTTGTCCACTCTTTCGAGTGAAACAAGTTTGGGGGGATGAGGATCGGAAAAGGGAAACGTTTGTTTTATTTTTATTTAGTTATGTTATTTTATTTTATTTTTGATTTTTTCTTTTGTTCTCGATTTTTTTCGTTTTTGTTTTTTCTGAACCATCACCATCCTTGTTCTTTTGCTTCAGTGTGAACAATTACTCTCTGCAAGGCTTTTCACTAAATTAGTATTTTGAACTCTTGATTTGTGGTGCTTGTTCTGAATTGAATAGTCTTGAGCATTGTTTTAGGAGCTTTTGAACATAGGGCAGTCGGAACTACTTTTGATTATGTTGGTGTTGAGAATAATGACTTGTCTTTCCTTCAATGAGAATTGTTGATTGATAATCGAGATATTTGCTGATTGAGAATGATAATCTGTGTGATAGAGTAGCCGATGATAGGAGCTGTTTTGCTTGATAAGTTGATCCTTGAAATATAAATTTTTGCATGATAACTGTTCAAAATTGGGTAATTATTGAGGAGTAACGAAAATTTCTACCCTGTGTGAAATTTGAGCCATCTTTTCGTTTGATGAGTGACAAGGTTATTAGACTTACTTACTAGAATTTGACGAATTTCTCTCGTGAGGTTGCATTAAGTGTGGTAATAGGGTGAAAATGATTTTATGCATGTTCTTTCGTAGCCCATCTCCCATACACTAACCTTTAATTTCCACTTGTAGCCCCTTTGAGCCTTGAATAAATTTTTCTTTGATTAGAAGGGTTGATGAATAAAAGGATTGTGATTTATTGGATGGTGTGAATTGTGGGATTGTGATGTGAGGCCGTGTGCAAAAATAGGGGTTCCCATGGGTAAATTAAGAAAAAAGTGAACATTGGTGAAAAATAAATAAAAAAAAAGAGAAAAATGAGAAAAATTCATATGTCGTAGTTCACAACAGTCAAAATAAAGTTTTAAGGACTCTGAAAATTATAAAAGAGAAGGAACAAGATTGTGCATGAAAAGAAAAGAAAATTATGTGGTTATGATATGCTGAGGCCGTGTGTTCAATTGCAATATTCTAAGTCACTTAGCCAAAAATATCCCACCTTTTAGGTAAGCCACATTACAACCAAATAAAGACCTTTCTGATTCCCTGAAAAGCCACAGTAACAAGCAGTGGAGAGATGAGAAATTTGTCAAATCTATGGTGAGGTAAACTAAAACTTTGAATGAGTAAACTTCAAGCCCTTTACTTGATTGAGCGATGAGTGCAAACACTGCCCGGTGAGGTTCCTCCTCAATAATTAAACAATGAGAATTTGTTTGGATTGCATAATTTATAAGAATAAGTGATACTTAGATTGCAAAAGAAGCTTGTGAGGCATTGCACACTTTTATCTGCATTTGATTCGATTTCTTTTCTGTGAATTGATCGAGGACGATCAATGGTTTAAGTTTGGGGGAGTTGATAAGTTAGGATTTTTACCAACTTATCTAGTTGTTCTGTGATTGATTGTGTGATGTTCAGACTGTTTTTAGTGTCTTTTTCATGCATGGATTGGCTTTTGTGCTCGTAATGTCGTGTTTGATGAATCATGCAGGACTTAGTCGAAAATAGGGAAGAATTGGAATTCCAGTCTAGGTCCACGTCGATCGACGCCAGGGCACGTCGATCGATGAGGAAATTGAAATGGAGCAATCGACGAGAGAAAGGAGTGATCGACAAAGTCTGTGGAAAGAAAGCTCACGTCGATCGATGCCAAGGTACGTCGATCGACGAGGGTGTTTCAAAAGCATCAATCGACGCTGATCTCCGATGATCGACGCGATTGCGGGTTTTCCTAATCCGAACCTGATTTGAAGATAGAGACATATCTAATCCTAGATGCTGTTTGATACATCTTTCATTATTATAAATTGCCATGTAAAACTTGAAATTAAGTGTGGAAATCAATATAACAATTAAGAGTTTTTAGAGTTGAAGAATTTAGAAGATTTCCAAGAGTTTTTAGAGTTTATGATTGAAGATAGAATTTTGTGGGAAGACTTTCAGACCCAAGTTTTTATGCAATTCAGGTTTTATTTTTCTATGATGAATATTGCTATGAATATGTGTAACTAACTTCCTTCTCAGATTCTAGGGTTTCGAATTATCATTGTATGCATGTTTGATTAATTGAATTATTTTCCCTTTCCCTTCGTAGTTTGTGAAATCTGTGTTTATTCATAATCTTGAGTTTGCTGGCCACATCTTAGGATTAATTAGTTGATTACTTGAGACGTAACTGTAATGGTTTTCAATGGAAAGAGATTTTCACAATATAATTTGATTTCTTGTCGTAACTGAAGGAGATAAATTATAGGAATAAATCTGTAGATCTTTGGAGTTAATTAATTGATCTTGAGACCGAGCGAAGATAGGTAATTAATTAATCTACTTTATGAATTGTCCAACGAAGAAGTTCATAATACTTTTTCTGATGTTTCACTACGAAGAGGAATTAAATTGGGAATTAATCAATTTATTCTTACATGTCATACTTGATAGGTAGATATCCCTGGAATCTGTACTTCTCATAATCTTTCATCACAAGTATTTCAATTTCCTGTTTAATTTTAATCTGCAAATATTACGACTTTCGAAATAAACAAAACCCAAAAATTTGATTTTCCCTAACCAGTGTTTTGAGAGCTTGTGATTTAGTACTTAAGGTTTTTCGTTATTTCATTCCCTGTGGGATTGATAATTTTCATTTGCTGTTATATTATTAGCTTTGCTAAGTCGCTAGTAAAATAATTTAGCGATCACACCCTACATGCCTCCATTCTTTCAGTCAGAAGATTCGGATAGAGCAAGTTCACCTCCTCCGTGACCCTTCGCTCTATCCTCAGAGAGATCTTAGCCGCCCAAGGGATGAGTTTGGCATCAACGACCTTAGTTTTGTGAACTGCTGGACACCATCATTTTATGCGCTCTGTCAAAGATTCAGGATGTGGTATTCCACTAAGAGGCACTCGATACTCACGAAACTGACTGGGTCGATTCACATCATCCTTCATCCTTTCATCCCAGGGGTGTGGTCGCCAGACTTCGTGCATGTCCCTTTCATAATCATTCTCTTCAGTCAGCCTGGGACAAAGCACATCATCGTCCTCTCTAGAAGAAATAGAAATATGGGAGTCATCAGAGCTGATGCTCATTCCATCATAATCTTCCTCTCCTCGGTGCAAGCCCTGAGCACGGGCAGACTTAGTATGGGCAGAGGTCTCCCCTTGTGCGACCTTAGGACCCTTATCCTTGACCAGAACTTGCTCTTTATCCACCGCCTGCTCACCCTCAAGTTCAGGCTGCTTCTCAATTTTGGGCTCATGGGCAGCCTTTGGTTCCTTCTCGTTCTCCTGATCCGCCATATATGATGGGGTGGTCGCCCGCTCATCACCCCCTTGTTCCTCTTGGTTCTGCGTGGCCTGCTCCGCAGCTTCTAAAGCAATTTTAAGAATGATTTCCTCAACATGTACCACCACATCTTTCTAGGTTACATGCTGAGACTCAGTCTGATGAGGAGGCTACTCCACCTCGATCTCCTCATCCTTCTCCTCCAAATGAGAAGATCCCTCCTCTGCTTCTTTCTCATCACCTCCTTTTGCCGGTTGTTCTGGTTCAGTCGCCCGCTCATTTTCAATCTCTTTCTCAACCCATACCTCTGTTACAGGTTGCTCAAGCTGCTCGTACTAACATTCAGGGTGTTGGTCAGCACCGTGAGCTTCCTGGTAGAGAGCTTCGAATGATGGTGCGTCAGCATCCCCAGAGAGAAAAGGAATGTTTACATTTTAAGGAATTTCTATCTCTCGCTCCCGAAATATTATCTCGCGGTTGGCAGAAGTGTCGTCTGCCTTCTCCTTTCCCTTCCCCGGTACCTCCTCTTCTCATTTTCTCTTCTTCCGGGTCAGAGGCTTAACAGGCTTAGTTCGGGGCTTACTTGGAATGTTGATAGAAATGCGACCTTGGAAAGATTGAGGCCCCTGAACGGGCTGAGCCGACGTCTCCTCGCCAAACTTCTTTGTCAGCAATCTCTTCTTCTTCTTTGGTTGGTTCTTGGTTTATTCCTCCCCAAGCTTGGTTAATGGGGAGAGGTCCTCCAAGACCTTCTGCTAGTTCTCCTCTTACTGAGCCACAATCTCAATTTGTTCAACTGTCTCCTCTACTGTCTTGTCTTCGTCACTAGCACCATCATCATCATCTCCCGAACCTTCTCGTCATCAACCCCCTATCGATAGTGCTGAATTTTAGTTCCTCTATTCCTCTGTCTGTCACCTCCTTGGGCAATAGAGGTGTTATTACAATTTCAGTTCTGACCACCTAAAGGGTGAAGAACTTCCTATCTTTATGAACCACAACATTGACATAAAACTCAACAACCAAAAATGAATGAAATCTCTTCAGTCGAGTCCTTAGATAATACACTATCTATTCACTGATCAGTTTCTTTGCAAGTTGACAATCTGGGCCGGCTTCTCTGACATTAGCCACAATCAGTATCTTCTCTTTTGAGACTTGGGTAACCCTCCTCCGCTCCGGTGACAATTTCTTTGGATCAGAGTGGAAATGTTTCATGATCTGAGAATATGGTCGATCAACATATTCGACCGGTGGCTCCTCCTCTTGAACAAATTTCAAGGTATCTCTGGCTGGTTTTTAGGGTGTTCTTGTGGACTTCTTTGGTGCCATGATTGGGTGGTAATGATTGGTAATCAATGAAGGAATGTTTGTCGATTGCCTTGAATGCTCGAGGTGATTTCTAGAAATATGAAGGCTTGAATAAATTTGACAAGGGATGAAAATGACAAATTAATAAAAGCTTTAACCGTCAAAATTTCATCGGTATAAATAGGGTAAAACAATACAAATCGAACAATTCTGAGTAAATCAACAAGATAGAATTAATGGCTAGGAATAATCGTCGATTAAATTCACTTTTGACTGATCTAACGTGGGAGCATGCCTTTCCACGTGGCATGCGCTGATTCATCACCGCCTATTGAGCATTTAATGTGTCGTATATGATAAAAGCAACTTATTTGAATTTGAATACCCCGCCTTTATACGCATACTAACTAAGAGTTAGTTTCTAAATAGAGATTTGGTACTTAGTTTAATTCCGCAACCTTCCTTGCAAAATCTACTAAGTATAAAACTGAAACTTGGTTTTTCTTGAGAAGTCAGTATGGTCCACTAAATTTTTAGAAATTTTGTTAAGTGTGGGAAAACCATACTGAGTACATGTCTTTCATATAGAAACTTAGTTGGAAGTAAGTTTCACCTTCTTGCATAGACACCACTTCAACCTTTCTCATCGATTTTGGCTAAGTATGGAATCTTCATACTAAGTGATAAGCCAAATCTGGAAAACCGAGAGTTTGAACTCAATTTTAATTCGCATCCGTCTTCTTCTCACATAGTTTTCTTTGTTTTTGACATTATTTGGAGTGCGTAGGTGACACCACTTGAAATGTTTCAAACAAATGAAATCAGATGCTGAGAGCGGGACTTAGTTTCAGTCAGTATCACCTTTTTTATACTTAAAGTCAACAGATTAAGATCACCATAAAACTAAGAGCTTGGACTTAGTTTTATTCCGCATCTACTCCTCTTTGATTAAAATCTCATCAAATTCCAGCAAACTAAGTTTGATACACAACTCCTTGAATCTGGTTTTATGAAGTGGTTTGGTGAAGATGTTCGCCAGTTGACCTTCAGTACGAATGTACTCTACAAATACATCTTTCTTCTCGACATGATCTCTGATGAAGTAATGTCGGATATCAATATGCTTGGTTCTAGAATGGTGTACTGGGTTTTTTGTGATATACATAACACTGCTATTATCACAATAGATGGGAATACACCTAGTCTCTACCTCATATTAAACAATTTTCGCTTGATCCAGAGCACTTGAGCACAACAACTTGCAGCAGCCACATACTTAGCTTCCGTGGTTGACGTGGCCACAGAGTGTTGCTTCTTACTGAACAAATGATAAGCTTATGTCCTAGAAACTGACATGTTCTTCTTGTGCTCTTTTGGTCGATTCGGCATCCTCCAAAGTCTGAATCTGAATAGGCATTCAGAGTAAGTTGTCAATTTCGGGATACCAAATATCTAAGGATTCTATCCCTTTAAGGTATTTAATAATCCTTCTTGCAGCTTCCATGTGTGACTTCTTTGGATTTTCTTGGAACCTCGCACATACTCCAACGGAGTAGGAGATGTCTGGCCTGCTTGCGGCCAGATACAACAATGATCTAATTATGCGTATGTAACTTGTTGGATTAACTGTTTCCCCTTCTTCATCAAGATTAATCTGAGCACTGGGGCTCATAGTAATCCTCAAGGGTTTGGTCTTCTCAGGACAAAACTTGTTGATCAAGTCCTTGGTGTACTTCTTTTGATTGATGAACATTCATCCTTTAGACTGAATAACTTGAAGATCGAGAAAGTAGGTAATCTTACCCATCATGCTCATCTGGAAGTTGCTCTGCATAAGTTGGGCAAACTTCTCACACAGCTTCAAGTTTCTACATCCGAAGAAGATATAATCGATATATATCTAAACCAGAAAGATGTCTGCACCAACCTTGATCCTGAATAATGTGGTGTCGATCTTCCCTTTTCTAGAAACAATTCTGGAGGAGAAACTGAGACAGAGTCTCATACCAAGCTCGGGGTGCCTTTTTCAAACCATAGAGAGCCTTCCTCAATTTATAAACTTTGTTTCCTTCTTCAAAGCCTGGGGGCTGTTCGACACAAAATTCTTCTTTGAGCTCCCCATTAAGAAAAGCATTCTTCACATCTAACTGAAAAACTGTGAAGTTATAGTGCGCGACATAAGTAAGAAATAGTCTGATGGTTTCAAGTCTGGTTACCATAGCAAAGATTTCATCAAAGTCGATCCCTTCACACTGAGTATAACACTTTGCCACTAGCCTTGCTTTATTCTTTACAATATTACCGATCTCATCTCTCTTATTCTTGAAGACCCACTTCGTGCCAATGACTGATTGATGGTTTGGTCGATCTACAAAGTACCATACTTCTTTCTCTTGAACTCAACAAGCTCCTCTTGTATGGCTTTGATAAATCAGTGGACTTCAGAGCATCTCCTATCTTCATAGGTTCTGGATTTTGAGAGATGAAATAATTAAGCAGTGCACTTCCTTGCCTCGTGCGTACTGGGTTAGCAATATTTGCAAGCACGACTTCTTCTGGATGGTGTCTCAAACACTTAGGTCTCTGGAGTTGAGTTACTTCAAGAGGTTGAACGAAAGCTCCAGGGTAGTCGGTACCGTCTGTGCCCGATACTGGAACTTGAGTCAAGGTTAAATTCTACCATGGCTAGATCTTCTGGATCTTGGTCTTCAGCTTCTTGACTTAGACCTTCTTCTACACTGATGACTTCAACCATTTCTAGCCTCTGTTCTTCTTGATTCGCTTCGGGTTGAACTTCTTTAGGATGTGTATCTTCATCTTCAGGTTAGTCAACTTGGGTCGGCAACTGAGTTTCAGTTTGCTCGCCAGACTGAGTTAACTCTTGAACACTTGAAGTTCCCCCTTGATTGATACCTGCATTGATTTTTAGTGAATCTATGGCCTTAGCAAGGACAATTGCATCACCAACCTGGGCTTCTGGAGTACATGATTGATCATTCATTGATCTAGCCTGATAAACTTCATTAGGATTTTCCTTTTTAGAACTAAGTTTCTCACAAACATCCTTGCTGTTATGATCACCAAGCTCCAGGTCCTTCAAAGTCATGCGCACTAAAATAGACTCATTAAATACAATAGAACATTTTACTTCCACAAATTTCGTAGTCTTGTTAAGTACTCTATATCCCTTGCATGAAGGGTGTCCCTAACCAAGGAACACACCTTCATCCGCCTTGGGACTAAAAGTATTTAGCTTAGACTTTCTATTATTGTGAATGTAACATGGAGAACAAAAGCACGTAGATGAGCTATAGAAGACTTACGAACATTGTAGACCTCGTACGGGGTTTTGCGATGACGACTGTTGATGGCACTTCTATTTTGAGTATAACATGCCGTCATTAAGGCTTCTCCCCAGTAGCCTTCCTTGAAGCTTGCTTATTCTAGCATGGTCCTCACTACCTCCTTGGGTGTTCTGTTCCTTCGCTCGACAAGACCATTTTTCCATGGAGTCCTTGGAGTTAACTTCTCGTGTGCAATGCAAGAATCTGCACAAAAATCCATAAGAGGACCATTACTAACTCAGTTCGATTATCAGAGTGGATCCTCTTCACTATGACTCCCTTGTTGTTCTGCACTTGGAGAATAAGCTCTAGAAGCTGGATCTTCATTTCATCCTTGGTCTTCATCATCGTCACCCATGTGTATCTTGAATTGTCATCAACTACAACAAGAGTAAACCTCTTTCCTCCAATGGTGGGTGGTTTGGCCGGTCTAAATAGATCCATCTGTAGCAGCTCCAAGATCCTGTCTGTGTTTGTTGCAATGGGGCCATTCTTAAAAGAAGTTTAGGTTTGTTCCCCCATCTTGCATGCCTTGCAGACACCTTCTTCCTTTTTGAATCCAGTTTGAAGAAGACCTTCCACAAGCTTGTGCTTGGCAAGGTGCCTTATAGTGGAAGTTCAGGTGCCTAAGCCTCTTATGCCAGAGCCAGTGTACTCTTTCTTGGGATGAGCTTGTTGCAACAAGGCACGTGTCGGGCTGTCCGCTCTCCCTATCCACAAAATAGAGACTCCCTTTCTTCATCCTTTAAGTACGGTCTCGTTAGAGTCTCTATCTTTAATTAAGCAGTTGTTGGTCCCAGATCAGAGTACGTATAATGTGCAGTGGAAGTATTAAATCAGATAAATACACTCTAACTTATGCATTTCAATTTATTATTAGCACATTTTTTGCTTAGCAGTTTTAGAAACACAGTTTAGTTTAGCCAGCAGATTATATTAACAGTTTTACAGGTATGGCAGTTGACAGTTTACACACTTCAACACTTACAGGATAAGTGTTGAAGGTTTCAATATATAATTGAAAATTGTAAAGTGCGTAAGTAAATAAAACCGTAAACAACACAGGATATTTATAGTGGTTCGGAGCCTTAATTCCTACGTCCACTCTTTGGATAACTGATCCGGTAATTCACTAAGTTATGAAATTACAATCCTCACGATCTATAGCCAGTTGCTGTAGAGACCTCCGTCCAAAGCACAATGGATCACTCACCTAGGCAGTTGTACTTCACTCATTCTTCAGTCCGTCGAAGGCTCTGCGTCTTCTCTGTGGACTGGCTCGAAGTTGGACTGAGGACAAACCTCCCTTTTCCTTCTTCGGTAGGTTGATAGTTGTGTTCTTCTCAAAATGTGCACAGTTTGGCAGTTGCCCGTAATAACCTACTCTTCCTTTGCAAGAGCAGGCTGCTATGTTCTTACTTGAACAGTAAGAACACCAAAGATGTAGAATAAGTTTACTGACTTAATCCTCGTGTACTCGAGATCACACGGTGAATCTCCAAAGATTCTATAAGCAATGAATGCTTCGTGTTCAATAAATGAACCACGATATTAAAGCCTTCTCTCTTGAAAGTGTTTAATTCTTGAGCTTTAAATTATGTAGAGAGGCTAGTATGAGTGTGTCAGAGATTCAAATATGCGATGATATTCGGAGGAGCAAAGGTTTTTCTGTCTTTGTATTTCCTGCTATTTATAGGTGTGAACCCAGAAAATAGCCAGTAGAGACATTGAGAAGGATGTCTAATCATAGTCCATCCTTCTCTGAAAAAGTAGCTTCCCGTTCTGCTTTTTTATGCTGCATTGACCTACTTTTTAGAGCAGTTTGTACTTGCTGTGTCAGACGTTCAAACAACGTTGTACACCAGTCACAACTGAGTATTGTCTGTCTTTTCTTATTGACTTCTTTAAGGTTCTTCTGCGACTGTTCGACACTTTGCTGCGTACGCACTTTTAGACGTGAAACTGTCTTGACCTGAAACTGTTAGCACCTCTCAACAGTTTCTTTGCGTCTTCTATATCCACAGTTTTCTTTGAGCTTCCAGGCTTTGACAGGAAAACTGTATGCGCAGTTTGTGTGACCTTGCTCTGCTCTACTTGTCTTCGTCTTGTATATTTGGTAGTTATCTCGACTGAATGGCGTCTGCTTAAAAATTGTTCCACAGTTTTGATGATGTCCTTCTTCCTAGACTATTACAACTCGATCATCCGATACAAGGATTACATGAGGTAATAACTCTAAGGCCTGGACTTTGGTATATTGTTTTGACATATCAAAACATCTAATTAAGGTGGGATTACTACAGTAATACCTAACAATTTCTCCCTTTTGATGTTGTCAAAACCATACCACTAGGTCTATCTAAGTCGACGTGAAAGTGCAGTTGATATGAGTTTTACAAGGTTTGTCTATCTAATACAACTCAAAACTATGCTTCTTCTACACTCGACCTACTCTAAATGATCTTTCCCCTTAATGGGATAATAATTCTCGATTAAAATCAATCAGTTTAGAGCGATAAGAGAAGAAGGATTGCTGATCACACTGGAAAATGTGAATTCAGCCAATCAAGAATCAAGGTAAGAGACAATGAGTAGTTGCCTTCAAGCCAACAGTTTTTCACTTTTCAATAGATATGATCGATTCCGAGTACATGAAAAGCTTTAAAACTGCGGTAATAAAAGACATTAAAAAAATGCAAACCAAATAAACTTTCATGAACTTTGATTACTTGTCTTGATTCTTATCCTTCTCCCTTTCTTGATTCGAGGAATCTGCGTCTTTTGGCTTCGAGGATGTTGTGGCGGATTTTGGCTTCGAGGATGTTGCGGCGGATAAGGAAAGCAAGTCAACTTGCGCCTTGAGAACTGTGTTTACTTCTGAGAAGTATTTCATGACTTGCTCTCTGGCTGCTATTAGTACTTCCAGCTTCCTTGGAATATCATCATCCCGCTTCCTGCGCTCTTTCTTCCTGCTTTCTGTATTCCTCATCTCGCCTTCTCTGTTCTTCTTCTCTTTTTCTTTGCTCCTCCTCTATCTTTCTCTGTTCCTCTTCTCGCTTACTATCTATTAGAGCCAACTGCAGGTTCAACCACTCATGCCTTCTCTCTTCCCCCTTTTTGATAATATCAAACACAAGATCCATATGTTGCTCCATTCGATGATCTATCTCTTGTCTCAGAGCAGTATAGGGTAGAAGGTTTGTAGCGATAGAGACAGGATTCGGAGACATGATTCCTTCAACTGTAGCCAATGCTCTATTGTCGTCATGGGTTTGACTCTGAGAGGTAGCAGTGGAATTCTCAGGTGGAGGTGGAGCTTGACTCGTTGCTGCTTCTTCCTTCTTATGTTTAGCTGCTGCTTCATGTCTAGCCTTGTCAGCAGTAGCCTCTGCTTCCTTTCGAAGTGCTTCAGAAGTTGCAGCTTCTTCCTCTTGTTTCTTCAGCTCTGCAGCTTCTGCCTCTTTTGGCTTAAGCTCAACAGCTTCTTCCTCTTTTCGCTTGAGCTCAGCGGCTTCTGCTTCTTTCTGGCATTGGAGTTCAGCTGCTGCTGCTCCTTGCTTTTGTTTTAGCTCAGCAACTTCCTCCTCTTTCTGTCTTTGGAGTTCAGCTGCTGCTGCTGCTTCTGCTTCTTGCTGATATTTTAGTTCAGCAGCTTCTGCTTCCTCTTGTTGTCGCTTAAGCTCAGCTGTTGCTGCTTCTTCCTCGATTTGAAGTTGAGATAGACGTCTTGTGAACATTTGTTCATTGTTGTCCAGCTTTCGTCGTTCAACATCTAGTTCTTACTGCTGGGAGTCAAGTTCTCATCGCTAGGTGTCCAATTGCTCAAGAGCTGCGTGATATTCATTGATCTTTTGTCTGATGAATTCTAAATGTGATGCCACTTTGCTTAAGGTAGTCACTTGATGAGAATTAGGGTGATCAGTTCCCCCTGAATTCAAGAGGTGTACATTCTCATTTTCTGCTTCCTTGTTGATATTTGTGAAGGTGATTTGGTCATCCTACTGTAGTACTTGTCTAAGAGACGTAGTGTGCTCAAAACTAGAGGATGATGATCCTTCCATTTCTGCAGGACATGCTAGTTCTGGGTTTGGAACTGTTTCGCATGGATTGGAGGGTTGACCTGCCCCTTCAAGCGTAGCATCGAATTGCAATTCTTTGGCAACTGAGTGGACTGTCATATCTTGATTTGTCTTCTTTTTCTTCTGATGTTGGAGCTGTTTAACAACTTGATGATTTCCTTGCTGTGAGTCATCTTCAGGATTGTCATATGTTTGTTTTCTCTTTCTTCTATTACGCTTTTGTGCAAACTTTTGAGCGGAAGTGCCTGTCTTCTTTGGTTTCTTGGAATCTTCAGCAGTTCGAACTGTTGGAATGTTCTTGAGATCCTCAGATGTCTTAACATTTATTTACATGTCGTCCAAACTGTCATCTGCTTCAACCTTTTGCGTTGCGCGATAAACTGGAACCTTTGGCAGAATAAAGTCAGATGATATGAGATCTTCTCCTTCATCCTGTGTTCCTAGAATGCGCTCAAGAAGGTAGCTAACCTTCAAACCTAAACCGATGCTAGAAGAGAACTTTCCTTTGGTTGGAATATCTCGGTTCTTCTTTGCGTTTTCCAGTAATCGACCAAAGACATATGTCACCTAATCTCCTCCAGGGCAGTCATCAAGAGCCATCATCAGAGAATACTTGGGAATGCTTAGCTCAGATAGAAATCCAATCCCATAATAAATCATCCTCAGCGCAATCTCACTGAGTATCTTGTAAGACGGATTCAGTTCGGATACCTTTGTGGCGGCTTTGAGTTTTTTTGGTACCTCGGGCTTCTTCAATTTTAGCCAGTGAGCCATTAATTCATCCTTGTTCTGAAGATAGCTGGCAATATGGACTTCGGCCTTTGGTAGATGTAGATGATGAGCAATAAGAGCAGGATCGACTTTTATCTTCTTCGTGCCCACCTCAGTTCGGAAGAATTGATCTTTTTTGTCGAAGGTAGCATTTTCATACAACTTAACAACACAATTTGGATTGAACCTCCGAGGGCATGCAGTTAAGAACTTTGTCAAATTCTCACTTAGGAGCTTTCCAGCAATTTCCTTGGCAATCGTCTCGTCGGTGGTGATTGAGAAGAAATTCTTCCAATTTAGAATTTTCTCCTTCACGACTTGTGATATTAGGAGTTGTCGATCAATGGTGCTGGAGTTTTCAAATATCTGAAATATTTTGTCCTGAGAGGTCTCCTCAGTGACGACAAGTTGTTCTGGATTTTCAGAAGCGCTGGTATCCAAAGTTTGGATTCTCTGTTTCGGTGTGAACTAGAGATGGAGTGTGGTTGATTTGAGAGGTTCTTGAGATCTTTGGATGTCGTAACTGAGTGACAGGCAGGGAGTTGAGTAATCGAGACGATGACAAAATGGGTTTAAGGGTTTTTGGTGATCGATGTTTGGCAAAAATCATAGGCTGAGATTTAAACCCCTTTTTGTTTTGAACGACTGTGTTTGATGTTGACGTTGGTGCCTGTTCAAGTTGCCTAACACGGCATGTAGCAACGTAAGGAAGGATTTCACCAAAGTAGAGCTTCAGCTTTAAAGCTTCAGCCTCGTGCTCATATACAGAAACACAGAAGGATTAAATTGAGTTGGAAACTCAAGTCTCGTGTTAAAAATACGGAGTATCAGAGAACTTTTCACAAGACAAATTTGCAGAGTGTAGGCTTATCTTTGCTCGTGAGTTTGTAACCTTTTTTGGTTGAAATGTAGACCTATTTATAGAAACATCCTTGGGTATTTAAATTTATGCCCGTTAGACACACAATTCAAGTCGTTAGAGACAACATGAATGATATCCAATCACAACCATTCTTTGGTAGGTCTGCTCTACTCTTCTCTAAAAAGATTGTACTTCCTTGTATTTCTACTTGGTCTTGTCAGACACAGTTTCAGTCCGAGGAATCCAAGTATGGAACAACCTCGTACTGACTTTACTTAGAATTCGTACGCCTTTAAGTCTGACTTAGCTTTATTTGTCTTGTGTTCCATGTGCTTATGAAATAAGGTCTTCATACTGATAATCCATAGTCAGTATGGACAACCCTCATACTGACTTCTCTTAAGTCAGTATGGGAGTCTCTATACTGAGTACCCAAACTCGGAATAGGTCTTAGCCATACTTAGTGAAACCAAGTTTCACGCATGAACTCTTCTTCAAATCTCGATCATCTTCTTTGCTCGGTCTTCAGCACTTAAGTTCTATTACAACATGAATAATACTATACATGGACTATATTTATAAAACTCTAGAAACTTAGTGCTAAAGAAAGTTTTGATAAATAAAAATATCTAATTAAGGAGGGAACTAAAACTTAGTTACTAACAATTTCCCCCTTTTTGATATTGTCAAAACTACCTACTAGAGTCAGAAAAGAAAAGGAAGGATGGTATACTGTGTTTACAAAGACACTACTCAGTGTACGTGTCGTTAGTTTGGACCTACTCTATTTGGTCTTCCCCTTGAATTGAAGAGACATTACTCGATTAAACCAATAGAGTTAAAAGTAAGTTTTTTTGCTCACACTTAGGAAAAGTAATTTCGGCCAGGTTAAAAAATAATAGAAGGAAGAGAGAGAGATCAACAGTGAGTAATTGTCCAATGTCAGTTTCCAGACTTTCATTAAATGACAGAGATTAAAAGTATAATGAAAGCATAAAAACTGAACTTACAAAAGGACTATGCATCAAAAACTCAGTACTGCCAGAAGAATCACGAAGGAGGAGGATCAGATGTAGAGGGTTTTGATCCTGATAGCTTCGAGACAAGGTCCATCAGCATGTTTAACTGCTCCGACCTCCTCTTCTCTTCGGCCTCTTCTCTCTGTCATTGTTCTTCCTTTTCTTTTTTTCTATGCTCTTCCCCCTTTGTAACAATATCAACCAGGGTCGAGACAATGGACTTAATCGTTGAGATAAACTCGGAAGTTTCTGCTTCTTTCTTCTCTACTCGGGCCTTGAGCTCATCAAACTGATTTTAAAAGTGAGCTTTCATCTGAGTCATCATAATAATAGTCACAACATCTCCACCAGAAACTTAAATTATCGGCTTAGGCTCCACAGACACCATGGCCAAAAGCCGGGCTCTCTCCTCTTCAAGTTTGGAAAGCTCCTCTACAGCCTTCTGCCTTTCCTCCTGTTGCCTGATAAGCTCTTCTTCAATTCTTTGTTTCTATTCGGTCTCTTCTAGTTGCTGACCAAGTTTTTCTTCCTCTTCTTTCCTCCTTAGTTCAACTTCTCTTTTTAGACGAGCTTCTTCTTTTGCTTTGCATTTAAGCTCAGCCTCTTGGATTCTCCTACGTTCTTCTTCTTCTCTTTCCTTGAGCTCAACCTCCCATCTTACTCTGGCGAGGTGATCCTCTTCCTGCATGCGCTGAGTTTTCTTCCTCGCCCTATCTTTCTCAGCCTCAACCTTGTTCAAGATGAAACTCTATACTCTTATAAGATGGCTAGTATGAGCAAGAGTCGGTTTGTTGGATGCTATGATATTAATCATTAGGGTTGCTTGCACGACTGTCTGTTGGATAGTCAGTTCAACGGAGAGAGATAGAGTTTTCTCGAACTCCCTGCTCTCTTCTTTAGCGACCTCCAACTCAGCTTCCATCCTCTGATGGTGCTCCGTCAGTTTCAAAAACTTCTCCTTCTTCGCAAGTATGATCTTCTGATAATCCTCAGGATTAGAAGCTGGAGCTGACTCTACTTCGGAGCCAGTCAGTATAAGAGAGGAGTCAGCATGAGGAGGGTTAACATGAGAGAGTGGGCGGGTAGATATGGGGCCTTCAGGCCTGAAATGATAATCAGAGTGTGGCAATCAGTGAGCATCCATTTGGAAGTTGAGCGCATTGAAGGTTACAGCTCTGTATGCGCGGATTGCCAGCAACCTCATTCTAATAGCTTCTACATTCATATGCTACCTCTCAGTTTGGGCACTCCACTTATTCGCCCATGCCTCCTCTGTCCACCAAAAGTTTAAGCCCAACCTAGCCATCATGATTGATAAATCTTCAGTGTTGAGCTAATGTCTGACTATGATGAATCTCCTTCACCGTCCGAATTCCATCCTCAGCACGTCACTAGGAATGGTGTTCTTGAGTAAAAGATCAGAATATAACAATTTGACTTCTTCGGTCATTCTCCGCTCTATTCTCTGCGAGATCTCAGTAGCCCAGGGGATAAGCTTGGTATCCCCTATGTCAGTCGTGTTTATTGTTGGGCACCAAGTCCTTAGTCGCTGAGAGGTGGACTCAAGATGAGGTAACCTACTTAAAGGAACTTTGTACTCTGGGATCTTACTGGGCTCCATGGACAGCTCTTTGTCTTGCCTGGTATCCCACGGGTGGCACCTCCAGACTCCGTGCATGTCTTGTTCATAATTGAATTCCTTATCCGTTCGAGGACAGTGCACATCGTTGTCTTAAGAAGAGATTGAAAACTAGGAGTCTTCAGAAGATATGCTCATGGCATCATCACCTCCCTCTCCTCTATGTGAACCCTCAGCTTGAGTTACAGACTCAATATGGGTGGAGGTTACCCCTTGCTCTACCTCCAGACCCTTTCCTTTCTCCTGGTCTCTCTCGGTCTCAGGCTTCAGTTCAGGTTCGGGCTCCTACTCCGGTTCCTTCTCTGGTATGACTCTGGCCCTTTCTCCGCCTCCGACTCAGTTGCCTGTTCATCCTCAGGCTCCAACTCCTTTGCATTCTCTGGATCTACCAATTTTGTCAGGGTGGTTGTCGGCTCATCTTCAACTTTCTTCTCTTGCCCTTCCATGGCCTACTCCAAGCTTCATGGGCAATCTCAAGAACAATTTCCTCAGCATGCACTTCGATGTGAATCTCTGGAATTTTAGGTGCATGCTGAGTTTCTGTCTCAACATCCTTCTCTCCAACTTGTTCCGCCGATTGTACTGCGGTTGCCCGGTCATCCTCTGCCTCCTTCTCCACCATTACCTCTACTTCAGGTTGCACAGGCTTCTCAAACTAACATTTAGTGTTTTGGTCATCACCCTAAGCTTCCATGTAGAGCTCATCGAAAGACCGTTGTTCAGAGGTTGCAGAGAGAAATAGAAAAAGAGTATCTTCTGGAGTCTCCATCTCTAGCCCCTGAAAGGTAAGCTTGCGTCGGGTCAAAGATTCTTCAATCTTCTCCTTCTTTTTGCCTGTTACCTCAGCTTTAGCAACCTTCCTGGACGCTTCCTCGAGACGAGCCTTCTTGATTTCTCTTGCCATTGCCTCTCGTTCACCTTCCTTCTACTTCCTCTTCAATGGGCGGACCACCTCAGTGTGAGGCTTCTTGGCAATGAGAATATCTACTGTGATATGTCCCTCAAACTGAGTTGGTCCCTGCACAGGCTGAGCTAACTGCTTGCCAAATTAATTCCGAAGTTTCTTCTTCTTGAGCTTTTCTTTTGTCGGATCCTCCCCAAGATTAGTCATTTGGGGGAGGTCCTCCATGGTCTTTGCATGCTCTCCTCCAGCTGAGCTGTAAACTCAGCATGCCTGTCTGCACCATCACCACAACTATCATCTTCATCATCTCCCTCGGTCTTGCTTGGTTCTGCGACCTTGGACTTGGTGGGGATGAAGTCAGTAAGGATAAGTACTTCCCCTGTGATAAGTTCACTATTTTACTCACTTATCTATATTATTTTCTACTATTTTATGTATATTTATTGATTTTATATATATATTTTATGCATGAGTCTATATTGGGTGGTATTATGCGTGCTTTGGTGTGTTTCTACAGGTTTTGAAGCCAAATTCACTGGAAAACCATTTCGAAAGCAGTGACGTGCAAGAGTATCAGTGAAGAGTTCTTCCACATGTAGAATTCGGGCTATTGGTGCATGAAAATGGATAGAGCTACGAGTTAGCTTTCCAACACAACTGGAATTGGGTCAATCAGAGTTCGGGAGAAGAAGTTATGGCTAAAACCGTGAGACCGCGCAGAAGGGGCGAGAAACGACCAAGTCTGGAAATTGAAGGACCATATCGATCGACATGGAATCCACGTCGATCAACATGGACGTTTCATATCGATTGACGTGGAAGCCACATCGATTGACGCGAATCTGCTGGCGCAAAAATTCGATTAAACTTGACTAGTATCATATCCTAGTAATTTTGACTTTTTCACGAAGCAATCATTATCTTAGCATCCACTATTCATTTCTTAGAGTTTTGAGAGTTGGGAAACACGAAACACTTTTATTTTCTTGTAACTTCTTTACTTTTATGCAATTTAATATGTTTTCTTTTGGATTTCTATCTGCGATGAGTGGCTAGAAACCCTAGCGAGTTCTAGGGCAATGCATGATTGATCTTGAATGCATGTTTAATTAATTAACTCAAACTTCTTGGTTTTGAATTCCTATTTAAATTGTTAGGATCTAGAATTAATCAGATCGAAAGATAGCATTAAGTCTAGGTTTACAGTTATTGATTGAAGGACTGAAAAGTGAAAATTGATAACAGGAAAAGGAATTTGAATACAATTAAAATATAT
Source organism: Plectranthus barbatus (assembly GCA_026898455.1). NCBI lineage: Eukaryota > Viridiplantae > Streptophyta > Magnoliopsida > Lamiales > Lamiaceae > Plectranthus > Plectranthus barbatus. The sequence goes on along the minus strand of JAPKLW010000029.1, from coordinate 118,587 downwards.
GTCCTAAGGGAAGATAATAATTGAAGGGATTAATCTGTGGAAGTATAAAAGGTTGATTATTACTGTGTTATGGAGGCCTCACATTCACATAATAGTAACCTAGACTATAACTGTCGACCAAGAAGTTATAGTATTTTTATGATTTCCCACCAATGCAAGTTAATTTATTAGCATGTATTCTGATTGATTGTTCGCCCTAGAATCTGTGTTTCTTTGAATTTGATTTCAAAACTCTTTAAATTTCAGTTCTGTTTTCTTTATTTTCATAAAAACCAAAACCCTGATTTTCTGTTTACTTAAACAATGAGTCTAAGGATCATAATTAGTACATAGGATAATTTCCCCTCACAATTCCCTTGGGTTCGACTTAAGTTATAAATTTTATTTGCCACTGTTGCTATAATTAATCTGTAGATTTTACAGTGATCACCCCGCATCCACTGCTGGCAACAATTTTTCCAGCATGTAACTCACCTTCAGGCCGAAGCCTACATTGGTGGAGAATTGCCTAGTCTCCTCGACGGTGGACTGTCTGTGCGCATAATCCAATAGCCTCTCAAAAAGGAATTTCGCCCAATTTCCATGCACCTCATCATCAATTTCCATCAAAAGTGAATACTTCTTCTTACTCATCTCCGAGAAAGATCCCACCTCGCACTGGAGCATGCGGATCACTACATCAGCAAGAAACTTATAAAACGGATGGAACTCATTCATTTTGTGATTCATCTCCAAGAAGTTGTGATCTTATCAAACTTCTAATCGATCCAATGGCCCTCCATGTGCTCTCGCACCTTCTTGTTGTTGGCCCCTTGCTTATAAAGATGAATGCAACTGCCTTTGTTCCTAAATTTGAACACTTTCTTGAGTAACTGGGGGGTTACTCAAATTTCAGTTCCGATCACATGGATGGTGAATGCCTTCTTGTCTTTGTCCATTACGACATTAGGATAGAAGTGGGCTACCAAGTAAGGATGTAACTTCCTTGGTCGTGCCCTCAGAAAGTACATAATCCTTCGCCAGTCAGATTAGTCACAAGGCGATTGTCCGGATACGCCTCCTGCACATCAGCCATGTTGAGGATCTTCTCCTTCACTACATATGTTGCTCTCTTCTACTCCAGTGAGAGCTTTTTGGGATCATCCCTGAAAATTTTAAGAACTTGCGAATAAGGGCGATCAACATATACCACCGGTGGCTCCTCCTCTCGACCAGATGTTGAGGCTTCTCCGGTTAGCTTTTGAGGGGTTTTTTTCTTTCTTGGCATCTTGAATGGTGATGATTGACAATAAATGTTAAGGAATAATTGTCGATCGGCTTGAATGCTCTGAGAGAAATCTGAAGTGATGAAGGATTCAAGGTCGATAAAATGGAAAAGTAATAAAGTATTAAACATAGTTTTCACTTTGCTATATATAGGGTAAAATGATACAGATCAGACGGTTATGGATAAGTCAACAGCTGTAAGATCTACGGCTGGAAAATGGCATCGATTGAACTAACTTTAGACTGATTCTACGTGGGTGCGGTGTTGTCCATGTCGCATGCGTTGATTCATCATCGCCTGTTGTGTATTAAATGCGTCGTATCGGATAAGCAAGATTTTGAATTAAAAAACACCCACCTTTATACGTATACTGACTAGGAGTTAGTTCTAAAGTGAGAGTTAAAAATCAATTTAATTTCGCAACCTTCCTTGAAAAAAATATTCTAAGTACAAAATCCAAAACTTGGTTTTTCTTGAAGAGTCAGTATGGTCTGCCAGAAATTTTCAAAATTGACTAAGTGTTAAACGACCATATTGAGTAGATGTCCTCCATACTGAAATTTAGTTACAAAAGTAAGTTCCATAACTTTTGCGTAGATACCACTTAAACATATTTCTTTGATAAATGACTAAGTATAAATTCGCCATACTTGATAATTGACCAGAACTAAAAACTGAGAGTTTGAACTCTGTTTTAATCTGCTTCCGTGATTGCGACACCACTTAAAACAATTTAATGATTTAACTTCAATCAAGCAAAACAAAACTCAGAGCTGAGACTCAGTTTTAGTCAGTATCACATCCATCGTATTTAGGAATTTTAAGAGGATAGAAAAACAGAAAACTAAGAGCTGGGACTTAGTTTTATCACGCATCTACTCCTCTTTGATTGATATCTCATCAAATTCCAATAAACCAAGCTTGATGCATAACTCCTTGACTCTGGTCTAAAGGAATGGTTTGGTGAAGATATCTGCCAATTGGTCTTCTGTACGAATGTACTCGACGGACACATCCTTCTTCTCGACGTGGTCTCTGATAAAATGATGTCTAATATCGATGTGCTTGGTTTGGGAATGGTGTATAGCACTACTATTTTCACAATAGATAAGAACACACCCAGTTTTGATCTCATAATCAACCAATTGTTGCTCGATCCAGAGCACTTGAGCATAACAACTAGCAGCGGCTACATTCAACTTTGGTTGTTGATGTAGTGACAAAATGCTGCTTCTTGCTAAACCAACTAATAAGTTCATGCCCTAGGAACTGTCAAGTTCCACTTGTGCTCTTCCTATCAACGTAGCATCCTATCAATGAGTCTGAGCAAGCATTACGAGTGAGCCAGTCAGTTTTAGGATACCAAATACCTAAGGATTTTGATTCTTTGAGGTATTTCACGATTCTTCGTGCAACATCCATGTGCGACTTCTTTGGGTTAGCTTGAAACCTTGCACATAGTCCAGCTGAGTCAGAAATATCCGGCCTACTTGCGATCAGGTACAACAATGATCTAATGATGATGCCTCCGTAACTCATTGGGTTGACTGTTTCACCTTTGTTGGTACCGTAATTAGAGTAAAATATATTGCAGCAAAAGTAAGTTTGATATGCACTTGTTTCCCGAAACTAACTGAAACTCTATTTTGGGTTTGTCAAAGTAAGTTTTAAGCTCGGAAGGTTATTAGGTCAGTTTCACAATTATACGCTTTAATACTTGGCTAAGTATTGAAGGTTACAAAGTAAGTTTGAGATAACTGAGTATGCTGAAAAGTAAAGTAAGCAAGTAAGAACTTAGGATACTATAGTGGTTGGATTTAAATATTCTACGTCCACTCTTCCTAACTTAATTAGGAAATCTACTAAGTATGAGTTTACAAGCCTTCCTACGATCTATGGATAGCCCGTTGGCACTCCCTCTTTAAGTCGGCTTTCGTCACTCATCTGGAAACTCCTTGCAAGCTTACTCAGTCTTCAGGTCGAATTGAGGACGCACCCCGCAGCCTTCTTCCTGATAGTTGGATGTTTTCTCGTTCTTCCCAGAACTCAGTATGTTTCCTAGACGCTTATGATAATCAGAGTCCTAGAGTAGGATAATGATTGATATGAATATAACTTCGAAAGTTATATTAACAAGGAGTAGAGCTTCGGCCTTGTGCTTCAGAAGAGATAGCACGACAGTGATAACTTGAGTTAGAACTCAAATCTCATGTTTAGAACACGGAGTAATAAGAGAACTTTTCAGATGTGAGTTTGGAAGAGCTTTGGCTTAACTTAGCATGAGCATTCGTTCGGTTCCAGTAACCATTTTTGGTTGAAATGCAGACAACTTTATAGGAGATTCCCTGGGTGTTTGAAATTCTGCCCGTTAGACTCGAAAATCAGGTCGTTAGAGACATTAAGAATTTCATCCAATCATACCCATTGTTTGGTAGGTATGCTCTGCTCCGCTCTAAAATAGATGTACTTCATGTACTTTCTACCTGCTCTTGTCAGACTCGGTTTTAGTTCGAGGAATCCAACTATGGACTTCCTCGTACTGACTTTTACTTAGAGTTCCATTGGCCTTAAGTCTGACTAAGCTTGGTTCGCCTAATGTTCCACGTTCTTACGAACTTAGGCCTTCGTACTAACTTTCCATATTCAATACAGGTTGTCCTCATATTGACTTCTCATAAGTCAGTATGGTAAACTTTATATCTGAGTACCGAAACTCAGTATTGGCCTTGGCAATACTTAGTGAAACCAAGTTTCATGCAAGAACACTTCTACACATCTCTAGCAAATCCTCTGCTCAGTTTTCAACACCTAATTCTATTACAACCCAGTTAATCCTATACATGGATTACAATTTAGAACTCTAGAAACTTAGTGCTAAAGTAAGTTTTGACATATCAAAACATCAAACTAATGAGGGAACTAAAGCTTAGTTTCTAACAACCTTCTTCATCAAGGTTGATCTGAGCACTTGGGCTCATAGGAATCCTCAAGGGCTTAGTCTTCTCGGGGCAAAACTTATTGATCATGTCTTTGGTGTACTTCTTTTGGTAGATGAAGATTCCTCCTTTTGATTCAATGGCTTGAAGACCGAGAAAATAAGTGAGCTTACCTATCATGCTCATCTGGAAGTTTCTTTGCATAAGTTGGGCAAACCTCTCGCACAACTTCAAGTTCTTGCATCCAAAGTTGATATTATCGACATATATCTGAACAAGAGGATGTCTGCTCCATCCTTGATCCTGAATAATGTTTTGTTGATCTTCTATTTCTTGAAACCGTTCTTGAGAAGAAACTGAGACAAAGGCTCATACCAAGATCGGGGGTGCCTGCTTTAACCTAAAAAGAGCTTTTCTCAACTTGTATACTTGGTTTCCTTTTTTGATGCCAGGGGGCTGTTCAACATATACTTCTTATTTGAGCTTCCCATTCAAGAATGCACTCTTCACATCCATCTGGAACACTATGAATTTATGGTGCGCAGCATAAGCTAAAAATAGCTGAATCACTTGGAGTCTGGCTACTGGAGCAAAGGTTTCATCAAAGTCGATCCCTTCACACTGTGCATAACCATTTGCTACGAGCCTAGTCTTGTTTCTGACTATATTTCCAGTTTCATCTTTCTTATTCCTGGAGACCCATTTGGTGCAAATAACAAATTGATGGCTTGGTCGATCCACCAAGTACCAGACTTCATTTCTTTTAAACTCCTCAAGCTCTTCTTGCATGACATTTATCCAATCAGTGGACTTCAAAGCATCTCCTATCTTATTAGGCTCTGGATTCAGAGAGATAAAGCAAGTAAGTAGGGCACTTCCTTGCCTCGTGTGTACTGGAATAGGAATATTATCAAGCACGGCTTCTTTAGGATGGTGTCTCAAGCATTTGAGCTTCTGGAGCTAAGTGACTTCAATAGGTTGAATGAATGCTCCAGGAATGTAAGTACCATTTGTTCCTGATACTGGAACTGAGGTTAGGGTTGATTCCACCATGGCTAGATTATCTTTTTGAATAGGAACTTGATCTTCAACTTCTAGATTTTGAACACCTTCTCCAGTGATTGCTTCCACAATCTCTAGACTTTGTTATTCTTGATTAACCTCTTTAGTTTGGGTATCTTCAGAATGAGCTTCTTTGTCTTCAGGAGAGTCAGTGTGGGCCCGCAAGTTAGTTTCAACTTGGCCACCAGACTCAGTTTTGGATTGAACTTCTGAAATTACCCCTTGATCGATATAAGTATTAAGTTTTAGTGAATGTATGGCCTCAGCAAGGTCAATTGGATCATCGGTCTGGTCCTCTGGAGTAATTGATTGATCATTCATTGATCTTGCCTGAGAAACTATACTAGATTTTTCTTTTTCGGAACTCAGTTTCTCATAGGCATCCTTGATCTCGTGATCAGCAAGCTCCAGGTCTTTCAATGTCCTGTGCACTAGAATAGACTCATCAAATAAAACACAACATGTTACTTCCACAAGTCCCGTAATCTTGTTAAGTACCCTATATCCCTTGTATGAAGGGTGTCCATAACCAAGGAACAAGTCTTCATCCGCATTGGTACTAAAGGTACTTAACTTAGACTTTTCGTTATTATGAATGTAACATGGAGATCCGAAGGCACGTAGATGAGCAATAGAAGGCTTACGATCATCGTAGACTTCGTACAAGGTTTTGTGATGGCGACTATTGACAGTACTTCTGTTCTGAGTATAGCATGCCGTCATCAAAGCTTCTTCCCAATAGCCTTCACTTAAGCTTGCTTATGCAAGCATGGTTCTCACTGCCTTCTTGAGTGCACTATTCCTTTGCTCGGCAAGACCATTCTATGGAGGAGTCCTTGAAGCTGACTTCTCATGAGCGATTCTGGAGTTAGCATAGAAATCTATTAATTGACCATTGCAAAACTCAGTCCCGTTGTAAGAACGAATCCTCTTCACGGTGACATCCTTGTTGTTCTGTGATAAGCTCATAATTTTACTCGCTTATCTATACTATTTTCTACTATTCTATGTAGTTTTATGGAGTTTATATATATATTTTATGCATGAGTCTATATTGAGTGGTATTATGCGTGCTTTGGTGTGTTTCTACAAGTTATAGGCCAAATTCACTGGAAAACCATTCCGAGAGCAGTGACATGCAAGAGTAGCAGTGAAGCGTTCTTCCACACAATGAATTCGGGCTATTGGCGTATGGCAATGGATAGATCTTTGAGTTAGATTTCCAACACAACTGGAATCGGGTCAATCGGAGTTCGGGAGAGGAAGTTATGGCCAAAACAGTGAGACCGCGCAGAAGGGGGCGAGACAGGACCACATCGATCGACGTGGAAGCCACATCGATCGACGCGAACCTGCTGGCATGGAAATTTAATCAAATTCGGATTATATCATATCTTTAGCCCAAGATTTGATAGAATACACATCCACCTCTATAAATAGCCTAGTAAATTCGACTTTTTCAGCAACCCTTTCATATTTTTCAGACCTCTGATCATATTTTCATTCTGCAATTTAGTTTTTAGAGTTTTGAGAGTTGGGAAACACATAACCCTTTATCTTTATTGTAAGTTCTTTACTTTTATGCAATTTAATATATTTTCTATTGGATTTCTATCTGCGATGAGTGGGTAGAAAACCTAGCGGGTTCTAGGGTTTGATTTTATTATGGATGCATGTTAGGATTAATTAATTAGGTTCATGATTCCTGTGTTTATTTTATAATTCTATATTAATTTAAGGACCGAAAGGTGACGATTAATTTAGATGTCTAGCTATTGATAGAAGGACCGAAAGGTGAATATTGATAGTGGGATTAGAATGCATGATACACTCTATACTGTCCAATGAGATGTATTAGACTGTAGGAATTGAACTGATTTGCTTATCAGATTGACTAATTTGGTGTTCTTGAGACCGAACAGAGATAGTCACTAATTAGTAATCTAGGTTATATTTGCCCAACCAAGGAAATATAGCATTATTGCAGTATTCCACCTGTTAAATTAATTGGTTCTTACATGTTATCCATAATAAGATTTCTTCCCTAGAATCTGTATTCCTTTAAATTTGATTTCAAAACCTCTTTAATTTTCAGTATTGTCATCTTTAATTTCCAAATCAAAACCGTGATTTTCTGTTTCCTCAAACAATGAATCTTAGGATCATAGTTAGTACATAGGATAATTTCTTTATACAATTCCCCTGGATTCGATAACCTTAGGGTTCTTTATAAATTTATTTGCCACTGTTGCTATAATTTATCTGTAGATTTTACAGTGATCAAATTGGCGTGTCGCCGGAGAGTTGTTAGATTTTATCTTGTTACTAGTTCGTTCTAGGATTTGCTGGATTGAGTTTTATTTTTCTGTACGTGTACGTGCGTGAGTTTCCTTGTCTGCATCCCACGTCGATCGACGCCCTTTCGCGTCGATCGTCGTCAATCATTTTTGCTAAGTCGATCGATGCCGACCACTCTCTTGCATCGATCGACATGGAATCCATGTCGATCGACGCCGAACTGATATCTACCTATTTTCTTCGCAAGTGCATGAACACGCGAGACAAAAGAAAAACACTCAAGGCTTTTGTCCCTAAAATTGAAGCAACCTGCAGGAAAATAAAAATGAAAGGAAAAGACAAACAACGAGAGATAGCAGAAAATCCTGAAGCACCTCTACAAAATATGACTCCTGAGGAGCAGAGGCAATTTGTGAATGAAGTACAGCAGCTGAGAGCACAACTACAAGCAGCCCAGGCTACTCAGGCAGAACAAGCAGCAAGACTGGCAGAGTCGAACAATAAGCAGATTGTGGTTCCGCAAAGGTCCATCTTGGATTGATTTCTTCCACAACAAGCGGAGGCCGGATTCAGGGTTTGCATCGATGCCAACAACTTTGAGCTGCGCACAGGCCTTATTCAGATGGTGCAGCAAAATCAGTTTGCGGGGAGAGTTGTAGAAGATCCATATGCCCACCTCTACCAGTTCATTGAAGTGTGTGACACTGTGAAGCAGAACGCAGTATCCCAAGATGTAATCAGAATGAGACTGTTCTCGTTCTCACTCAGAGACGAGGCGCGGTCTTCGTTTTCTGGATTGGATAAGAGTTTGATAGGGACATGGGAGGAGCTTCGATCAAAATTCCTCACCAACTACTTCCCGTCGAGCCTACTATTAAAGAGGAAAGCTGCTATCACTCATTTTAAACAGATGTATGATGAATCGCTACATGAGTTCTGGAAGAGGTACAAGGAGCTCTTCCGGATCTGTCCTGGGCATGGGATTGACTTAGAGATGCAGGTCTGTCATTTCTATGAAGGGCTGACTCCACACATGAAGGAGTTGGTTGATGCATCTGCTGGGGGAATCATAATGAAGATAAGTGGAGCTGAGGGAATGAGACTCCAGGAAGATATGGCTCTGAATAGCCATCAGTGGACGACTGAGAGGCAGCTACCAGTCAAAGCAGTTGAGACAAAGCCAGAATTCAACGAGGTTGCTGAAGTGAAAAAGCTCCGGGAACACATTGCAAAATTGGAAGCAGTAAAAGCCACAACTACCGCTGCAGCAGAGCCAAGCATGGCCATAGTACCCGTGGAGGCTGACTACATCAATCGGGGGGCGAGCAGCTCATCTGGAGCTGCTGGAGCAGAAGTAAACTATATTGGAGGTGGTTATCAGAATAACTACCGAGGAGGCAATCAGGGGTATCATTACAACCATGGGAGAACTCACCCTGGTTTTGCATATTCTAACCCCTCTGCAGCAGAGCACCCTCCACTCGGTTTTGATGTAGGTATTGGAGGAGAGATTGTGGAAAGAAAGAAGTCTGTGCTGGAGGAGATGCTCGAGAAATTCATCAAGAGCTCTGATAATCGGTTTGGGAAAGTAGAAACCGAGGTGAAGGGGATGGCCAACCACATGCAGCTGATGACAAAACATCTTCAGATGTTGGTGATGCGGCTAAAAGTTCAATCAAATTAAACTCCTAGCTACACAAGATTAAAATTTGTCAAATCCAGGTCCTTCTTCCCTTCGCCCGCTAGAATACCGAGATACTATAGCAAAGTCCTATAGCTAGGCAAAATATAATCGTTGAGTAGATTCTATCAACTAGGAAATCAAGTTCAATCTATGCTAACATCATATCACAAACAATCAATTAAACGACAATCAACTTTCAATCAATTCCTTCCACAATTCGGTAAACCAAGACAAGCAAATACTCAAATTAGGAAGATAGGATGTTGAAATGAACGTAGATGCAATCCAATTAGGTTAATCATTGATGTAAACACATTTTAATCCCTAGGAGATTGAGCAATAGACCCTACACTCGTTAACCCCTTGTCACGGCGAGCTAACGGTTGATGATACTAAGACTTGCAAACAGTCACGTTAT
>JAPKLW010000029.1:0-108912 GCA_026898455.1 Plectranthus barbatus | reverse complement strand
CTAGGATTGAGATGAAATCGTGATGGAAATTGGAATCTAGGGAAACTCCTAACTAGATCTAAGGAAAAAATGACCAAAAGCTCTCCAAATAACTGAATTTCCCCCTTTTATAAGCAAGCAAACAGGGCCTCGGATCGCCCGGTCGAAGTATGGCTCTCCTGGTCGAAGCTGGAAACTGCCAAAATGCTAGAAAAACCCGGCCAGGCTCGCCCGGTCGAAGTGGCTTGACCGAGCCACTTGTCTGTTGGCTTGGCTCGGCCGGTCCAAATTAGCTCGGCCTATCGAGCCCTCTGTCCGGTCTCGCTCGGTCGGTCGAGCCCTCTGTCCAGCTTGGCTCGGCCGGTCCTGCTCTGCTCTGCTGGTCGACGCCTCTAAACTCCAAACACGTGCGATTTTCCTCCAAAACTCCACCAAAAATGCTCGTTTTTGCCCAAAACCTATCCTACAACATTCAAAACACAAAAACACGAAAACACAACCAAGATACGACAAAAACATATGATACGAAAGTAAAATAGCCACAAACAAGCATGCGCACACATCGAAATATGGGTCATTTTACGCACGTATCAGTTGGACACCCAACTGAGCCAAATCGCCACTACTCTTAACAATCAGCATAAGCCGGGACAGCTTCCAAGTACAACAGAGGTGAACCCAGCAAAGGAAAAGTCAGTTAATGCCATTAATTTGAGGTCTGGGACGAGCTACAAGAGTTCCGAGATGGTTATGAACAATTTTGGAGGCGAAAAGGAGAAAAATTGCACAAGAGAGGGATCCACGTCGATCGACGCACCTCCTGCATCAATTAACACCGACGCAGAAGGTAGAGCCATGTCGATCGACGCAACCCTGCATCGATCAATGCGGAAGATCAACCCCCTCCTATGCCATTCCCACAGCGGTTCACGAAGCAGAAAGAGGACTCGAAGTTCTCCAGATTTGTGGAGAATCTGAAGAAGGTCAGCATCAAAATCCCGCTGATCAAAGCACTAAAGGAGATCCCGGGGTACATGAAGTACCTCCGAAAATTGATGAGTGGGAAGAAGCAATTCGTGGAGAAGGAGACAGTGAAGATCCACGAGCAGTGCAGCCTGCTACTGCAAAAGCAGGTGCCCATCAAGAAAAGCGATCCTGGATGCTTCTCTATTCCGGTTGAGATTGGGGGACACACATTCGAGAGAGTACTATGTGATACTGGGGCCAATATCAACCTGATGCCGTACTCCATCTACAAGCATCTCAACATTGGAGAGATGAGGCCCACGACGATCACCCTGCAGATGGCGGACTGGTCTGTGTCATGCCCGAAAGGTATACTAGAGGATGTGCTCATTCGCATGGGCCATCTCATTTTTCCTAAAGATTTTGTGGTGCACGAGATGAAAGAGGACGAGAACATGCCCATGATCTTAAGGCGTGAGTTTCTCGACACCAATGCCGCTCTCATTGTCTGTCGAGGTGGCGAGATCACACTCCGAACAAACAATGAGAAGATCACCTTTGTGATTGACAAGAGCAAGAAAAAGGCGGAGTGCAATTGGATCTCCACTACTGAAGAAGGAGATGAATCCGAGGAGGAGGAAGTAGCTGCCATTGAGTGGGAGCGAGGAAACAGAGGAGTGAAAGTGTCAACTACTCCACCTTTTTCTGTGCTCACCACCATTGTCAAAGACCGGAAGGTTTACATGGTAGATGCCAAAGGTCGACGAGTCTGGACCCGACCTCCCTAGCGGTGATTTGAGGTATCGTCAAGCTGCGACGTTAAATCAAGCAGTTGTTGGGAGGTAACCCAACCTTTTACGTGTTTTCTTTTCAATTTTCATTTTTATTTCCAATTTTTGTTATTTTTGCTTTTATTTTTCATTAACAGTTGCTTTGCAATATTTTCAAAAAAAAAATTGGAGTACAACTCGGCATCGATCGACGCTGTCTGGCTTTGATCGATGCCGAGCAGCCGACCGATGGGATACACTTGATCCGAGGAGAGGGTCACAAGAAGGCTTCACATCGATCGATGCCATCCTGCGTCGATCGATGCGAAGTGCCAACAACCACTATTTCTCGTCGTGCGATGCTCGAAGACTCTGGGGGGATAAAAAGTTGATGTCTGAGATCAACTATCAGGTATCATTCCCTCTTTTGTATGATTTTCAAACTTATTCCACTCTTCAAGTTGGAAATAAGTTTGAGGGGATGTGGACAAAAGATGGAATGTTCTATCTTGTATTTATTCTGTTTTCCGTATTTAATTTCTTTGAGTTTTATGCTATTTTGTGGGGAAAAATATTGAGTTTTGATATAACCCGAATGAGATTGTGAGATTAGAATTGATTAAGGGTTGAGTTTGAATTGATTGTCATTGTGGTTAGATTTCTATGAATGTAGAATACGCATGATAGGATTGATTTGACACTTACACTTGCGTGCCGATTGAGCTGATTTGAAATTAACTGTGGAAGAAAATTTTAAACCCTTGTGTGAGATTTTTAGCCTTATTTCGTTTGATGTGAGATTCACATGTGTGTTTTAATTTCTCTAGAACTTGCCTATTTTCTATGTTAAGACTATATAGTGTGCACACGTTTAGGAAATGATTTTAGGCCATCTTTGTTTAGCCCTTATCCCAAACACTGTCCTAATTAAAAATTTATCCCTAGTCAGCCCTTTTGAGTCTATGTGTTTTTCATTCTTTGTCCATAGAGTTGAGAAAAAGTGATGGGATCACTCTTGTCTATAAGATGTAGGTTGGGATATTTATTTGAGAAGGATAAGATAATAATTGTTGGGTGAGCAAAAAAATTGGGCTCAAGAAAAAAAAATGTTGTGATGTTATCCTTATAAGCTCAAATTCATAATCAAAATTATCGAGAGCATAGAAGGATTGAAAAAAAAAACAAGAGAGTGGAAAATGAAAAGAAGACTTGTTATGTATTGAAAATTCAAGAAGAGTGGGTGAATGAAGTAAGATGGTGGTTCTAGATTGATTGAGAGTGATCAACTCAATTTATTTTTAGTCACTTGGCCAAATTTTCCTACCCCTCACAAAAAGCCTACATTACAACCTAATGAAAGTCCTTTTTGATTCTAGACTTGTGTACACATTCTAGAAGTGGAGATATTAGAAAATTTGCAAGCCTATGGTAGAAATTTCTCCATACATGTCGTTGAGTGCTTTCATCTATACTTTAAACACTTGAGAGTTGAGCGATACACTTCCTGTGAGTTCTTCCACAATTGATGGATTTTCTTTCTCTTTCAAACTGCTTGTGTGTAGTGGATTTTTGACCTTTGACTGAGATGAATCTTGTGAGGCATAGCACTTTAATCGCATGATCTTTTGATTTCTTTCTTGCCTATTGATTGAGGACAATCAAACAATCAAGTTTGAGGGGGTTTGATAAGCTCATTATTTTACTCGCTTATCTATATTATTTTCTACTATTCTATGTAGTTTTATGGATTTTATATATATATTTTTTATGCATGAGTCTATATTGGGTGGTATTATGCGTGCTTTGGTGTGTTTGACGTGAAAGAGTAGCAGTGAAGCGTTCTTCCACACGAGGAATTCGGGCTATTGGCATTTGGAAATGGGTAGAGCTTTGAGTTAGCTTTCCAGGGCAACTGGAATCGGGTCAATCAGAGTTCGGGAGAGGAAGTTATGGCCAAAATCGTAAGACCGCGCAGAAGGGGGCGAGACAGGACCACGTCGATCGACGCAAACCTGCTGGCGCGTAAATTCGATCAAATTCGGATTATATCATATCTTTAGCCCTAGATTTGATAGGATACACATCCACCTCTATAAATAGCCTAGTAAATTCGACTTTTTCAGCAACCCTTTCATATTTTTCAGACCTCTGATCATATTTTCATTCTGCAATTTAGTTTTTAGAGTTTTGAGAGTTGGGAAACACCAAACCCATTATTTTTTTTGTAAGTTCTTTACTTTTATGCAATTTAATATGTTTTCTTTTGGATTTCTATCTGCGATGAGTGGCTAGAAACCCTAGCGGGTTCTAGGGTTTGATATTATTATGGATGCATGTTAGGATTAATTAATTAGTTTCATGATGATGGGTTTTGTATACTGAAAGCATTTATTATAATAAGTATACAACTGTTTATTTCTCCTATCTGTTAAACAAACTTACATGTATGTAACAATGATATCCTCTTGTCTCACCGATAGGGATGATCATACAGCGTGTAGTAGATCGCAGAAGACAGTATGATCACTTGACCTAGAGAGACATAAACCTGATCACAGCTAAGACAGCGTATGAGGATACATCTGTCCGGATGGCTGCGGCATTATCAGAATAAGTAATCTGTCTTGGTTACTTGACATGCTGGTACGCAAGGGTTGCATATTGATAGACCGCAGTGAGACTGTCTGACATCAGCGAATACAAGATCTCGTTATTGATTGAGTCCAAACCCTAATAAAGGTTCAGGGGTTTGCACGAGTTGACTGTTGCTTTGACTTGCCATGGTGGAGATCCTGAGTAACGTGCTCGTATATCCGCATCTTGGGTATCAGTAGTTCGTGTAGTACCACCTGAGACTGGGTTTAGGTAACCATATCCGAGTAATAGGATATGGACATTCCCTGAGGAGCTCAATGACATTCATCGTGCCAAAGTCCTGCAGGCTGATTAAGTACAGGCACGAGTGATAAGGATTGAGTGGTACTACTCAGGAATAATAAGATATTAATTAATTGTAGATAGAGCTTGTCAGAAGCTCCAATTAATTAATGAATGTCCGGTAACCTTAAATATGGGGATTCTCAATTAATGCAACCTGTTCTCATAACGTGGTAATAAAATGGTAGGTCATTATTAATTCTGTGGTGAAAAAGAATTAATATTAATTAAGTAATTGTGTCCTATGTTGTGGACATGGGAATTAATTAATTTATAGGCCCACTTTATTATTTGCATTAGGTCCCAGGACTGACCCAATTAAATATGCTGAATTGAGCCCAATAGCCCATTAGGGTTAAAACCCTAGTTCTTTAAATAGACATTACTCTCTCTCAAAATCCTAGCCACTTCATAACATTCAAATCACTTGAAACCCTAGGTTGAGAGTGAGAGTGGGCGACGACTCTGTGCAGAGGGAGGAGAATGTCGATTCTGGCCTTGCACAACTACAGATCTGTGGAGTCCTCACCAATACCAGATCTGAACAGCATTGGGATACAGCCCTGAAGATCTGATTTGGAGAACAGAGATTTCTATTATTCCTTATTCTTTCTTTTCGATTTTATCAAGAAATTAGGTTTCCAATTTCTGTTTCCGCAGATTTAATCAAATCGCGTGGTTGAATTAAAGTTGGATATTCAAATGCGAAAGATAGGATCAGACTCTACGGAATTACAGTAATCTCTCAATCCACGAATCGAATTAAATTCATAGGAGCATGCTAGGTTTTTGTGAATTTTAATTATATGCAATATCCATAAATCGTCTGGTTCACATGGGTTTTTGTGATTTGGTTCACTGCAAATCCCTTCATATGATTCCTATGTTTATTTTATAATTCTATATTAATTTAAGGACCGAAAGGTGATGATTAATTTAGATATCTAGCTATTGATAGAAGGACCGAAAGGTGAATATTGATAGTGGGATTAGGAATGCATGATACACTCTATACTGTCCAATGAGATTTATTAGACTGTAGGAATTGAACTGATTTGCTTATCAAATTGACTAATTTGGTGTTCTTGAGACCGAACGGAGATAGTCACTAATTAGTAATCTAGGTTATATTTGTCCAAGCAAGGAAATATAGCATTATTGCAGTATTCCACCTGTTAAATTAATTGGTTCTTACATGTTATCCATAATAAGATTTCTTCCCTAGAATCTGTGTTCCTTTAAATTTGATTTCAAAACCTCTTTAATTTTCAGTATTGTCATCTTTAATTTCCAAATCAAAACCCTGATTTTCTATTTCCTCAAACAATGAATCTTAGGATCATAGTTAGTACATAGGATAATTTCGTTATACAATTCCCCTGGATTCGATAACCTTAGGGTTCTTTATAATTTTATTTGCCACTGTTGCTATAATTTATTTGTAGATTTTACAGTGATCATTCTCTACTCGTAGGATGAGTTCTGACAACTGAAACTTGGCCTCATACTTGGTCATCAACTACAACGAGAGTGAATCTCTTTCCTCCAATGGTGGGTGGCTAGACCAGTCCAAATAGGTCCATTTGTTGTAGTTCTAGGATTCTATCCGTGCTTCTTGTGATGGAGCAATTCTTGAATGATGTCTTTGTTTGCTTCCCCATATTGCACGCTTGGCAGACTCCTTCTTTCTTTACGCCAATTTGTGGTGGTAAACCTTCCACAAGCTTGTGCTTGGCTAGATTCCTGATGGATTGGTAATTCAGGTGGCTGAGTCTTTTGTGCTATAGCGAATTGAGTCCTTCCGGGGATGAGCTTGTTGCAACAAGGCACGTGTCAGGTTGTCCGCTTTCCCAATCCACAGTATAGAGACTTCCTTTTTTCATTCCCT
Organism: Plectranthus barbatus; assembly: GCA_026898455.1. Lineage (NCBI taxonomy): Eukaryota > Viridiplantae > Streptophyta > Magnoliopsida > Lamiales > Lamiaceae > Plectranthus > Plectranthus barbatus. The sequence continues at coordinate 102,372 of JAPKLW010000029.1, read as the reverse complement.
TTAGCATGATCTCTTTGGATTCTTTGTCCTTGATCAAGCAATCGTCTTCGGTAAATGTCACCTCATATCCATATCGAAAAGCTGACTCATACTTAACAGATTATAATTGAGGTTGGTGACTAAGGATACATTGTTGATGGTGATCTCATAGCATATCAAGTATCATTTTCAATAACCCTCCCCTTTGAATCGTCTCCCAAGACAACTGGGGGTCCTCTGGCCATCTTCAAGCTCGATAGCAATTCCTTCCCTCTGGTCATGTGGGCAGAGCACCCACTATCCAAAATCCAAGCTCGCTTCTTCATCTTGAGCAAATTTGGTGACCCTGTACCGGCAAAAAAAGGAAGGTTTGACTTTAGGTACCCGAACATATGCAGGTCCTGCTTAGTCAGTCTTTGGAATCTATCCCTTAGGAATCCAAACTTGCTTCACCTAAAACTTAGGTGTTGCGACCTTCTCTGCATTTGTCTTCCTTCTGTAATAATGTATGCTATTTTGATGCACATGAGAAGGATTGGTGTAAGTGTGTGAAACCTTAAGAGAAATTGGGTTTCTCAAAACCAAGTTTCCTGAAGTTGACTTCTAGTCTTGTAACCTGAGTTTCTTGAAACTAAGTTTCTATTTGGTTCTTGGAACCCAGGTCTGGGGTGATTAGTCTTCCTAGCCCTTGAAATAGGAAGATGATTGGGCTCAGACCTCGAGTAGGTGTCTCTCCTACTCGGATAAGTTCTCTTCTCATAAAAGTCATGAGCGAGGAACCTCGAATTTTTATAATCAGGAAATGATACAAACTTCTTGCAAAGTTCAGTCTTAGCTGTTGGAGTAGGTTTCCACACATCCGTAACATTTTGCTTCACCCACTTCTTAGGCATAATAGGCTTCATCTCAGGTTTATTTGGTTTTGAAACCAAATTGTTTTTAAGCTCTGGGTTGAAACTCTGTTTTGAAACTGACTTCTTCCCTTTGCTCAGATTGGCCACTTTGGAGTCCTTGTCAATACTGACTACTCCTTTGCCTAACAGCTAAACTTCGATATTGAAATTCTTTTTGAAATGATGATCTAAAAATTTTTCGGACACAGAAGTTGATGCATGATTCCTCAAAATATTTTCCTCATTAAAGTCTAAGCCTAATTTGTTTGAGGGATCTTGCTGACTATTCTAGTCCTCAGCAACCTTGTTGGAACTCGAATATAGAGAACAAATCAGCTTCTAATCTTGAGCAATTTTTGTTTTTAAATACTCACATTCCTCAGAAAGATTTTTAAAATTAACAATTAAGGAGGAATGTTCTACTTTAAGCTTAGTAAGTTCCTCACTGAGTGGCCTCGATCGTTCGATCTCCATGGTCAAATCAGAAACTTTATGTTTCGAGGTGTTTTCACTAACTATAATATTTTTTCACTCATAGACTTTGTCAAATTCCTTAGAAATGTTTTCGAGGGAAAGTTTATATGATTTCAAGCAAGTAGATTCAGAATCCTCGAGAATGCATGCAGAAGAATTGAAGAAATGATTACATTTGTTTACCTGAATTTCAAACATAGTTTCTGCATCTGAAACTTCTTCGTATGATGTCTCCTTTCCCAACATAGCCATGAGAAATTGGAAGGCTTCTTCCTCCGCTTCATAATCCGACGTGAAGTAACCATCATCATGATCTGGAATGCCAGACATTTATGTTCTCGAGAGCATGGATTTTGCTACTGCTCTAGATGCTTTCTTCTCAAAAATCATTTTCAAACACTCTCTCTCCTATTTGGAAACAAGAGGACACTCATATTTGAGATTGTTCGGGGAGTTGCATTCAAAACACGCTTTTGATGCTCTTTTGGTGAACTTCTGGTCACCTCCACGAGAGTTTTCTGGATTGGCCTTTGCCTCCTCGATAAGCTTGGCTAGCTTTCACATTTGCTCTTCCAAATCAGGAAGCGATTCCTTCTCTTCTTTCTTCTGAGAAAAGGAAGGTGTTGGTGTTGACTTTGTTGCAGAGCTTTGACCAGGTGCTCTGTTAGCTTGGTAAGGCTTTTGGGCCTTCTCTTGAAGTCTCTTTTAATGAAAAAGACAACATCTTCTTCGAGTTTTTTGCTTACACTTCACACGCCTTTATTTATGTTCGCCATCTGAATATCTCATTCATGGGCTTGAAATTGGGTGAACACTTCCTTTTTTGTCATCTTGGACAGGTCCTTCTCTTTCAGGCTGGTGATTTCACGAACTATTCTTCTATCAACATCTTGGAGAGGATCATCGCGTTCAGGTCAACAATGGTATACTCTCTTCTAAGATTCTTCAACTTGCATACTATAACATTAAAGCGAGCCTCCATGGATTTGATATTCTCTGTAGGGAAAAGCTGGAAAGACTCGTATTTGTCCATGCAAACTTGAAGCTTGTAAAGCTTCATTTGGTCCATTTCCTGACAAAAAGTGCCAAGAAAATCCCATACCTGTTTAGCATTGTCGTACTCTAGAGCTTCTGTAAGCAGTGGCTCTGGTAGGTATTGGAGAATCAGCTCCATGGTGAATGAATATAGCTGATAACGGACTTTGTCATCGCTGGTCCACTCAGCATATGGCTTGGCTACTATCTCTGGACCTACTGGTCCTCCGAGCTGAATGTTCACCTTCATCATCTTTATTGGTCCATTTGATAGGACTTCTGTCATCTCAAGATGGATGTTCTTCAGCATGATCAGAGATCTCTTCTTCCATATGTTGAAGGTCTGTGGAATATTTGGGAAGCTTTATAATATGTGTCATCTTGAATAACATGAGCTTGTATCACACGAAACAAACAAATACAAGGAAATAGAGATTTGGTCCTAAGCGACTCAACACAACCTTGGTCTATAAGAACCTTGGCTCATGATACCACTTGTTGGTCGTGAAATTAGAGAAATATGATATGCAGCGGAAAGTAAGTTTATTGTTGCACTTGTTCTCCGAAACTGACCGACACTCAGTTTTGGGATACTTAAAGTAAGTTAAGCTCAGATCGGTATTATGTGAGTTTCACAAGTATACACTTCAATACTTAGACAAGTATTGAAGGCTTCAAAGTAAGTATGAGAAACGTAATTATGTTGAATCTTAAAGAAAGCAAGTAAACGACTCAGTATATTATAGTTGATCGGACTTAAGATCTTATGTCCACTCTTCCAAACTTAATCGGGAATCCACTAAGCTTGATTACAAGTTTCCTTAGGATCTATGAACAATCCATCTTTACTCCATCCTTTGGTTTGCCATCGTCACTCACCTAGGAACTACTTGCTGACTTAGTCTTCAGGTTGAAGTGAGGACACACCTCGCAACCTTCTTCCTGGTAGGTGATATGTGTGTAAAATGACCTATATTTCGATATTTGTGCATGCATGTTTGCATTTATTTTACTCCAATATCATATGCTTTTGGCTTCTTTTTGTTGTGTTTTCGTGTTTTGTGTGTTTCGAATGGTGTAGGATAGGTTTTCGGAATAATTCAGCATTTTCGGCTATGTTTTAGAGGAAAATCACCCGATCCGAGAGTCAAAGGATGTGATTATCGACCGAGAGGAGCAGGAAAGTAGCAGGATGGATTTCAGAGAAGAATCCCGGGCGATCCTGTAGAGATCGGCCGATCTGGGCAGTTCAGAGGCATATCCCGGGCGATCCTATAGAGATCGGCCAATCTGGGGAAGTTTAGAGGCATATCCTAGGCGATCCTGTAGAGCTCAGCCGGTCTGCAACTTTAGAGGCAGATTTCAGTCGAGCCATCTTCATCCTGGCCAATCCGTTGCGGGCTGCTTGGCGGTTTCTCTATTTCATGTCATCTCGGGCGATCCGATCTTGTCCCGGGCAATCCGAGGCTCTGCCAGCTCATGGATCAATGTGTGGTATCTAGTGGATCAACCTACACATCAATCTGTGATTGGTACTAAGTTGGTCTTCAAAAATAAGAAAGATGAGACCGGTACCATTGTTCGAAATAAGGCGAGATTGGTTGCAAAAGCTTACGCACAATGTGAAGGAATAGATTTCAATGAGACGTTTGTGCCAGTGGCCAGACTTGAAGCAATTCGACTATTCCTAGCATATGCAGCCTATCACAACTTCACAGTTCTTCAGATGGATGTGAAGAGTGCGTTCCTCAACGGCGGGTTAAAGGAAGAAGTCTACGTTGAACAACCCCCATGGCTTCGAGCAAGGAAATCAAGTCTACAAGCTAAGGAAAGCTTTATATGGATTAAAGCAAGCACCTAGAGCATGGTATGAAACGCTCTCACAGTTTCTGCTCAAAAGTGGATTTCAAAAGGGTTCCATAGATCGAACACTATTCAAGATAAAGGATGGAGAAGACATCCTACTTGTTCAGATCTATGTAGACGACATCATCTTCGGAAGCAAAAATACCAAGTTATGTGAGAAGTTTGCCCAGCTGATGCAGAACAAATTTCAGATGAGCATGATGGGCAAGATGACATGCTTTCTTGGTTTGCAAGTCGATCAGTCTGACGAAGGGATGTTCATAAGTCAGAAGAAGTATACTCAAGGCCTGATCAACAAATTTTGTCCTGAGAAGACAAAATCACTAAGGATTCCTATGAGCACCAGTTCTCAGATTACTATCGATGAAGAAGGAGAACCTATCATCCCGACAACTTATAGAGGAATAATCGGGTCTTTATTGTATCTATCTGCCAGTCAACCTGATATATCATATGCCTTGGGTGTATGTGCAAGATTTCAGACAAATCCTAAGAAGTCACACATAGATGCAGCAAAGAGAGTTGTAAGATACCTCAAGAGTACAGAGTCTCTCGGTATCTGGTATCCCAAAACTGATGAAATCATGTTGAATGGATTCTCTGATTCAGATTTTGGAGACTGTTGAATTGACAGAAAGAGAACAAGTGGAACATGTCAGTTTTTAGGACATAAACTGATCAGTTGGTTTAGTAAGAAACAACATTCCGTGGCTACATCAACCATAGAGGCAGAGTATGTAGCACCAGCCAGCTGTTGTGCTCAAGTGCTTTGGATAAAACAGCAGCTTAAGGATTATGGAATAGACACAGGATGCGTTCCTATCTACTATGATAGTAACAACGCAGTTTCAATTTCGAAGAATCCAATTCTACACTCTAGGACGAAGCACATTGATATTCCTCATCATTTCATTCGAGACCACATCGAAAAGGAGGATGTCTCGGTGGAATATATTAGAACTGAAGACCAGCTAGCAGACATCTTTATCAAACCGCTACTTTAGGCTCGTTTCAAAGAGCTATGCATCAAACTAGGTCTTCTAGAGTTTGATGAAGTCTCAAGAGAACGAGACGGTAAGTAATCAGCGCAACAACTGTTAATTGTACTTATTTGAGAAGATGATTAAGTCAATTACAGTTTGTTAAATATTTGTAGTTCTATAGAAGACACAGAGGAAATAAGAAGTTCTTTCATCAATATGAAAATGAGGAGACAAGTCATCCATACATCCAGAGAAATCAGCTACTCTCTCCATTATATAGAGTAGGATACATTGTCAAAGCAAGGTACATGGAGTTCACATCTACGAAAAGTAGAGGAAGCACACTTTGAAGGATAAAAGTCGGTGGCAATCAGTCTTGTCCCATCTTCCATGAGGAGAGGAAGCCTTTTCTCAATGAGCCAACCCAATTGCATGTCGTATGGGATGGTAACCTCAGGAAGATTTTTAAATGCAGTTCTCAGGCGGTCGAATATGAAAGCAGCCCAATCTACATCAGCCTGATCTTCAAAGGCCATCATAGCCTTCCATACCAACGGTGAAAAATGAGTAGTCTGAGAAGGGTAGCAGACTATCATCTGGTTGATTATGTCAAAAACCGCCTTATAACGCGTCTTGAGGAAATTGCTAGACACAGTCGGATGGAAACCGACCTCCTCTACCCTCCACTGTTACCATGCTGACCACTCAGGACCTACAACATACTGAAGATAGTCTTTGATCGAGATGCCACCCTGTTTAAGCCCAAACTCAGTAGCAAGATAGTCAACAGTCAAATGGAACCTCTTATCATTAAGATTAAAGTAAATCTCCTTCTCTGTGACCGTGGAATTGTAGGCTAGCACCTTTAATAAATCTTCATGAAAGGAACAAGGTTCCTTACTCACAAAGGATTCAAGATGATTGGCCTCCAATTTTTCCAGCACTTCTTCAAATATAGCATGGGTACTCCAGTTCCATCGCCAGAACCCACCATAATCAAGGATCTTGTTCCTATGGATAGAAATCTTCAAGTGATCGGTCACAATATCCAGATGAAAATTCATTTCTTTTGGTTCCGAATAGCAAAGAAACTTTTGCAAATATGAAGTGATAAATATTACTTTAGAGCGAGAGTATTTATTGGTGAACTCTATGCAAAAATCGATGAATTTGAATTTATTGTCGTGCATCTCCTTACTCCAGAATGGACGTAAAGACAAAGTCTATAAGAAGCTAGAGGATTTGACCATGCAATCAATCAATCAATGGATGTACGGATACGATTTCAAGATCACCTATCTACTCCTAAAAGAAGGAAGTTCAGATTCTGAGATTTCAAAAGTCTGAATCATATACATATGTCTGCAGTGTACAGTTAGGGAAACTGGATTGTCAAAGCTCCGAGAATCAAGACTGGAAATTTAAAGAGATTTCATTCCATTAACATGACATACATTACTGAAGTAAAGATCTACAATATGCAAAAGATTCAAAATTGTGATCCCATTTAATGAGAGGGACAAGGTCTCGGGGGATGGAAATCAGAATCTCTGAGGTTGGTTGGGCCCTGCGTGAGGGATGGGAATTTCTGCTCCAGGAGCCAGCCCACCTGCATCCCAAAATGAATTGGAACGTGTGGGAAGAGCTTCAAAAAATCCCGTACCTGTTGGAAGACAAATGCAACCCAGTCCACTACAGCTTCATCTTCAAAGGCCATCATTCCCTTCCAGACAGCCAAAGAAAAGTCCAGATCCAGTAGAGGATTGCCGACGATCATGTGATTGATGATGTTCAAAATCACTCTATATCTAGGCATTAGCCAATATACTGAGGCCCTTGGGTGAAAATTAGCATCAGTTTCCCGCCATCTGCGTCAGGCAGACCATTCCAGCGCTGTCACACCGTTGGAACAGTCCTCAACTTGAGTGCGACCTCGGGGAAGCCCAAAGTCCTTAGAAAAGAAATCAGAAGTCCAGTGAACCAATTGACCATCGACGACGCCAAAGATTTCTCCTTCTCCTGAGATGACACTGGAAAAGACAAACTTCCTTAGGACATCCTTTTGAAATTTATGTGGACTCAGACTCACGAACCTCTCAAGACTGTTGGCTCATAGACCAACCCTATTGAAGATCTTGTTCCGATCAATGGAGACAATCTTTGTAGATGACATGGTTATGAATAGGTACAGTGGGCTTAACTCAGAAGGATATGGAAAGTAACGATGATGATTTTTTCGTGGAGAGATATTCATAGCAGTCATTATTCTATTCTTGAAAACTGATTCTCACGTGCATCTGCTGATCAAGCTGAGTTCTAGGAAGAATGTGCAAACATTGAAACTCCCAAAAAGAAGGCTGCGAGGTGCGTCCTTACTTCAACCTGAAGACTAAGTCAGTAAGGTGTTCCTACGCGAGTGACTACAACAAACCGAAGGATGGAGTGTCGATGGGCTATTCATGGATCGTTTAAAAACTTGTAATCCAGCTTAGTGGATTCCCAATTAGGTTCGGGAGAGTGGACGTAGGATCTTAAGTCCAAACCACTATAATAGCAAGAGTCATTTAGTTGTTTTCTTTAAGATTCAGCATACTTAAGTTTCTCATATTTACCTTGAAACCTTCAATACTTGTCTATGTATTGAAGTGTATACTTGTGAAACTTACTTAATACCTATATGAGCTTAACTTACTTTAAGTAACCATAAACTGAGTGTCAGTCAGTATCGGAGAACAAATGCAACACTAAACTTACATTCCGCTACGTATCATATTTTTCTGATTTCGGGACCAAAAACTTATTTATCTTATTTAATATAAACAAATTTATGGGAATTTTTTTTTGCAGGAAGAAAAATGCTATAGAGTGGTCATGCTTTTATAGATATATAGATGTGTGTGGATATATAGATTTTAACCATCACTATTGAGAAATAACCATAGCATGATAAAACACAACCATTGCATGTATAATATTAGAACTAAAATAAGAGCAATCCAACATTACTTATTTTATATTATTTACAATAAAGTAGTGCATCAACAAATTATGCATCAAAAACAAAAATCGAGACCAAAATTTAATTTATTACATGTAATTAAAAACTATGAAAAACAAAATAAAATGTTCTTTTGATCAATACTTCTTCAGTTCTAGGCTTCCAGCACCATTTCTAAACTAAATATCTTCTTCATCTTCATATGTGGATCTCTTGCAAAACCTGAATTTGAATAAAATCAATCACAAATGCTAAAAAAAATAAAAGCTTCGAAAATGTGAAAACTAAAGTCTTAGGAGAAAAAGGAGAATGGCAGATGTTATTGTAAATATAATCCTTCTCCACACTGATAATGATCTCAAAGTGAGATATAAATAGGTACAACATGTGCATGAATAAGAAATAGATATAACAAGGATATTTATCTTCTATTTATCATAACAAAGATATATATCTATCTATCAAGTGTATGTATATCCTCTGATCTATCTTGAGGATAGGTTTGATTATCGTTGACACCCCCCGCAAGAGCAGCGTTGGATTGCTAGAGACACAAAGCTTGGTCCTGAAAAACTGAAAAATTGGACGAGACAAGCTTTTGGTGAAGATGTCGGCCACTTGCAACGTAGTCGGAATAAATTGAGTAATAAACTTTCCAGACTGAACATGTTCTCAAATGAAGTGACACTCAATCTCAATATGTACTCTTGTTGTCACAGAGTAGGGTTGGCATGGAAGCAAGTAGCGATTGCAGCTCACGAAGAAGATTTATTACCCAGCAAGTTCGGCCGAGGTGTTGGCGAGAGTGCGATATTTGTATTCAGTACTAGAACGGGACACGGTGGGTTGCTTCTTGGTGCTCTAGGAGATGAGGCTTAGTCCGAGGTAGATGGCATAACCATATGTGGATCGGTGTGTGTCAACGCAACGCGCCCAATTGGCGTCGGAATAGCCAAGTAACTCATGAGGGCTAGGCTAAAAGGATAAACCAAAGGCGATAGTTCCCTTAACGTATCAGAGGATACATTTTAATATTTGGAAGTGATTAGTTGTCGGTTGTTTTTGGAATTGACTAACCGTATTCACCGAATAGGCAATATCTGGCCGTGTTATGGTGAGGTATTGGAGTGCCCCGACCAAGGAGCGATAGAGTGTTGGTTCCTGGAAATCGGTACCTATAGTAGTGAACGAAGCACCCAGCACGAGAGGAGTCACAATTGGCTTACAATCCAACATTTGAGTGCGAGAGAGGATATCATGCGAGTATTTTGTTTGACTAAGAAATAGCCCAGTAGAGGTGTAGGATACTTCCAAGCCAAGAAAATAACCGAGCTTGCCAAGATCCTTTATGGAGAATTATGTACTAAGACGGGCTAAAAGAACTAAAATTATTGAGGATTTGCTCCCTATAATAATAATATCATCCACGTAGACGAGGAGATAGATGATCGTAGTGCCGCGCAACAATATAAATAGTGAAGTGTCAGCCAAGCTGGATTTAAAACCGAGATGAAGAAGAAAGACATGAAATCTATTGTACCAGGCGAGTGGAGCTTGTCGTAAGCTATAGAGTGCTTTCTTCAAGCAACAAACATGATCCGGGTATTTAGCATCGATGAACCCCAGAGGTTGCTCCATAAAAACCGTGGTGGTGAGGGATCCGTTTTGGAAAGCATTTTTCACATCCAGTTGGTGAAGAGACCAGGAATTCATGACTGTTAAGGATAATATAATGCATACCATGGCTACTATGATGACGGGGCTAAATGTACGTGTAATGTCGGAACTAGGATGTTGGCTGAAACCCTGAGCTGCCAGGCGAGCTTTGTAGCGATCAATCGAGCCATCAACACATAGTTTCGTCTGGTAAACCTATTTGGAGCCAACAACATTAAACTCGGTAGGATGCGGAACAAGAATCCACGTTTTGTTATCATGCAAGGCTTGCATTTCTTCATTCATTGCTTGGACCCAATGAGAGTGTTTGAGGGCCAATTTGATGCCACGGGGTTCAGTGTTGGCAACAAGGGCAGAATTGAGGGTATGTGAGTTAAGCAATGCTAAGTCGATAGGGTAGCGAGGTTTAAAAATACCAAACTTGGTGCGGGTTTGCATGGGATGCGATGCCGTAGGAATGTTTTGTAGGTTACTATTTTCTGAAGGTGCAACCACTGGAGGATGGTTAAGTGCGTGGGATTTTCTGGCTGGTTTTGCATAGGAATGAACTCGGGCATAGGGTGCTGATCGTGAGGTCATAGATATGGCATGGAGGTGTAGTATAGCTTGTTCATGATTTTGAGGTGGTGCGATAACATCCTCAGAAGGATCATGGATAGGTACGTCATAAAAAGTTGAAATAGGAAGAGAATGGATGGAGATGTGAGTAGACGACTTTTTATATGGGAAACATGACTCATCGGACAAAACATGGCGAGAGAAATAAACACGCGAGGTAGTGGGATCCAAGCAACGAAACCCTTAATGGTTGGGGCTGTAGCCAATAAAGATGCATGACAAGTTGCGTGGTTCAAACTTTTATTTGACGTAATCTCTGAGGCATGGATAAGCACGGTAGCCAAAAGTATGAAAGGAAGTATAGGAAGGCGGGTGCACGAACATTACTTCATAGGGAGACATGTCTGCGATAGGAGCACATGAAAGATGAATAATGATGCATATTATCATGCTGAAAGCTTCAACCCAAAAGAACATAGGGTAGGATGAGTGGAACAATAAAGTGAGAACCATTTTTGTGATGTGGCGATGTTTTCGCTTAGCACGCCCGTTCTACGCAGGTGTGTACGGGCACAACATTAAGTGATAAATCCACACAGAGCAAAGTGAGACTGTAGGCATTTGTTTGTGAATTATGATCCACCGTCGCTTTGGTATTTCTGAATCTAGGATGACAACTGAGTCTCAACAATGACTTGAAATTTGAGGAATGTGTCAACAATATCCGATTATTCTTTTAGAGGATGAAACCAAGTGAATCTCGAATGATCATCAATGAAAACCACATAATAACAAAACCTCGAGATAGAAGATATGAGTGCAGGACCCCACAAGTCGCAATGTATTAGTTCTAAAACATGAGCAACATGTGAGGAAGAATTATCAAATGGTAGTCGAAAGCTTTTGGATAATTGACTAGAAGCACACAAATTTGGCAAAGGAAAAATAGATGTAAGAGAAAGTAAACCACGTTTATTAAGAAGGGAAATAACAGAGTGCGACACAAGTCCGAGGCGAGAATGCGATAAATCAAATGGGCCAAGAGGTTGTTTACTACAATTTATAGCAGAAAAAATAGAAGTTGGAGAATCCAAAAAATATATGTCACGATCAAGCTTTCCCATTGCAAGGAGGGCGCCTGTTTCCCGATGATGAATGCAACACTGAGATGCAGTAAATGTAATGTCAATGGGGGATCACGTAATAGCTTGCTCACAGATAAGAGATTTTTAGTAAAGCCAAGGACAACAAGAACAAGAACGTTAGTAAGATTTAGAAGCTGAGATAGAGAAAATAGAACTAGTGTGAGATATGGGCATAGTAGCACCATTTCCAACTATGAAGTGATCATCACCGATATAGACCATGGAGTTATCTAAAATAGATGCATCGGATGTAATGTGGGCAGTAACACCTGTGTCCAAAAACCAATCAGAGGAGTTAGACGGAGACAAAGAGCAACCAAAAGAGAAAGCCTCAACAAGATTGGCCGTAGGCGGAGGACGTTGAGAGTGATCGTAGTTGTGATCAAATTTATATTGATAGTCGAAAGCATAATGATCATTAGCACGACAAAAATAGCACCAAGGAGGACGACGACCACAGTTTTGTTTACCATGACCACGAGAAGAAGAGGATGCCCAGCGACCTTGTTTACCAGAGTAGGAGCTTTTGCCCTAATTTGAGGCAGTAGACGCAACAGGCTGCGAGGGAGTATTGTCGATCGTTTTCTTGAACAACTTGTGACTTTGAGCACGAGAAAGTAGCGTAGTAAAATCAGGGAGAGGATCTTGGACTAGTTGTGTTGTGGTAAACGCTGAAAACAAAGATCTAATACCGCGGAGAAACCAGTGCGATTTGTCCGACTAATCTAGCGTGCGCCCAATGGCTGATACTTGATCGCACAAGGACTTGAATTTTCTGCCGTAATCAGCAACAGAGAGAGATCCCCGTTTGAGAGATAATAAGTCATCTTTAAGACTTATTTCTCGCATCTTGAAGCCATGGCTGTATGTACGAACGAGAGCCGGTCAAACATCTTTTGAAGTCTTGCAGCCGATTACTATAGCCATGGATTCTTCGATAAGAGTAGATACGAGGAAGAGTTTGATGAGTTGATAGCATGTGGACCACTTAACATACGCAGGGTTTGACATCTAAGTGCCATCGATAGAGAGTATTTTGGTCAGAGGTGATGGTGAGGATCCGTCGAGGAAGGGCATGAACTTCTGCGTAACGAGCAGTGGCTCGAGTTGGGCGTGCCAGAGTAGGAAATTTTTAGAGTTTAATTTGATGGTGATCATATGGATCATAGTTCAAATGGTAAGGGAGGGAAGCTTCATCTCGGCCATGAAAAAAAAAAAGAAGTCGGAAAAAAGAGAGAGAAACGAAAGAAGGGTTTCTAGTCTAGGGCTTAATACCATGTTATTGTAAAAATATTCCTTCTCCACATTGATAATGATATCTAAGTGAGATATAAATAGGTACAACATATGCATGAATAAGGAAAATGTTGGGGGAACCGCCAACTCGACATTAGTATGATATTGTCCGCTTTGGGCCAAAGCCCTCACGATTTTGCATTTGGGCATCTCCATCCCAAAAGGCCTCATACTAATGAGAGTTGGGTGGACTCTTGTGTGCATGGAATCCCATCCTTGTTTCTCCGATGTGGGACATGGGTTTGTCAAACCCAACAATCCTCCCCTCAAACCCAAGGACCACAATCCTGTGTCCTTCCCCTCGATCACAATTCATCTTGTACCGCCGTTAACCCACGGGACCCATCGTCTGATCACCACAGTCAGGAAGCTTTCGACATAAGGCACCCCATTGTATCGAGGTTTGTTGAGGGCTTTCTCCCCTCGAGCATTGATCCGTCTCAACTCATCTTACATCGCCGTAAACCAACGAGACCCGCCGCCTGACCCCGTACAATATTAGGAAGCTTTCGACACAAGGCACCCGGAGACGATCCTCGCTCGAATTGAGGGCCTCCCACATTCACTCTAGAGTCCACCACCACCCCTGTCCCCCAAACCCTGCTCGAACCATGGTACCACGTGTTCGTTCCACATTCACCGCACCAATCTATTGGGAAAACCGCCAACTCGACATTAGTATGATATTGTCCGCTTTGGGCCAAAGCTCTCACTATTTTGCATTTGGGCATTTCCATCTCAAAAGGCCTCAAACTAATTGAAGTTGGGTGGACTCTTATATACAAGGAATACCATCCTTGTTTCTCCGATGTGGGACATGGGTTTTTCAAACCCAACAGAAAAGATATAACAAGGATATCTATCTTCTATCTATCATAACAAAGATATCTATCTATCTATCTATCAAGTGTATGTATATTCTCTGATCTATCTTGAGGATAGGTTTGGTTATCGTTGACACTAGATCATCACGATAAATTTAGAGGTATTTATACTATTATAACACAATACAATCTCAATAAAATAATGGCTATTTATGTTATTCATTTAATTTGAGTTATAATTATTAAATGTGTTGCAATCGTTGCTTGATAGATTTTGGCAAATTGATTGAATGATTATGATGCAACTTAGATATTACCATACATATTTTTAGATTAAAAGTTCTTTTGGTTATTGATTTCTATAATGTTTGTATAATTTTTATTTATTAATTAAACACTTATTATTGTCATATTTAACAAATTGTAATATTGCATGGATAGTTTTTCTTTCGAACTCTAATAAAATTACTGCAGACATAATATTACAGTTTGCACTATAATATTGATAATTTAATAAATAGTTTATTGAGACTTTAATTGTAAAATATAAATATTTATAATTAGTAATAATTAATATTTATTAACAGATATAAATTAGTTCCCGGACAAAACTAACTTTAATAATAAAAAGTTAATTTACAGATGGATAAGCCAATAAATTTGTGGATAAAAAAAAGAAAAGAAACAGAAAATGTATGTAGTGTAGGCCTATATTATTCGTTGTGGCATCTAATCAATAAAAAGACACGCATTCAATACTAATAATAATCTTAATTATTTTATTAACAAATATGCCACAGATCAGCACTCACATTCACCATCTAAATTATGTATTAGTGTTTGCCAGCCAATCTAATCCAACAGACAACTTCCATTTCCATATCATCATATTATTTTAATGTTCTACAATATAGTAAATATAATTTATAATCATAATTAAAAATATATATTCATAATTAAATATTTACTAATAAGAATCATGAGACATAAAATTAAAAAAAACATATAATTAAAAAATATTAAAAAATAAATATTTATAAGTTTCGGTCAATTCGATCTTGCCCGAATCCAAAATCTCATAAATCAAATTGAACTTAAGTTCAGTTTCAAAAATTTCTATTCCAATTGAAATCAAACTGTATTCTACCCGAATCAATATTACCTAAAAATCTTCTTACTCAATTTGTTTTTTGGCTGACGATTATTTTATACTCCCGTTCTCTTTCTCTCAATCTCTCCTTCACACTTGATTGTGTAGTTTCATTGGAGCATGAAGAATACTCCAGAAATAACGGATGCATGTCATCTTTCCCACTGTGGGTCACCCTCACATGCCACCATGTGGACTTCCTATCTTCTCATTTTTCTATTGTATTATTTTTTCCTAAACATCATTATTCATCCTTAATCTTTATTCATTATACTATCACCATCATAAAAATAAAATCTATATATTTACATGTTAATTTATAAGTTTTTCATACATGAAACAACACATTACAAAATTCTCAATTTTAAATCTTATTTCGTAAATTAAGAGTTTTGAAATCTTTTCTTTAATTAAAAATTCATTTTCCCGTCATAATTAATTGATAATTAAACTATATTATAAACTCTATATTGGACAATACTTTTAGAATTCATTAGTTGGAAAAGGATTACCCAAGTTTTAATAATCAACTAGTTTATGGATTGAAAGAAAGATTACTCAAGGTTCCTATTTTCAATTTATAAGTTAAAGGCATAAGAATAAAACACTATATTGTAGTATCAATTGTAAACTAGAAGATTTTATCTCATCATTAACGTATAATGATGAGATTACTAGAAGTGCCTAAGGCAACCTTTTGAGGGTTCATAACTGATTCTGCTGCCATCAAGTAATTGAGTAACTCATTAAGGGTATACTCTTTCTAGTTCATGACAACATTCAATCTGAAACTCTCAAAGGACTTGGGTAGAGAGTTTAGTATGACATCGACCTTAGTCTCAGCATCGATACCTCCACTATGCACAGTTAGCCCATCCATGAGGTGAGTCATGGAAACTACGTGGTCTCTCACTGAGCTGCCATCAGTCATTTTTCTACTCATGATTTCCCTCATGAGATTAAATCTGACGGCTCTATCAGTTTCCCCATAGGTCGCCTCCAGACTTGACATGATGTCATAGGCGTCCTTATGCTGCTGTAAGACTTTCGACATAGTGGTCATCATATAGTACTTGACTACATTGTTTGATTTCTCCCACTTGTTGTAATAGTCTACTTCCTCTTGCGAGGACTCAGCAGTGGGCACTACAGGACGAAGTACTTGCAGAACGAACATATGTTCTTCTGCGATCAGAATGTACTGAAGGTTGCACCTCCATTCTAGGAAGTTTGGACTAGTTAGAGAATTTTTTGCGAGAATATTGATGACATTAGACATAGACATATGTGAAACAATACAGAATCTTAAATAAGAACATACATGCAGAACTTCGAAAACAAATGCATTGAAAACCTTTTGATAAATCAAATACAAATTTTTTCCATTAATAGCCCAAGAGTTCCCACCGCAAGCTACACTCGTAGATGTTTACGATGTCACCCTCAACAAGAACTGCGGGTTTTAAGCCCCAATTCTTTAATATCATACCATGTCAGGAACCTTTAGACACTTGAAATTAATAATTAGTGATAAAACTTAGACCAAGCCATCTTTCAAGAACATGGAAGCAGCAACTGCATTATATCCTCAGATGCTTCTAAGTGATTAACCAAAACTCTAACTCCAGCCAAAAGAGACAGTTTAGCATGACACGTAACCATACTGCCCAGCCCTTAAAGCTTTTGTTATCTAAAATTTAAATCAATCCTAGAATACTTATGAAAGAGATCTACGCAAGCTACAGTCGTAGACGTTTACGCAAAACCCTCCCACTATTCACATGATTTAAAGTATTTGTCTAGAAATCCCAACAACTGCAACCCATGCACCTCCGAGAATTAGCAAGCTACACTCGTAGACGTTTACTAAGACGAGAGATGTACTTACAGCCTATGAGCGCTTTGTGGAGGTCTGTTAATTTAAAAAAAATCCACTTAGTATTTTTGATTCAAAAGGTTTCTTAAATGCACACACAGATAATTTCATTGTCATTATATTTTCCACTTTTTTTTGTAATTAAACAAGCCCAAAAATTCCCAAAATTTAATCCAACAAGAAATTTATCACATAAGCATGCTTGTAAAGCTATAAATAATAAAACCAGTAAATCATGCTTTTCCTATTATCTACACATGCTTATTGCGCAATTAATAAATCACATATCATATGAGGACAATTAAGGCAAACAAAAATTCCCCGTGTCCTCACAAAATAGGAAAATAAATCCTATCTATTATAAATTTTAAAAATAAATATTTTGGATAACTCCAAATCTTTCTTTAAATCTTCGGGGCCTTGAAATGTTCAACAACCAAATCTTTTGGACCTAGGGTTTTGTGATTTGAAAATTTTGTTCCACAACTCAACTACAAAGCCTTGGGTTTACATCGAATTGCACCAACCGTCAAAACACGAACTACTGCCGCAAGAGCAGTAGCCGCCGACTACTGCCAGCGCCGCTGCCCTGCCACTGCCGCTGACCGCCCACACCCGCCGTGCGCTCACGCACCCGCCGCCGCAACCCTACAGCAAGTCGTCGCCGCCTGCTGCCCGCAGCCCGCACGTTGTTGCCCGTTACCGCGGAATGCCACCACCGTCGCCTGCCCGCGGCCGCACGCGCGCACAGGCCCAGCCTGCTGCCGTGCGTGCTATTCTGCCGTGACCTCACGCGCGCGGCCGCTTGCCACCGCCGTGCGTGCCGCCCTCGTCCCGCCGGTCTTCGTCTTGTTCTTCATCCCGTTCCGTCCAATTTACAGATTTGAAATAAAAAAATACATAGACTAAACTATTGCAATTTTTCCTATCAAATCTAATCACGGATTTTCTCGTGATTTTACAAAATATATTTAATCCAAACACGGATAAAGCACCACGGATTAAATCAGACGGGTTGCCACGAGGAACAAAAAAAAACCATCCATGATAAATAAAATTCATACATGCATAATGAATAAATTGCATTCAACAGAGCCATGAAACAGGAACCTGGCTCTGATACCAATTGTAGGGATTTTCCGTGAACTGAATCACCAAATCCGATTAAGCAGGACCAATCATGTGTGTTGAATACAATAACCAATTCACCAAACCCTAGCATGCTCCTATGAATTTAATGCGTGAATTAAAGGATTACCTTTATTCCGTAGAGTCTGATCCGATCTTTCGTGTTTGAATATCCAATTTTAATTCAACAACGTGATTCAATTAAATCTACGGAAAATGAAATTAGCCAAACTAACTTCTGATTTAATTGAAACAAATAGAAACAAAAAATGGAAGAAGGCTTGTTCTCCAAATTAGATCTTCAGATCTGTATCCCAATGCTGTTCAGATCTGCTACTGGTGAGGATTCCACAGATTTGTAATTGTGTAGGCCAGAGTCGAAATCCTCCTCCCTCTACACTCAGCGCCGCTGCCCCTCTCTCTCTCTAGGGTTTGTGTTGTCTTGTTGTATGTTGCAAACTGAGAGAGAGATCTGTCTATTTATAGACTTAGGGTTTTATCCCTACTGGGCTCAATTCAGTATATTTAATTGGGCCTGATCTGGGACCTAATGCAAATAATAAAGTGGGCTTATGATTCTCATGTCCACAACCCAAGACACAATTAATTAATTAATTAATATTAATTCTTCTTCACAAAAGAATTAATACTGACCTACCCCTTTATTACCACATTATGAGAATGGGCTGCATTTATCTGAGAATCACCATATTTAAGGTTACCGGACATTCTTTAATTTGTTGGAGCTTCTGACAAGCTACCACAATTAATTAATATCTTATATTCCTGAGCAGGACCACTCAAACCTTATCACTCGTACCTGAACTTAATCAGCTTGCAGGACTTTGGCACGACGAACATTATTGAGCTCCTCAGGGAATGTCCCCATCCTATTACTCGGATATGGTTGCCTAACTCCAGTCTCAGGCTGAACTACACGAACTGCTGCTACCCAAGATGCGGATTTATGAGCACATTACTTAGGCTCTCCACCATGGCAAATCAAATCAACAGTCAACCCGTGCATACCCCTGAACCGTCGTTAGGGTTTGGACTCAATCAACAACGAGATCTTGTATTCGCTGATGTCAGACATACAAATACATCTCAATGTGGTCCAATCAATACGCCACCCTTGCGTACCAGCATATCAAGTAACCAAGATAGATTACTTCTTCTGACTATGCTGCATCCATTCGGACAGACGTATCCTCAACGTTGTCTCGGCTGTGATAATATTTATGTCTCACTAGGTCAAGTGATCATACTATCTTCAGCGATCTACAATACGCCGTATGATCATCCCTATCGGTGAGACAGGAGGATACCATTGTTACGTGCATGTTAGTTTGTTTAACAGATAGGAGAAAACTCAATTGTATACTCATTGTAATAAATGCTTCTTGTATACAAAACCCAACAGAGGTTTCCCCTTGCTCAACCTTGACACCCTTCCCTTTTTCTTTCTCCTTCTCTAGCTCCGCCAGTTTATCCGGGGTGGTCACCCGCACATCCTCATTCTTCATCTCTTGCCCATCAACTACCTCTCGGGCAATCTTTAGAATAATTTCCTCGGCATGTACCTCCACATCCTTCTCTAGTACATGCTGAATCTCCTGCTCAGACTCCTTCTCTGATTCCTTCACAGACTCCTTCTCACCGCCTCCTTCCGCCTGTTGTACTGGGTCGGTTGCCTGGTCAAGAAAATCTCTCTCCAGCACAACTTCGACCATGGGTTGCTCAGGTTGCTCAAATTGTCTCTAAGGGTGTTGGTAAGCACCCTGAGCTTCCCTGCAGAAATCTTCAAATGTTTTTACCTCAGGAGCATGAGAGAAGAATGGGATGTGCATCTACTGAGGGATCTCCACCTCTGGTTCTTGAAAAGTAAGCTTGCAGCGAGTGGAAAATTCCCTCGACCTTCTCATTTCCTTTCCCAACAACCTCTTTCTCTTCTCCTCTCTGTTTTCTCTGCAGAGGCCAAACTACCTCATTTCGGGGCTTCTTAGGAAGGTCGATGGTAATTCGTCCCTCGAACGGAGTAGGCCCCTGTACAGTCTGAGCTGACTACTCCCCAAACTTCATCCTCAATCTCCTTCTCTTAGCCTTTGGAGGCACCCCCTCAAGATGGGTCAGCATAGGGAGGTCCTCTATTGCCTTCTGCAAGCTCTCCTCGTATTGAGTTGCAGTCTCTTCTGGTCTGTCTCCATGATAAGCTCATTATTTCACTCACTTATCTATATTATTTTCCTACTATTTTATGTAGATTTATTGAGTTTATATATATAATTTATGCATGAATTAATATTAGGTGTATTAGGCGTATTTTGGTATCTGTGCAGGTTTTTAAGCCTAAACTCACGAGAAAACCGTTCCGAAAGCAGTGACATGTAAGAGTAGCGATGAAGAGTTTTTCCACAGGAGTAATTCGGGCTATTGGCGCATGGAAATGGATGATTCTTTGAGTTAGCTCTCCAATGCAACTGGAATCGGGTCAATCGGAGTTCGGAGGAGGAAGTTATGGCCAAAACCGTGAGACCGCGCAGAAGGGGCGAGAAGCTGCGTCGACAGATGCCAATCAGCATCGATCGACGAGAACCAGGAAGCCACGTCGATCGACGTGGATCAGCCACGATCGACGCGGACCTGCTGGCGCGGAAAATTGGCTGAATTCGAGATTTTTCATATCTTTAGCCCTAGATTTGATATGATACACCTCCACCTCTATAAATATCCTAATAATGTCGATTTTGAGAGTACTTTTCGACCTTTTTATAATTCCTCATTCCAGATTTTAGATTTTGAGAGATTCCAAGAGTTTTTAGGTTTATGTTTGAAGACATATTTTTGTGGGAAGACATTCAGACCCAAGTTTTTATGCAATTCAGGTTTTATCTTTCTATGATGAATATTACTCTGAATATGTGTAACTAATCTCTTCCTCAGATTCTAGGGTTTCGAATTCTCAATGTATACATGTTTGATTAATTGAATTATTTTCCCTTTCCCTTCGTAGTTTGTGAAATCTGTGCTTATTCATAATCTTGATTTGTTGATCACAAATTAGGATTATCTAGTTGATTACTTGAGACGTAACTGTGATAGTTTTCAATGGAAAGAGATTTTCACAATATAATCTGATTTCTTGTCGTAACTGAAGGAGATCGATTGTAGGGATAAATCTGTAGATCTTTGGAGTTAGTTAATTTATCTTGAGACCGAGCGGAGATAGGTAATTAATTAATCTACTTTATGAATTGTCAAACAAAGAAGTTCATAATATTTTTCTGATGTTTCACTACGAAGAGGAATTAAAATTGGAAATTAATCAATTCATTCATCCATGTCATACTTGATAGGTAGATATCCCTGGAATCTGTGCTTCTCTTATTTGAATCCAAAAGCCTTTAAATTTCCTGTTTAATTTTCCTTAGCAAGTATTGCGATTTTCAAAACAACCAGAACTTTTTAATTGATTTTCCTGACCAGTATTTTGAGAACGTATGATTTAGTACTTAAGGTTTTTCGTTGCTTCATTCCCCTGGATCGATAACTTTAGGGTTTACAAATTTATTTGCCACTATTTCTATAATTAATCTGTAGAAATTGCAGTGATCACTCCACCATCTTCATCATCCTTTGTTTCGCTAGGTTCTCCCACCATAAACTTAGTATGGATCAAATCAGTTGGGATCAACACCTCTCCTTCATCATTAACTGGCAGCACCTTCTCCAATAAATAAATCACCTTCTGGCCGAAGTCGATGTTGGTGGCAAATTGTCCGATGCTCTCAAATGTGTTCTTCCTACTCACGTAATCAAGCAACCTTTCGAATAAAAAATGTGCCCAGTTTCCATGAGAAGAGAATACTTCTTTTGGCTCATCTCAGAAAATGAGCCTACTCTCACATTGTAGCATCCAGATAACAATGTTTGCGATGATTTTTTAGAATGGGTAAAATTCATTGGTTTTGTGATTCATCTTCCACCCGGAGGTGATCTCATATTTCTTCCGATCAGTCCGGCGCCCCTCCATGTGCTGCCTCACTTTCTGTTTGTCAATACACTACCGATAGAGGTGAATGCAGGTGCCGCATGTTTGGGCCAAGGCCTAAACGGACCTGCCCATACCCATTAGGAAGGTCCACGGTTCCAGCCCAAGCTCCTAGACCAGCTCAGGACACGCAGCTCAAAAGTATTGTGCAACTCTAAAGAAGCTGCACAGGTGTAGGTCCTTAGAGCCGTGCAGGTGAAGCTTGCCGGTATACTAGATGGAGCAGGTGCACCTAGCAGGTACGCTAAGCAGAGCAGGATGCAGCTGAAGCTAGTAGGTCGCAAGAGGGATCCGCGCACCTCAACACCTCCTTAAGGTTGTCACCTCAAACACCTACCTTAAGCAGGTGCTCGGCGAGGGTCTCCATGCTAGCAGCTCGCGGATAAGCTCTGGCGGTTCCTAGAAAGGCGTGGAAATCTTCAACCACCCTTAAAAACGTGGAAACAACTACAACCTCCCCTAAAATCATGGGGAACGTGGCTGCTAGGGTTTAGAACATTAGGGAACTCGTATTTAGGCCCCCTATGGTCTATAAAGAGGGGGAACCTCGTCATTTTTCTGATCTATTCACTTTTTGTACACATAAATGCTTATTTGCTTAGCTGAATCCCTGTTGTGGCGGCCGCTTAACCTGTTCCAGCTCCTGCTCAACCTGCTACCGTGTTTTGTAGACCTGTTTGTTATTAATAAACGGTCAATTGCCTTCTTTATTTGCTTTCAACAATTTATCTATATTTTTTATTTATTATTTGTATTGTTTCCTGTCATTTCTCCTTGGTTCCTTGGGCCCCGTATCTGTACAAAATCGAACCTCAACACTGCAGTACCTCAGATTGAACACCTGCTTGAGTAACCGGGGAGTTACTCGGATTTTGGTTCTGACCACTTGAGTAGTGTAGGCCTTTGCATCGTTGTCCACCACTGCATTTGTGTAGAACTGGGAAACCATGTAGAGGTGAAACCGCTTCGGTCGTGCCTGCAGGTAGTAGATGATCTTCTCGTCAGTAAGTTTAACTTCCAGACGATTATATCTTCTCCTTGACTACCTGCGCCGCTCTCCTCTGCTCCGGAGAGAGCTTCTTGGGATCATCTCGGAATAACATCAGGATTTGGGAGTATGGACGATACCGTATGTCGAGGTTTCTCCGATTGGCTTCTTAGGAGTTTTTGAAGACTTTTTTAGCATGATTTATGTTGATGATTGGCAATTAATGTGAGAGAATGTTTATCAATTTGCCTTGAATGTTTGAGAGAATCTGCGTAAATGGTGGTATAAAGATTGATGAAAATGGAAAAGAGGTAAAAGAATAACCGTTGGTGAATTTGTTTATATATATATAGAGTTGGACGATACAGATCAAATGGCTCTGGTTAAATCAACATCATCAAGATCAACGATTGCGGGGACACGTTTCTTGGGTTGGTTTGACTGATCTGACGTGGGGAGCGGGGTTGTCTATATGGCACATTCTGGTTTGTCGCTTTCTGTTACGTATTTAATGTGTCGTATTGAATAAGTGACTACTTAAATTTGAAATACCCCGCCTTTGTGCTCATACTGAGTAAGAGTAAGTTCCTAAACTGAGAGTTGGCACTCAGTTTAATTCTGGAACCATCCTTCAAAATATTCTAAGTATAGAAACCAAAACTTGGTTTTCAAAAGTCAGTATCAATGACTTAACGTAGACTTTACTTAAGCATTTTCTTCAAGAAATGGTTAAGCATAGAGCCGCCATACTAAGAAATCAACAAAAACTAAAAACTGAAAGTTTGAACTCAGTTTTAATTCGCTTCTGTCATCTTCAATCGAGGATTTCTTAGATCTTCATATGATTTGAAATTATTTTGTGACACCACTTATATCGATCAAATAATTTTGATTTCCAAGTAAGAAAAACTGAGAGCTAGGACTCAGTTTTAGTCAACATCATCTCCATTATACTTAGAGGTTTTGAGAAAGTGAGAAAACCAGATAACTAAGAGCTAGGAATTAGTTTTATTCCGCACATACTCCTCTTCGATTGAAATCTCATCAAACTCGAATAAACCAAGTTTGATGCATAATTCCTCGAATTGAGTCCGTAGTAGAGGTTTGGTGAAGATGTATGCCAATTGATCTTCAGTACGAATGTACTCGAAAGTTACATCCTTCTTCTTTACATGGTCTCTGATAAAATGATGCCTGATGTCGATATGCTTGATCCTTGAGTGGTGTATTGGATTCTTTGTGATTCACATAGCATTGCTATTGTCACAATATATAGGAGCACACCCAGTCTCGACCTCATAATCAAGCAATTGCTACTTGATCCATAGAACTTGAGCATAGCAACTAGCAGTGGCTACATACTCAACTTCGGTTGTTGATGTAGCAACGAAGTGCTACTTATTGCTAAACTAGCTAATAAGCTTGTTCCCTAGGAACTGATAAGTTCCACTAGTGCTCTTCCTATCAATGAATCTGATTAAGCATTAACCGTAAGCTTGTAAGTTTTGGGATACCAAATACCTAAGGACTCAATTCCTTTGAGGTATTTCACGATCCTTCTTGCAGCCTCCATGTGCGACTTCTTGGGGTTGGCATGAAATCTCGCACATACTCTAACTAAATGATATATTCGGCCTACTTGCGGTTAGATATAGCTATGATCCAATTATTCCTCTATAACTAGTTGGATTGACTGCTTTTCCTTCTTCATCAAGGTTGATCAATGCACTCTGGCTCATTGGAATCCTCAAGGGCTTGGTCTTCTCATGAAAAAACTTGTTGATCAAGTCCTTGGTATACTTTTTCTGATTGATGAAGATTCCTCCTCTGATAGGATGACTTGAAGACCGAAAAAATAAGTGAGCTTACCCATCATTCTCATTTATAAGTTGTTTTGCATAAGTTGGGCAAACTTCTCGCATAGCTTCAAGTTTTGGCATCCAAAAATGATATCGTCGACATAGATATTAACCAATATGATGCGTGCTCCATCCTTGATTCTGAATAGCATCCGGTCGATCTTCAATTTTTGGAAACCATTCTTGAGAAGAAACAGAGACAAAGTCTCATACCAGGCTCGGGGTGCTTGCTTGAACCCATAAAGAGCCTTTCTTCGAAGCCTGAGGGCTATTCAACATATACTTCTTCTTTGAGCTCCCCATTCAGAAATGCACTATTTACATCCATCTGAAAAATTGTGAAGTTATAGTGTGCAACATAGGCTAAGAATAACCTTTTTGCTTTGAGTCTGGCTACTGGAGCAAAGGCTTCATCGAAGTCGATTCCTTCACACTTAGCAGACCCCTTTTCTATGAGCCTAGATTTGTTCCTTACTATATTCCGGTTTCATCTCTCTAGTTCTTGAAGACCCACTTCGTGCCAATAAGAGATTGATGGCTTGGTCAATCCACTAAGTACCATACTTCATTTCTTTGGAAACACAACAAGCTCCTATTGAATGTCATTGATCTAGTCAGTGAACTTCAGAGCATCTCTTATCTTTGTAGGTTCCAAATTCTGAGAGATAAAGCAAGTAAGTAGAGCACTTCCTTGCCTCGTGTGAGCTGAAGAGATTTGTGAATTGAATTACTTAATCCATTAGCCTAGATCGTTAATTGGAATAAAAAAAATAAATTACTATGCCTATGATTAATTCTAGCATGCTCTTATTGGTTATTCATAAGAAGGTTTACGAAATACCTGAAGTGTAGAAACCTGAAGAATATAGTGCGCCAAGATATGATCCTCGATTCTTTTTCCACACACCAAGATTTATTCCTAACAGATTGAGGAATTAAATCTATTAAATTAATTAGATTAATTTTGAAAAACAAAGAGAGAGAAAAGAAAGCACACGATCCTCCTGATCTGATCTTCTAATCTGTATCCCAACTCTAACCCAAATATTTGGTGAATATTCCCTTCGGACTCCTTGCCTAGTTGAGATGCTGAATTTCCTCCTCATTTTTAGATCTTAGTCGATCATATACAGCTCCCGAATCCTGGTTTGTTGTGTTGTAACTTGTGATCTTGTAGTGTGTTGTGATCTGAGAAACTGAAGCCTATTTATAAGAAATTCTGGACTTCTATTGGGCCTGAGTTTTCATGGCCCAGACCAGGGACCAGAATGCATATTGAAAATAAGGCCTATCAATTAATTAATTCCCATATTCAACCCAGAATATAATTAATTAATATTGATTCATTCCATAAGAGAATCAATAATGTCCTACCTATTTGCTACCACATTTTGAGGTACGAGTTGCATGGGCTCGGTATATCCCCATATTAAAGGTTACAGATATTCGTTAATTAATTTAGGCTCTAACAAGCAATTTAATTAATTAACATCTTATATTCCTGAGTCAGTCCACTCAAACATTTTCACTTATGCTTGAACTTAATCAACCTGTAGGACTTTAGCATCACGAACCTTTTGAGCTGGTCAGAGAATGTCACCATCCTATACTGGATGTGGTTACCTAGTTCCAGTGCCAGACAACCATACACAAACTGCTATCACCCAAGATACAAATATACAAGCTCAACTAGAGCCTTTCACTACAACTCAAAGTGATACACAATCTGTGTATACTTCTGTACCTTCAATAGGTTTAGGATCTCATAAAGCCATAAAGATCCGGAATCTTTTAATGTCAGATGAAAGAATCAATCTCAACTTAGGTCCTTATCAATGCGTGCCCCGCACTAGCATACCAAGCCATCCAATATAAGATGCTTATTACTGCCTATGCAGCAGCCTACACCGACAGTTTATCCTGGAACTGTATCAGCTGTGATAACCATTTATATCTCGCTAGATCAGATGATCCATACAATCTTCCGTGATCTACAAGACAGGGTATGAACTCCCTATCGACGAGATAAGAGGATAAGAGCATTTGCGACACATGTTTGTTAATTCAGACTGGAGATGAACATACAACATTCATGATTCCCTGTATATTAACCAATCGACCTTGTACATAATATACCAATCATAATGCTTTCAAAATATAAATCCATCAATCTCCCTCTTATACTCAAAGCATTATACAGGTGCTTTCTAGAGTATAACACGTCTAAACTAATCTAGCTATTACATCAATCATTTTAAATGGCTGGCTTTGCTCTCAGCCTAAGGTTACGTACATGCATCTCGTAAACCTTCTGAGGCAGAGCCTTTGTGAATGGATTCGCTAGATTATTCTTTGTATCAATCTTCTCAACTAGCACATCACCCCTTGATATGATCTCTCGTATAATATGGTAATTGCTCTCAATGTGTTTTGTTGCTCTGTGAGTTCGTGGTTCCTTTTAATTAGCCACAACTCCCGAATTATCACAATACACTATGATATTCTCGGGTAGCTTAGGAATCACGTCCAACTCCAGAAGGAACTTTTAAAACCATACTGCTTCTTTTGAAGCTTTAGACACTGCCACATATTCTGCTTCCATAGTGGAGTCAGCAAGGCACTTCTGCTTTGCACTCCTCCATGATATGGCCCCACTTCCCAATGTAAAACACATAACCAGAGATCGACTTCTTTTTGTCTCGGCCTGCCTGGAAATCTGAATTCGTATAACCCACAGAGCATAACTGCTCACACAGATAGACGAGACAATAGTCTCTTATCCTTTTCAAGTATTTGAGTATGTGCTTTACCGCGGTCCAATGCGTCTGTCCAGGGTTATACTGATATCTTGCTACCATGCCTACAACAAAGTAGATATTTGGCCTCGTACATAGCATTTCATACATGAGACTCCAAGGCCGATGCATGCGGCACGTTGCTCATCTCATGTTTCTCCTCTTTATGTCACCAGACACTGATCCTTAGAAAGATGTGCGCCATGTCTGAAGGGTAACAGACCTTTCTTGGCAGTTTGCATGCAGAAATGGGCAATTACAATATCCACATATGACGCTTGAGACAAGGCCAGCGTCCTTTTCTTGTGCTCCCACAATACTTTTACCCCTAGGTTGTATCCTGTCTCCCTAAGGTCCTTCATATGAAATTGTTCGGATAACCACCCTTTTATGCCCGACAATACCTCCACATTGTCGTCAATTAGGAGAATATCATCTAAATACAGTGCAAGGAACACCACGCTTCCGCTGACATAAAGACGGTACACGAAACTCTTGTTTGAACATTGTTAAAATCTGTAGGATTTAATCACTTCATCAAAATGTAGATTCAATGATCGTGAAGCTTGCTTGAGTCCATACAACGACTTCTTGAGCTTCCAGACCAAATGCTCTTCGCTCTTCTATGAATAACCTTCTGGTTGTCCCGACCTTATTTAAGGTACACGTTTAGAAACACAGTTTTGACATCCATGTGCCAGATCTCTAGGTCCATATGTGTTTCTATGGCCAGGAGTGTTCGAATGGACTTAAGCATGGTTACCGGTGAGAAGGTCTCGTCATAAACTACACCTTTTTTCTGACTATAACCCTTCGCCACCAACCTTGCTTTGAAAGCTGTAATTTCACCATTCGCTCATTTCTTTATTTTGCATACCCATTTGCACCCTATGGCTCGATAGCTATCTAGCAAATTAGTTTTTTGGTACACTTCCATAGACGTTATGGATTCTATTTTTGAATCCATGGAAATCATCCATTTGTCAGCATCTTTATCAGATACTGCCTCGTGGTATGTCCAGGGGTCGGTATCATCCAGTGCACTTTCCGGGATCAAGTCAGAAGACTCTCCCACGAACATGTACCTTTCCGGCTGGTGGACAACCCTCCCACTACGACGAGGCATCTGAGCCGTGTAAGTAGTTGGCACACAACTCGTTGGTCCCATACCTTGCATTGATGGCAGTGTTGGTATTCCCTCACCTATTATAGGTGGATTCACCATCACACTGGGCTTTCCTGATGGAATCGCTTCATAATATCCAAGCTCGTGGAGGATAATTTCATTCTTGGATCTGTGGTTTCCTACATATTCATCCTCCAAGAATCTTGCATTTGTACTGATAACCACTTTCTGATTCTTAGGACAATAAAAGTAACTACCTTTCATTTGCCTTGGATATTCTACTAACAACATCAGCTTACACCTACTTTCTAACTTCTCATGTTCCTTTGTCAGCACATATGCTAGACAACCCAAACCCTCATTCTGGTTAAACTTGGCTTTCGCCCATACCGGAGTTTTAGTGGCATTTTAAGAACTGATTTAGAAGGTACCAGGTTAAACAAATAGGCTGTTGTCTCCAAGGCATATCCCCAAAACGAAATTGGCAAGCTAGTATAACTCATCATGGACCTGACCATTTCCAAAACAATCTTATTTCTTCTTTCTGCTACACTATTTTCTTGCAGGGTTCCTGGTGCAGTCCACTGGGTTGTAATCCCGTTGTCCGACATGTACCACAAGAACTCGTTACTGAGGTATTCTCCACCACGATCTGATCGTAGTGACTTGATAGTCTTGCCTAGCTTCTTTTCTACCTCAGTCATGAACTCTTTGAATTTCTCAAAGCATTTAGACTTGTAGCGAAGCAAATAGACATATCCAAACCTTGAGTAATAGTCAATGAATGTGACGAAGTACTCATAACCTCCACGAGCTTGCATGGACATCAGTCCACATAATTCAGAGTGGATCAATTCTAACACATCCTCTGCTCGAGACTAACTTGCCTTATAGGGCCTGGTCGTCATCTTTCCCTCTATACTGGATTCACAGACTTTATGCGGCATCACATGGAAAGATTCCAAGAGCCCATCACTTGCTAGTCTTTTAATCCTCTTTAGATTGATGTGACCTAGTCTCCAGTGCCAGAGATATGTTTGATCCTCATCGGAAGAAAACTCTCTCTTTAAATTATTACTATTATTAGATGAGTTTGCAACATTCACGGATATTGTCATATCTATTTTGTTTGAGAGAGGCGAGATTAAGAGCGAAAAATCTAGAACTTGCATATATTCTCGATCTATTAGCATGAGTATGTGACTAGAAAATGATATTATGCCGTCGATTCCTAGTCCTACCTTACACATCGGGAGTATAAGGTGTTTACTTTGATTATTATTTGCCCTTCATATCTTTGATCCCCATGATTGAGCTTTATTGGAGATCTTTCATTGATATTATTAGGACCAAGTTTGGGGGAAAGAGAGAATGAGGGTGAAGAGTTTGGGTTGGGAATTGTTTGGTAATTGTTATTGCAATTGATGAGGCATGAAAGGAAAGAAATAAATAGGATTGGTGCAAATCCTAGAAAATCGAGCACCTACAGAAATTGTGGAAAAAGGATGGTGCGAGTCTTGAAAAAATATGCACCCACGAGAAAAAAATGAAAAGAAAGATTAAAAAGAAGAGAAAAGAGGAAAAGAAAAATGAATGAAGAAAAAGAAAGAAAGTTGAGAATGGAATAAGCCTCGGGATTAGTGGTTGATGATAACAATTTAGGGGGGTTCTTGGGAGATTGAGGAGTTTAGCTACTTCGGCCCAAAACCACCTACCTTTTAGTTAGCCACATTATAACCAAAGCAAAGACCTTTTTTATTCTAGGAGCTAACTCATTGTAGTATAGTGGTGAGAATAGATGCAAGCCGATGGAAATTGAGCTCGATATCTTGTGATTGAGTGATTTTCATCGTCCCTAAACATGTGAGGGAGTGATTTAATTTCTTTTATCCAAATTTGATGAGTGGTTTGAATCCTTAGCATTAACCATGTCACAAAGTTAGGTGATAATCTCGTTTGACTGGGACATGCTAAGATAATCAAGATGATTTATGACGTATTGCACGAGGTAGAATGATTGCTTTACTTTGTTTTGATTGAGGACAATTGAAGATTTAAGTTTGGGGGATTATGATATGTGCGTAAAATGACCTTTATTTTGATGTTTGTACATGCATTTTTGTGTTCATTTTACTCCCATATCATATGCTTTTGTCTTCTTTTTGTTGTGTTTTCGTGTTCCGCGTGTTTCAAATTGTGTAGGTCAGGTTTTGGGCATAAACCGTCATTTTTGGCTAAGTTTTGGAGGAAAATCGCCTGATCCGAGAGTCAAAGACATTGAGGATCCACCGAGAGGGCAGTAAAAGCAGCAGAATGGATTTCAGAGAAGCATCCCGGGCAATCATGTAGAGTCTGGTCGATCTGAGCATTTCAGAGGCATTTCCCGGTCGATCCTGCAGAGACTGA
Organism: Plectranthus barbatus; assembly: GCA_026898455.1. Classification (NCBI taxonomy): domain Eukaryota; kingdom Viridiplantae; phylum Streptophyta; class Magnoliopsida; order Lamiales; family Lamiaceae; genus Plectranthus; species Plectranthus barbatus. The sequence continues at coordinate 71,265 of JAPKLW010000029.1, read as the reverse complement.
TTGATCCGAGCATTTCAGAGGCATATCCCTGGCGATCCAGCAGAGCTCGGCGAATCTGCCATTTCAGAGGCAGATTTCGGTCGAGCCAAATCCATCCCGGCCGATCTAGAGCGGGCTGTTGTGGCGGCTTCTCTGTTTCAAGACATCTCGGGCAATCCAAGGCTCTGCTAGCTCATTATAAAAGGGGGAAATTTAGATTTTATAAGGATTTTTTTCAGTTTTACACAAAAATTAGTTAGATTCTCTCTACACTTCCATCTTCCATCTCCTTCCAAACCAAATCCAAAGTGTCTAAGAGCTAATTTAAGCTCACTTGGTGAAGATTTGAAGAGTTCAAGGGTAGATCAAGATCAAGATACTCAATTTGGGGAAGAAATCTCTCTAGATCTATCAATTGAAATGGTTTGTTTTCAATTCAACATTGTAATGATCCAATTGATAGGTATGATGTTCCAAACTTCTTTGGGATGTTGATCTGAAATGATTAGGTTGAATTGTGCATGTTTACCTCCCTCTATGAGATTGAATCATGCTAGATATTATTCCTATTCACCTAGGTGTAGGTAAAGAGCCAACTTATGTGATAATTGACGTGAATATTGCAGCCAATACGCGGATAGGAGCGTCGTGATTAGCATGTTTTCTTGTGTTCCTCGATCCAATCCCTATATAGAGGAAGGACATAGGATGATGATTTACGTGCCATAGGGAGTGAGTTAGAAGCTAATAACGTAGCGATTTAAGGTTTCTAACGTCATCTACGGTCAATTCGTCGTGATAGGGGGTTGGCTAGAATAGTGTAATAGTCCATCCATTTAGGGATTAAATTGTGTTTGCATCTAAGTTCAACCTAATTGGAGCACATTCGCATTCTCATCAACATCCATTCTATCTCTCTTGAGTATTTGTGAATCTTGTTCTACTAAGCTTTTGAAGAATTGGAAATATTGTTTTCGTTTACAAATTGTTTATTGATGTTTTGTGATTGTTGCTTTAAAATTGTTCTAGTTTAGTTTACATACAAGCCTAGATTGTTAGAATACAACTCAACGACTTTTGATTTTCCTAGCTATAAAATTCCACACTATTAGATAGTAATCCATAGGGCGAAACGAGTTAGGGACCTGGATTGGTATTATTACTTGGTTTGCATTGAAATTGAGCAATCATTTTAGTGTCCATCATTTGCCATGACAGATAACACCGTTATTCCCAATGATAGAAACTCCACTATAAAAAATAACTAAAAATTCATCATTAAATAACTTGGAAATTGAAATTAAGTTCTGCAGAAAAACCGGCACATATAAAGCATCTCTCAAAATCAAAACATTGTTTTCAAAGCATAAAGTAATATCTCCAAGGAATACTGTTGAGACTCACTCTCCGCTGCCCATTGAGATGGTAATCTCGTCATGCATCAGCTGTCTTGTCGGCCTGAACCCTTGCAAAGTATAACAAACATGATCAATCACTCCAGTATCCACTACACAAGAATAGGTAGAAACCGATGCTAAACTTGTTTCCGTTATAAATGCACATGACACACCTTGTCCAGTCTTCCTGACTTAACAATATTCCTTCCAATGACTAGCCTTGCCACATCTGAAACACTTGTCCTTCTTAGCAGGCACGCCAGGTGTCCTTTTTGACTTCTTCACAGAAGTTGTACCTTTGGCTTTCTTCTTAAACATTCCTTTGTGCTCTTGCCAACCAGCGCAATAGTATGGTTTCCAGAAGTATCCAAAGCAATCTTTTTTTGTGGAAGTATCACTGACTCCACTGCCATCAAGTCATTGAGTAATTCATTAAGAGTATACTCTTTCTTGTTCATGACTACATTCAGTCTAAAGTTCTTAAAGGACTTCGGCAAAGAGTTGAGAATGATATCAACCTGTGCTTCCGCATCGATACCACCTTTGTGCAGCGTGAGTTCATCCATGAGATGAGTCATGCTGACCACGTGCTCTCTGACCGAGCTACCATCAACCATTTTCTTTCCCATGATATCCCTCATGAGATTGAATCTGACAGCTCGGTCTGACTCACCATAGGTCACTGTGAGGTTGTCCATAATGTTACAGGCATTATCATATGAATGATGTTGTTGTGCAAGTACCATGGACATCGTAGTCATCATATAGCATTTCACTATATTGTTTGACTTGAGCCACTGGTTATAGTAGCTCTTTTCCTAATCAGTCGATGCATCAGTGGGAGTTGCCGGACGAGGCTTATCAAGGACAAACATGTGTTCCTCTTCAACAAGGATGTAATTCATGTTGCGTTTCCATTCTTGAAAATTAGGACCGGTTAACTGGTTTTGTGCTAAGATATTGATCACATTTGGTAAAGACATGTTTGAAAACAATAAATTAAAGTAGGAATTAAAACATAGTCGCAAACAGTTGAAAAAAATAAATATTGAAACCTTATGATAAAACAATATTAATGTTTCCTCCAATTTGCCTAGGTATTACTATTGCAAGCCACACATGTGGATGTTTACAACAAAACACTTAACCAGACTGCATCTTTCAATTCTAGTCATTTAATTCCAATCCATGTCAGGGTTCCTTAGAAAAATGGAATTAATAATTGGAGAGTAATTTAAGACCATATTATCCTACTGAGCAGGGACATCACAAATGAGTAATACTCTGGAAAATATCTAAGCTAAGACACACTCGATCTTTTATAATAAGGTTGTCCCATTTAATTCAATCCCTAGAGAACTTATGAAAACTCCATACACAAGCTACACATGTAGACGTTTACGCATGAGCTCCCACTTCCCTCAAGAACTAAATGTTTGCTTTAAGAAATCCTATTTATTATAACTTATGAATAATAAATTAAGTAAGCTACACATGTAGATGTTTACCTAATGAATTACCCACTTCCATTAAAGGATCGCTTTGTGGAGGTCTTATATAATTAGGAGCTTAGTAATTTTTAATTTCATAAAGTTCAATTTTCACAGATTATTTTATGTAGTCATAATTATAACATTGCTAAAATTCTATCATGCAAGACATGAACCCCGAATTTATAGTTATAATAAATTACATAAAATAAATCACATACCATGTTTTAAAGCTGTAAATAAAAGCATATAAACGTGCTCCTATTATCTACAACATGCTTGGATGTTGCGCAATTAATTATAAACAATATATATCATGTGAAACCAAATTATAAAGCAAATAAAAAATGCCCTCGTGGCCTTACGATATAAATTAAGAAATAATTCTATCTATTTCAATAAGGAATGTTTTCACAGATATTTGACTGGGCTCCAACTACTTGGACTGTGATCTGATTTTATTTTCTGAAATTTGGGCCTCCAAGATTTGATCCATCAGAAAATTGGGCATTTGGACCTGTTAACGAATCATGGGCTCGTGCACACATTGCAAGCCCAATAACCCGCTAGAAACTTGGCCTGACGGGCCACCACCAGCGAACCACCATCATCGGTGACCCGCCGCCGCCATGGGGCCTACCGGAATCGCGCAACAACTGTGTGCATGCATGCGCGGGTTGTAGCCCGCGACTCCGCCACCCCCGGCCGTCGTCCTTCTCGCCTACTGCCGCCCCAGCCTGCGACGTCCATTGCCCATGGCCAGCCTCCTCTTCTCCATCATTGTCGACCACTAATCGCTGGAGAAACGCACGGGAGTGTGGTGGAAAATGCGCACCGCGGCTGCAGCGGTAAACCCTAGGAGTTGGCCCAGCTGCAGTTGCGCCGTCACCTCCACCGACCACTATCTGCCGCTGCTTCCACCATCCCGAGCCGTGCGACTCACCATCGCCATCATCGACCGATGAGCGAGGAGCAGCTGCTGGCGCCAGCGCTAAACCATGGGCGATGTGCGCGTGCGGAACCTTGGGTTCCGCTGCGCCGCTCGTGCTGCCATGCGCCTCAGACAGCCGTCTGTGCCTGCCCCGCTATCCCCAGCCCTCGCCGCCACCTGCCGTGCCTGCGCCACGCCCCCACAGGAGCGCCTAAGTGTGAGCTGCTGCCTGCTGCGCGCAGCAGCGCGAAACCTAGGGTTCCGCCGCGCTGGCTGCCTGCCTGCCTCGACCTTCCACTGCGTGCGCCACCGCCGTGCCTTCGCGGCTTCACAACCACCGTGCACGTCCCTCGTGCTGGCACCATCATGCACCGTCGCGATGCATCGTGCAATCCTTCGTTCTTCCTGTTCTTCATTGTCCTTCGAGTTCTTCGCTCTTCATTTTACAGATTTATCTTGTAGATGAAAAAACAAATCCTTATAAAAGGGCGGAATAACACGAGAACCACGAGGGACAAAAACAAATACAATCCTAAACCATTCATGCATAATAATTCAATAATATTAATCATGGATAATCAAGGGCAATATTATTTTTTTCCGATAGAGCCAATTATTTAACCAGGCTCTGATACCAATTGAGGGGATTTTTGAATTGAATCACTTAATCCATTAGCCGAGATCGTTAATTGAAATATGAAAAATAAATTACTATGCTTATGATTAATCCTAGCATGCTCCTATTGATTATGCAAAGAGGGTTTACGGAATACCTGGATTGTAGAAACCTGAATAACGTAGTGCTCGAAGATATGATCCTCGATTCTTTTCCCGTGCACCAAGATTTATTCCTAATAGATTGAGGAATTAAATCTATGAAATAATTATATTAATTTTTTAAAACAAAGAGAGAGAGAGAAGAAAGAACACGATCCTCCTGATCTGTATGCCAACTCTAATCAAAATTTTGGTGAAGATTCCTTCGGATTCCTTGCTCGGGTGAGAAGCAGAATTTCCTCGTCGTTTTCTGATCTTAGTCTATCATACATAGCTCCCAAATCCTAGTTTGCTGTGTTGCAACTAATCCTAGTTTTCCTCAGATTAGGAACACTTTGCTTCACCCACTTCTTGGGCATACTAAGCTTCATTTCAGGTTTATTTGGTTTTGAAACCAAATTAGTTTTAAGCTTGGGAACCAAAGTCAGTTTTAGAACTAACTTTTGTCCTTTACCTTGATTGGCCATTACAGAGTTCTTGTCATGATTGACTACTCCTTTACCAAACAACTTAACTTCTAAACCAGAATCCTTTTTGAAATGATGATTCGAAACATTTCTGGTTTCAGAGGTTGATGCATGAGTGCTCAAAGTATTTTCAGAAAAACCTAGCCCTGACTTATCATATGGATCTCTTTGTATACTGAGGGCTTCTAGGGCTTCTGAAACTTCGTTAGTGCTTGAATAAAATGAACAAATGAGTTTTTTTTTTATCACTAGTAACTTTTAGTTTGAGAGATTCACATTCTTTTGAAATATTTTTGAAATTTCCAAGTAAACAGAGTGCTCTACTATAAGCTTGGTCAAATCCTCACTAATTGACCTCGATCTTTCTATCTCCTTGGTCAATTCTGAAACCTTAAGTTTCAGTGAGTCATTTTCTCCTACCAATGCCTTTTAGAATTTATAAAATTTCGAAAATTCTTTATTTGAACCTTCAAGAGTGACATACTCTAATCCAAGCAATCAGATTCAGTGTCTTCTTCCGTGCTTGTGACAGAAACTGAAACTGAGTTTGAGATATTTACCAAGTTTGGTGACTCCATTTTTGTTTCTTCTTCTTTAGAATTAAAAGCTTCATCTTTTCCAAGCGTGCCCATAAGCACTAGGAATGCTTCTTGCTCGGCCTCATCATTGGAGGTGTAATATCGATCATCATTTTCCAAAGATGTCTTGCAACTCAGTTCTGGATAACATAGCCTTAGCAACGGCTCTAGAGGCTTTCTTCTCGAAGATTTTCTTGAGGCGTTCTTTCTCCTCCTTGGATACCATCGGACATTCATATTTGAGGTGGTTTGGAGAGTTGCATTCAAAGCACGCCTTAGGAAATCTCTCACTGAATTCTTGTTCACCTCCTTGTGAACTCTTTGTCTTGGCCTTGGCCTTCTTCAGAAGCTTAGTCAGCTTTCTCATCGATTCTTCAAGCTCGGACACCGAGCTCTCTTCCTCCTTCTTCTGGTAGGAAGGTGTTCGTGCTGACTTTGACGCAGAGCTTTGACAAGGTGCTCTGTCAGCTTGGTAAGGTTTCTAGGGCCTTATCTTGAACTCTCTTTTCACGAAGAAGGCAGCATCTTCTTCGGGTTGTGTGTGCTGACACTTTGCACGGCTTCATTCTTGTTTGCCATTTGAATGTCCCACTTGTGGGTTTGAAGCTGGGCGAACACATCCTTCGTTGACATCTTCAACAAGTCTTTCTATTTTAGGCTTGTGGTTCTTACAAACCAGTCTACTTTCGATATCTTGGAGATGAGATCTTCACGTTTAAATCTGCAACAAAATACTCTCTCCCCAAGTTTTTAAGTTCACAGGCTATAGAATTATATCATGCTACCATAGATTTTATGTTTTCACCAGGAAGCATTCGGAATGACTCATACTTATCGACACAGTTTTGAAGCTTGTTTCGCTTCATCTGGTCGGTCTCTTGGTAGAGAGTGCCAAGGAAATCCCACATCTGCTTTGCATTGTTCTATGCTAGAGATTTGACAACCAATGGTTCTGGTAGGGATTGAAGAATTAGCTCCATGGCAACTGTGTCAAGTTAAGCTCGAACTTTGTCTTCATGGTCCACTCAGCATATGGTTTGTCCACGATCTCTGGACCAACACCTCCTCATAGCTGAGTTTTAACCTTTTTGATCTTTATGGGTCCGTTGGTTATGACATCCACCATTTCTGGATGAAAATTCTTCAACATGATCAAGGACATTTTCTTCCATATGTTGTATGATGCTGGGGAATACTTGGGAAGCTTTGTAATATGAGCTTTCTTGTATGTCTGAGCTTGATCACAAGAAACAAACAAATGCAAGAAAATAGAGATCTAGTCCTAAAAGACTCAACACAACCTTGGTCTAGAAGAACCTGGCTCTGATACCACTTGTTAGTCCCGAAATCAGAGAAATATGTATTGCAGCGGAAGTAAGCTTATATTGCACTTGTTCTCCGAAATTGATTATAAATTAGTTTCTGGTTAATGAAAGTAATTTTAGCGAAGATAGAAGTTAAGTAAGTTTTAGAGTATACACTTCAATACTTGGCTAAGTATTGAAGGTTTTAAAGGTAAGTATGAGAAACTTAAGAATGCTAAAACTTAAAGAAAGCAAATAAAATGACACAAGATACTATAGTGGTTCGTTCGGATATAAAATCCTATGTCCACTCATCCGAACTTAATCAAGAATCCACTAAGTATCAGGTTTACAAGTCTTCTCACGATCTTTGGTTAGCCAGTTGGAAATCTCTGTCCTTCGGTTTGCTGACGTTACTCGCTCAGAATCTCCTTGCAAACTTCAAACTTAGTTCTAAACAAAAATGAGGAATGATAAGATCAACTCAAGATGTGTGATAACACCAAGATGTTAAACATAGTGTTGTAGGTCCTAAACTTAACAGTCAATAACACAACATAAGACTTAAACGTGGTAGTCTGAGTTGACTCTTTTTCAAGTCAGCTAGGGATTTATGAAATTGATTACTCATTGAAAATTTCTTAAAATTAATTCGAGTAATAAAGAAAAAACTTAGCCAGTTTTTGGGTTACAAATAAATAAGTGAGCAAGTAAGTAAAGAAGCAAATATCACCAAATTTAATGTGGTTCGGATACTAAAGATCCTACATCCACTCCTTGTTCCAAGAAATTGAGAATCACTAAAGGATATTTTACGACACAATGCCACTTTGCGTTCCCGTTATTGTGGATATAACATGGTGATCACGAAGATGAGCTAAAGAAGGCTTACGACCGTGATACGCTTCAGTGGGGTCTCATGAAGGGGACCAATGAGACCGCTTCTGTTCTGTGTGTAGCACACTTTAACCATAACCTCTGCCCAAAAGCATTCACCAAGATTTGTCTCGGCCAATATTGACTGCACTGCTTCCTTCAGTGTTCAATTCCACCTTTCTGCTAGCCCGTTCTATTCAGGGGTTCTTGGAGATGATCTTTCATGTCCTATCCCAACTTCAACATAGAAATCCATGAGGGGACCATTGCAGAACTCAGTCCCATTGTTGGATCTTATTCTCTTTACTAACTCCCTTGTCATTTTGAACGAGCATGACAAGTTCAGGAAGCACCAGCTTCACCTCATCTTTGGACTTGAGTAACTTTACCCAAGTATACCTCGAGTAGTAATGCACGACTACTAGAGTATATCTGTTGTCTCTGGCGGTGGGTGGAGTCTCTGATCTGAAGAGATCTATATGTAGCAGCTCCAGTATTCTTTCTGTGCCCGTACAGACGAGCTTGCTCTTGAAGGAAGCTTTTGTCTTGTTGGTCCCGAGATCAGAGTCGTCGTGGTGAATACAACAAATACACACGAAACATAGCGGAATAATAACGTTCACTTGCACACTTAAGTTCTTTATCAAGATTGTTTAGCTCGGCTTGTACTTAGGGTTTTTTACATTTATACACTAAAACTTGGGTTGCTAGGTTTCAAAATCAAACGTGACAAACAGTGAACAATAAAATAGTAAACAGACATAATATTTATAGTGGTTCGATCCAACAGATTTAAGTCCACTCCTTAGCCGAAACGCTAAGAATTTCACTAAGAAAGTATACAAAATAGAAGGATTTGCCGAACACTTGCTGTAGGCGGTGAACTTTCGAGCGAGCCACAACAAAGCTATCCTCCATTACTTCGTTCTTCTCAGACAACTGCAGCTCTGGCCAAGTCAAGGACAAACCTTCACAAAACTTATCCTTCGCTACTAGGGGGACCTTTTAAAGTTCTCTCCTGAACTTTGTCTGGTTTTGCGGCTAATGCCCGTCAGAGTCAAATCTTTCCAGAAATGACTGTTGGATGCTTCCTGATTTGGAAGGTATCCCAATGTTTGAAGATTCTTGAGCAAAGTCAATGAAGTGTCGGATATTCAATGGAGACACTTCGGTGGTTGAAAGATTTGAATGCTTTTCAAATATTGGCTTTCAACTGACTACTCTCTTTTCTTTTTCGCTTTTTGTCTTAGGAATCTTTTGTTCGAGTGTTTGATTGAGCTGTAGTAGTCTTCTCTCTGTTAGACTTCACTTTTATATCTGGAGATTCAAACTTTGAATCTCCAGACCCGTAAGACACAACGGTTCCTTTGTCCAAGAGAGTTACTTGCTTTTTCGTCCTTTCCGGCGTCGTACAGTACTTTCCAACCTACTTCGAGAAAGCCTTCATCCTTGGTTGTACTTTCTGTCAGAACGGGCGCCTTTTAGCAAGTGTATGCTGAGTATCTCCTTGCTTAGCATTCTATGGGGGAATGCTGAATGTTGGGAGTACTCTACTAGGTAAGTTGACTCTTTCTGATTGCTAAGTTGACTCTTTCTGATTGCTAAGTTGACTCTTTGTAGCTAAGTCTGCTGACCTCTCAGCAGATACGTGCTCAGCACTTGAGTCTTGTTCCATGATTGCTATGCCTTCTAGCAATCTTCTTCTTAGTGGTGAATGCTAACTCCTTTAGCATTTTGCTATCTCTTTATTAGTAGCGAATGCTTACTCCTTTAGCATTCTGCTATATCCTCACTGCTGACTGCTGAGCGAATGCTCCTAACAGTCTCTTCCTTTAGCATATGATTGCTAAGGCCTTAGCAATCATTCTTCTTAGCATTTGACCGCTAGCCTCTCTTGCAGTCATTCTTGTCTGCTGGCTTCTCTAGCAGTTATCATCTGCTGAGAACTCTTCTTGCATTCCGAAGTTGATTGACTTGATATTCTTCGGTCCTTTTGCTGAATCCTTCAGCATTCTTTTCAAGCACTTCCCAATCTATTACAACTCGATATTTTAGCCTACACAGGACATTACAAGAGTTGCTAGACTATACTAGAATTCAGCAATGATCGACCATCTACTAAGCTTTGATTCAACAAAACTTTAACAATATGATCCTAAGGGAGGAATTCGTGAATAATTCCCAACAATTTCCCCCTTTTTGGTGCGATCAAAGCTTACTCTATCACTTGCTGAATCTAAGAGGAAAAATTTCTGAGTTTACAAAAATTTCTAAGTATCAGAGCTATGCTATTCTAGCTCAGAGTATATCCAACTTAGTTCTAGCAGGATTGGTTTTATTGAAATTCCCCCTCAATAAATGCTTGGAAATATTTTTCGTTAAAAAGTATAAGTAAATGCTGCAAGGAATATGCTAGGAATTCTAGCACCCAAATAAATTAGCATACATTCACACCAATCCGAAAGCAATTTATCTCAGCATCCACATGCATTTTCGTTTAATACACAGATAGTGTATATCAACTAAGGCACACAATAAAAGTTAGAAATGGACAAAGAGAAATTGTCTAAGTCTGATCTGATTTCATTCATAGGATTTGATCAATTAATATACAATGAAAACAGAAAGGCAAAAAGAGTTAAGGGTTTGCTAAGAAATAAAACATTAAGCATCAAGGACCAGCTTCTTCTTCTCAAGTTCATCAAATTTTCCAAGTGCCAGATGCACGAATTTCTTGAGATATGCCTTGCTCGCTTCCTTTTCAGTAGCTTCTAACTCAAGCTTCTTAGCAAGCCTTTCATTTTCAACCTCTAGCCTTTGAATTTTTAGCTCTTCATATTTTCTTCTTAGCTCTTCCCCCTCTTTGATCGCAGCATAAAAGGTGGAGGAAAAGGATTGGAACTCAGATTGAAATTGCTGCTTAGCATCAGATAATTCAGCGCGGTTGACCTCTACATCTCTTTGCACTTCAGTAACGTTCAAATTCACCACTGCTACTTCACTCTGCACTTTAGAGACAGTGTTGCGCACTTCATCGACTTCCCTCCTTACTTCGGTGATTTGCTTTTCAACTAAATCATTTATCGTCGTAAGAATGACAGAAGATAGAGCATGCTGAATAGAAGTCTGAACGGTAGCATTGATGTAGGAATTGAGATCAGCAGAGTGAACAGAACTCACCGGGGTAGCAAGAAGGGCAAATGATGTTGTTATTGTAAGTTCGCACCCTTCAGCAGAAGCATCCTCTATTGTCTTAGCATTCACATGTTCATTAACAGCTTAGTGAGTCGGCTCCTCCTTCACTACGCGCTGCTGCCGTTCTTACTAGGGCCGTCTCTACTAGACTCTCAGAATAGAGACATGGCTGAATTCTGAGCTTCAGCAATTTGAGCCTGAGCTTCAGCGATTTGAGCTAGAGTAGCAGAATATCTCGACTCTTCATCCGTTACTCGCTGGGCTCCTTCCAAGATTTCTACGGTTTCAGCTGCCTTCTCCTTCTCGTCTTGCACAACATCAAAAATGTCAATTTCTAGAAGGATAGCAATTCGTCTATCTCTTGCGTGTAGTGCAGCAGCCTCCTGTTCAACAACCTTGGCGGCCATTCTGGCAAAGAGTATGTCCTTCTAAACTATCTCATATTCGGCCTGCCATCTCCTGTATTCTGCTGTTGCTCGGGCCTAGTGCTTGGAGAGTTCAGTCCTGGCATCAGAATAGCCATCTGGAGCATATGTAGATTTAGGCAAGGATGTCGACTTGGATAATAGCCTGTGAGCCCTAATTGCTTGCAGACAAGCAAACACTTCCTTGTCGTGAAATTGCTTGGATCCAGCCTCCTGGTCAATCCAATCATTTGCCCCTGCTTCCTCTGTTCTCAAAAAATTGAAGCCTTTGAATGTGAGCACCAACGCTTTCTCCTCGAGACTTAGCTGGTGCATCATGTAGTCGAATTTCTTCCATCTCCTAAACTTAGCAGCCAACTGCTTCCCTTCAGGAGTGGTCTCATCGAGCTCAGGGTAGAAGACTAGAGCAATGTCTCTCTAAACTTCTGCCGAAACAAAGTCTTCTATCTCCGCAAATATAGGAAAGAAATCGGAATTTACCTCCTCGGCTAAATGGACAGGTGCACACATTTGGGCCACTCTCCTGAGTTTGAATCTTGGACATAGGAGTCCTTTGAATGGAACTCGGAGAGTCTCGTTGTATGCGGTGGTGATTTTCCTTAAGTGCTTGGCATCGAAGACATCGGTCGATTCACCATCTGAATCTGATTCAGAGAAGCAAGTAATCATGAAGCCTGGATCCTGCTCAGGGTTTACAAAAGTCTGCTCTGGCTCCGCGTGTGGAATCTCAGCACTTTCTGCTGCAGCGCGAGCTCCTTCCTTAACATTTGAAATGTGAGCAACACCCTCAGCATCAGCACCTCCAGTTCTACTAGCAACTTGCTCAGCAGCTGGTCTCTCATCATTCGTACCTCCAGCACTGCTAGCGCCTTGCTCAGCATGCAGACCCAAACCAGAAGTGCCAACACCCTCAGCACGGTGTAACTCATCATCAGAGTCAGAGCTACTGCTACTGCTTGGCTCAGCATTCAGATCTTGGAACAGAATACTTCCTTTGCCTTTCGGATCTTGTTGCACATTGAATGCTCCAGCGTGCAGTATTTGATCAAATGCTTTGTCAGATAGGGCTTCCTCTTCAGGCACTATCTTCTCAGCAGCATCGGGTTGGGGGGTGGTAATGGAAATCTTACCAACAAGTTTTTCTTTTCCTTTATTCGTTTCGGTGGCTTCTTCAACTGTACCTGCTAGAAGCTGAGCAGCTTTCTTCGCTGCTATCCGATCGGCGGCCTTCTTTGCTTCTCGCTCATAAGCAGCCTGCTTGGCTTGCTAAAAAATCCTATCTTGTGCTTCAAAATTTATTTCCTCCATTGTTTTCTTGAAGTTCTTCTTCTCTTTTTCTGCCTTTTCTGCCTTCCTCTTCGTCTTCGTCTCTCTGACACCTTTTACTCTCTCTTCAAAGGGTTTGGAGGATAGAGGAATATCATCTGCTTTCTTCTCAACAGCCTCCTTCTCTACTGCTGCTTTCTTGGCTGTTTCCTGCTCAGAGGTCTTAACAAGCCTCCTTCTTGTTTGCCTCTTCTTCTTAGGAGAGGTAATATCAGACCTCTTCCTCTTAGAAATTTGAACAACAATCTCACCCAAGATAAGTGTTGACTGATCGGCTTCCTTCTTAGCCATGATCTCCTCGATTTGATCAACAGGCAGATCGCCAAGCTTCTCAGTCTCTTCCAAGTTCTGGAAGCACTGCTCTGTCTCCGCATTCTTTTTCAATTCAACGACTTCCTCAGCAATCAGAGTAATAGCTGGCTGTAGCACCATTTCACTAGGCGGGGGATTCTTCTCTGCTAATATTGGTGTGGGCTGCTTCTTCCACAATGGAATGTAATCAGTGACTAGCAAGGCCTTACCCTTGTCTAGTTCCTCCTTGGGAATGATTGTCTCTAGAAACTTGCTGATCTTCAGTCCAAAGTTGACATTGGACGTGAAGGTTTCTTCTTCCTTCATCTTCAGATTCTTTTTAGCGTGGTCCAACCACCGCTCAAAAAAGAACTGTGCCCAGTTCCCATTAAACCCATCCACCAATGCCATCATCACGGCATATTTCTTTGCTAATAATTCCGAATACAATCCCGCATCGCATTGGAACATCTTTATCACGAGCTCTGCAAGGAGTTTGTAGTCCTCCTTGAAATGATGTATCGGAGTGGCTACTTTCCAAGGGTGTTAAGTGTCCTCATGCACCTCCGGCCTCTTCCATTCATTCCACCACTCCTTCATCTCTGCGGTGTTTATCGCTTTATATGTTGAGACACGTTCGCCAGAGTTGAGAAGGCCAAACGTCTCTGCTAGGGAGGGGGCGGTTACCTTGATGAGAGTCTCGAATACTGAGGTTGTGAAATACGTATATCGGTCATCAAAGACAGCCCATGCATAGAATTCCACGACCATATGTAGTCGGAATTTTGTCGGTTCAGCAGAGAGGTACTGGACCACCTGTGCCTGTACCAGGGTGTCCATCACCCATCCCGAAAACTGTTCCGCAGCCAGAGGAGTGTTCAAAATTCTATCCTTCATCACTTGTGCCGCGCGCCTCTGGGCTTGTGGTAATCCAGAGTGTTCTTTCTTCTTGGCAAGAGAAACCAAGCGTGAGTAGGGAATGCTCTCATTAACGTCGTCCTTTGACGCAATATCTGTAAACTCCGGTGCATGCCTCTAATGCAGGGTCAAATCAGGATTAGGCTTAAAGTAAAACTTAATCGGATTCTTAGTGGGAGTGGAAGATTCTGGGTTAGACATCTTTCGGAAGGTTTAAGAGAATTTCAAGGAAGTTTTGGAGAGTGTTTGGAAGGCTTTTTAATTCTAGGGATTCAGATATACAAAATTTCAGAAAGTTTGAACAAAAGATGAAGTATTGGCTTTATACCTACTGAGTAATGATCTAACGGTTAGGGTAATGCCTGTTTAAATCCAATAGACGGTTTAGATTCAGCGAGACCCTTCGTATGGTAACCCACGCCCCTATGAACTCGAGTGCGATTGACGTGTGATAAGCTCATAATTATACTCACTTATTTATATTTTTCTCCATTGTTTCAAGTACATTTTGTTATGTTTTTACTTATTTCTGTGCATGAGTCTACTTTAGAGGGTGTTATGCCTTTGATGGGTGATTTTTGCAGGTTTTAGGCCAAATTCATTGGAAATCTGTACCGAAAGCAGATGATGTTCAAAGGAACATTCACGAATTCTTCCACACGTGGAATCCGAGCTAATGTATCAAGGAAATATAAAGATCTTTGAATTAGCTTTCCAACGCAACTAGAATCGGGTCAATCGGAGTTCAGAAGCAAAAGTTATGGCCAAAACCATGAGACTGCGCAGACAGATGTTTCTGTGTCGAGAGACAGGATTTGTGTCGACCGAAACAGAGGTCTAAACTCCGAAAACTTGAGATATGCAATCCTGTCGACCAACAGGATTTGTGTGGATCGACACGGAGACCCGAAAAGCTGTTTTGGGCCTGTTTTGGCAGTTTTTGCTATTTTTACCCAATACTCAAATTAGGTCTTCTTCCCCCTCTATAAATATGATCTCTTAGGCACAAAAATTATATCTCTTTTTCTCTGTTTTGCTGAATACATTGGAGTTTTTTCAAGACATTGAAGGTTCCTATTTTATTTGTAAGTCAATTAATAATATGTTTGCTTTAATTCTAGTCATGTTTTGTGGCTAGAACCCTAAACAGGTTCTAGAGTTATGATTTATCTTTTCTGATGCATGTTTATCGAAATCGACTCACATCACATGGATTAGTTCTCTGATTTAATTTTATAATCTAGATTAAAAGAAGGGCCGAAATGTGAATTGAGATCTAGGTTTATAGTCAATAATTGATGGATCGAGAGATGAAAATTACTAATAGGAAGAGAGTATTAATTGTGTTTGTTTTCTCCCTTCCCCGAGTCCCTCTCCTCTGCTACGGTACAGCCCCTATCGAATCTAGGCTAGGAGCCTGTCTCAAAAGGAAGAAACCTACATAGGAATAAATAGATAATTATGAGATTGATTAATTTGGTGTTCTTGAAACCGAGAGGAGATAGTCACTAATTAATAATCTAGGATTTAATTGCCTGACCAAGGAATTTAATCCACGAAAATCTATGTTTTCCCCATTGCTGAGTTGATTGAGATTGCGTGTTGATGATCACATTATCTGCCCTAGGATCTGTGTTTTCTTTAATTGTTTTTAAAACCTTTATTTTATTGCACTGTCATCTTTAATTTCCGAACAAAACCCTTTTTTCAAATTCCTCAAACTTCTATGTCCTTGAAATTATAACTAGTACTTTGGATTTTTCGTTGCACAGTCCCTGTGGGATCGACCACCTTAGGGTGTAAAAACATTATTTACTCGCTGCTTTCTGCAGTTATCAAGTTGGCGCCGTTGCCGGGGATTTGTCAGATTAATATAATTATTAGTTTATTTTAAGTTCTGATGGATTGAGGCTGTATTTTATTTTAATTTTGTTTTTAATGGTTTTGCTGTTTTTAATTCCGTATTTAGTTTGTTGATTTTGGTTTTTGGTGTTTGATTTTCGTGTTTGTTCCTGTTCAGTTTTTTTCTGGTTTTCGGCCTCTGTCTCGATCAATAGAATCTCTGTCGACCAAGACAGGCGCAGAAAACACCCGTGTCGATCGACAGCCTCTCTGTCGATCGTCACAGTGTCTGATTTCCTGTTTTTCTTTGTTTTTGGTTGCAGGTTTATGAACACAAGGGCCCAGGGCAAGCCAATCGAGAGTTTTGACCCAGAAATTGAGGCCACTGTCAGAAAAAGGAAAGGAAAAGCCAAACAAACCATTGACACCATCATGGACGAGATGCCACCTTTGGAGGATCCCGACACACAGCTCATAACTCAAGAGAGTAACACCTTACTTGTCCAAGAAGTCACTCAGATGAAGGACATCATCAAGCATCTCATAGCAGAAAGGGAAGCTGACAAGCACGAGGCCGAAAGAAGAGAGAGAGAAAGGCACCGCACAGATGACTCCGATGATGAGGACCCCAACGCGATGGCCAAGAAGTACAGACCACAACCTGGGAATGAGGGATTTGTTATTGGCATCACGGCCAATAACTTTGAACTCAAGACCGGCTTGATTCAGATGGTTCCGCAGAACCAATTTGGGGGCCGAGCAGTGGAGGATCCGTACACCCACCTCAGGATGTTCGTGGAGGTGTGTGATACCATCAAGCAAGGAGGAGTCACCCAGGATCTGATCTGTCTGCGCTTGTTTCCCTTCTCACTTCGGGATCAGGCTAGGACGTGGTTTACAGCCTTGGACTGCAGCAACATTCGTACATGGGCCGATCTCAGAGCCGAGTTCCTCGCTGCCTTCTTCCCACCTTCAGTCATCATTCAGAAAAAGATGGAGATCTTGCAGTTCCACCTGAGGATGGATGAGATTCTCTTTGAGGCATGGACCAGGTTCAATGAGCTACTGAGGAGTTGCCCGGGCCATGGAGTTGTTACTGAGGAGCAGGCCCACATCTTCTACAGATGATTGACTATGGAGAGCCAGAAGTCGGTGGACTATGCAGCCGGTGGATCATTGATGAGCAAGTCACCAGAAAAGGCTCTGAAGCTGTTCAAAAAGATGGCCTTACATGATCAACAATGGCGGAATCCAAGGAGGCCACAGATCCGAGCTGTTGAGGCAAAGGAAGATGATGCATTGAAGAAAGAGGTTGAGAAGCTAAAGGGGGAAGTTGAAAAACTAACTACTTCTGCTTCTGTTTCTGTTGCACAGGTTGATCCTATCGCCGACGTGAACTACATGAATGGTGGTGGCTACCAGAATCAGTACCGGCAAGGGGGATACCAACACTACCATCCTAGACCTCATCTAGGTTTCTCCTACTCTCAGCCTGAAGCTGCCGAACAACCACCTCCTGATTTTGATGTGCATAATGGCGAGATTGTGGAAAAGAAGAAGGAAACCCTTGAAGAGGTGCTGAAGAATTTCATCAAAGCTTCAGACTATAGAATGGGGAAAATCGAGAAAGAAGTGGAAGGAGTTAATACCAAGGTGGATCTGCTTGACAAGCACGCCAAGATCATTGAAACTAAAATGAGCCAAATTGCTACCACTATCGGGATACATCATACTCCAGGAAAGTTGCCCAGCACCACTGAGACAAATCCCAAGAACCAAAAAGATTGCAAAGCTGTGAGGCTGAGGTCGAGAAAGAGTTACAAAGGTCCGAGCATGCCCCAAAGCAAGTGTGGGGGGAGAAAAGAAGCAGACCTAGCAGAGCCGGCCTCTGTTTCGATCGACAGGATTCCTGTCGATCGACACAGAGGCCCAGAAGAGGTATTTGACACAGATTCAGAGGAGGAGATCGACAGAACTACAGAGGGAGTGTCGATCGACACACCCCCTGTCGATCAACAGGCAGGACAGAGCAAAGGCCAGTCGACACAGCAGCATTCCCAGCCGCATTCTTCCACTCCCAAGGCTGTCAAGACACCTCCGATGTCGTTCCCTCAGAGATTCGCCAAGCAGAAAGAGGATTCCAAGTTCTCGCGCTTTGTCGAGAACTTGAAGAAGGTAAGTGTTAATCTACCACTGATTGAAGCTCTCTTTGAAATTCCAGGTTACATGCCTTATCTCCGGAAGCTGATTAGCGAAAAGAAACATTTTGTGGAGAATGCAACTGTCAAGCTTCATGAGCAATGCAGCATGGTACTCCAAAAGAAGGTTCCAATCAAGAGGAGCGACCTAGGATGCTTCACCATCCCAGTGGAGATTGGGGGGATCTCATTCGAGAAGGTGCTGTGCTACACCGGAGCCAACATCAACCTCACGCCCTACTCCATCTTTCAGCACCTCAAGATTGGAGAACTAAGGCCGACTACTATTACTCTGCAGATGGCGGACCAATCTGTGTCTCGCCCAAAAGGTATCATAGAGGATGTTCTCATTCGTGTGGGTCATCTGATTTTTCTTGCAGATTTTGTAGTCTTGGACATGAAGGAGGATGGAAGCACACTACTGATCTTGGGAAGAGAGTTCCTTGACACAAGTGCTGCCCTGATCGATTGTCGCGGAGGAGAGATCACCCTCCGGGCCAACGAAGAAAGGATCTCCTTCAAGCTTGATAGAAGCCGGCATGAATCTGAATGCTTCAAGATCACTTCCAGAGATGAGGCTGATGATGAGGCTTATGATGAGGATGAAGAGGAAGATGAAGGACTGACTGAAGAAATCAAAGAAGACCGCGCCGCTCAAAGATGGGAGCGAGGGAACGAGTCGGCAAAATTGACAATTACACCATCTCAACCCGAGCTCACTACTGTCATCCAAGACCGGTTGGTTTACATGGTGGATTCTCATGAGAGGGGAGTGCGATCTAGCCCGCCCTGGTTCTGAACTGAGGTATCGTCGAGCTACGACGTTAACTAAAGCACTTGTTGGGAGGTAACCCAACTGTTATTTGTTTTTATTTCAATTCCTTTCAAATTTTGTCTTTTGTTTTCGTAATTGTTTATTTTCACTCTTCTGCCTTTACTTTGGTGTTGGTTTTGTTGTTCAATTTAAAAAAAAAAATTGGAGGAATTGCCTCTGTTTCGATCGACAGACCGGCTGTCGATCGACATAGAGGCATGGCGCACGGAGAACACTTTGATTGATAGAAATAAGAGTCGACAGAAGGCTCTGTGTCGATCAATAGGCCTCCTATCGATCGACACAGAGTGCCAGCATCACCAAATCTTCGTCGCGCAATGCTGAGTTCCTCGGGTGGATAAAAACATCGATGTCTGAGATCGACAGTCCGGTATAATTCTGTTTCTTGTCTGATTTTCAAACTTTTTCTTACTCTCCGAGTTCGAAATAAGTTTGGGGGGATGTGGACAAGAAATTCGAACTTTCTATCCTTTACTTGCTTTATTTTTTATTGCATTTATTTGAATTGGTGTGTTTAAATTTTTGCCTAATAAAAAAATATATAGATATTATGTGAGGAAATTTTTTAAGTAATTGAACTCTCTAGCATTATATGCAATGTTTGGAATCGATATTTGATTAGTTGAGAGGATTTCGATTGTGGTTGATTTGCCTATGAATGTAGAATACCGCATGATAGGGTCTGATTGAAACTTACACTTGCATGATGTTTGAGTGGATTGCAATTGACAAAGGAAGAAATTTTTTAACCCAAGTGAGATTTGAACCTTGATTTGTTCATGTGAGATTCGCATGTATGTTTTCGTTTCTCTAGAACTTGCTTTTGTTCTGTTTCAAGACTGCATATTGTGCACAATGATAGAAAATGATCTTAGGCCATCTTTGTTAGCCCAATCCTAAACACTATCCCTTCATATGTTGAAATTATCCCTAGTAAGCCCCATTGTGCCTAACTCCATTTTTTTGTCTTGTCTATGAGATTTTCATGGAGTTATAATGGTTTTTGTCTTGTATATAAGATTGATGGAAGAAAGGGTGGTTCAGTATTTGTTGTGGAAAAGAAATTTGTAGTATAGTGGTGAATAAGAGATGGAAGGTTGTATAGCTCAAAATAAATTAGAATTCTCATAAGCCCTATGTATGAAATCATGAGTAATATTTTGAAAGGGTATAAGAGATGAAAAGAAAAAAAAAAGAGTCTTAATTTGAATTGTGAAATTTAAGGAGAAGGGTGGATGTCCATAGATGGTGGTTTTAATTTATTGAGTTGGCCACTTGATGGATTTTTAGTCACTTGACTATATTTCCCTACCTTTCACAAAAAGCCTTCATTACAACCCTTTCAAAGTCCTTTTTCATTCTTGAATTGTGTGCACAAATAAGCAGTGGAGATTTTAGAACTCTTGCAAGCCTATGGTAGAAATTTCTTCATACATGTTGTGAGTGCTTTCATTTGAAACCCAAACACTTGAGTGGTTGAGCGATACACTTTCCTGTGAGTCTTCCGAAATTGATGAATATCTTATCTCTTTCAATTGCTTATGTGATGTGGATTGATGAACCTTGATTGTGATGAATCTTGTGAGGCATTGCACTTTCAACTGCTTGAGATTTCTTTCTTCTTTTCTTCGATTGAGGACAATCTAATATTCAAGTTTGGGGGGTTTGATAAGCTCATAATTATACTCACTTATCTATATTTTTCTCCATTATTTCAAGTACATTTTGTTATGTTTTTACTTATTTATGTGCATGAGTCTACTTTAGAGGGTGTTATGCCTTTGATGGGTGATTTTTGCAGGTTTTAGGCCAAATTCATTGGAAATCCGCACCGAAAGCAGATGATGTTCAAAGGAACAGTCACAAAATCTTCCACAAGTGGAATCCGAGCTAATGGAACAAGGAAATAAAAAGATCTTTGAATTAGCTTTTTAACGCAACTGGAATCGGGTCAATCGAAGTTCGGAAGCAAAAGTTATGGCCAAAATTGTGAGACTGCGCAGACAGATGTTTCTGTGTCGAGAGACATGATTTGTATCGACCGAAATAGAGGTCAAAACTCCGGAAACTTGTGATCTGCAATCCTGTCGACCGACAGGATTTGTGTCGATCGACACGGAGACCCGAAAAAGCTATTTTGGGCCTGTTTTGGCAGTTTTTGCTATTTTTACCCAATACTCAAATTAGGTCTTCTTCCCCCTCGATAAATATGAACTCTTAGGCACGAAAATTATATCTCTTTTTCTCTGTTTTGCTGAATACATTGGAGTTTTTTCAAGACATTGAAGGTTCCTATTTTATTTGTAAGTCAATTAATAATATGTTTGCTTTAATTCTAGTCATGTTTTGTGGCTAGAACCCTAAACAGGTTATAGGGTTATGATTTATCTTTTCTGATGCATGTTTATCGAAATCGACTCACATAGCATGGATTAGTTCTCTGATTTAATTTTATAATCTAGATTAAAAGAAGGACCGAAAGGTGAATTGAGATATAGGTTTATAGTTAATAATTTATGGATCGAGACATGAAAATTATTAACAGGAAGAGAGAATTAATTGTGTTTGTTTTCTGTCTCAAAAGGAAGAAACCTACATAGGAATAAATAGATAATTATGAGATTGATTAATTTGGTGTTCTTGAGACCGATAGGGGATAGTCACTAATTAATAATCTAGGATTTAATTGTCTGACCAAGGAATTTATTCCACAAAAATCTATGTTTTCCCCATTGCTGAGTTGATTGAGATTGCATGTTGATGATCAGATTATCTGCCCTAGGATCTGTGTTTTCTTTAATTGTTTTCAAAACCTTTATTTTATTGCACTGTCATCTTTAATTTCCAAACAAAACCATTTTTTCAAATTCCTCAAACTTCTATGTCCTAGAAATTATAACTAGTGCTTGGGATTTTTCGTTGCACAGTCCCTGTGGGATCGACCACCTTAGGGTGTAAAAACATTATTTGCTCGCTGCTTTCTGCAGTTATCAACGTGTCACCTCCTGGTTTGATACAGCAAGTTGCACGCATTAAATGCAGCGTGTCGGACACATCTTTTTAAATTCAAAATTTCCCGCTTTGACTTTCAAAGACTGCTGAGAGCTTGGACTCAGCAATCTGCTAGCATTGAAAGTCCTTAGCAAACATATGAACTGTTGAGAGCTTGGACTCAGCAGTCACAGCCTAGCATCCAAAAACCTTAGCATTCTCATATTGTCTGCTGAGATCTCGGACTCAACAAATAATTTCTAGCAAGCGTCTTCATTGTTGAGATTTGCTGAATAATATACTATAGCATTCAGACGAAATGCTGAGAGCTTGAACTTAGCATTCGACCTCTAGCAGGCATCAAAATCACTTGTTGCGATAACTTAGCAAATGAATGAAATGGTGAGAGCTTGGACTCAACAACCAAATGCTTAGCAACCAAAATTCAGCAACAAGAATCAGCATCATAAACGTAAGCTAGGATACATTTTTCTCCATCTTCTTCAAGAAAGCTAGAAATCCAGAAAGAATGAGAATAACAACTCATTCATCCATAGCATCGTCTATCTCCAAAAGTCCTAACTTGATGCATAATTCTTTATATCTGGTCTCAGCTAGCGGTTTAGTGAATATATCCGCAATCTGTTCTTCTGTGCATATATATTGGACGTCGATATCCTTCTTCTCTTGATGATCTCTAATGAAGTGATGTTGGATATCAATATGCTTCGTCCTCGAATGATGAACTGGGTTCTTCGTTATGTACATTGCACTATTGTTGATGCAGTAGATCGGCACACATTCAGGAGGAATATCATAATCTTGCATTTGACATGTCACACTGGTGCTCTTCCTATCGATCTTGCACCCTTCAAAGTCTGAATCTGAGTAGCCACTCAAAGCTAGACCATCTGACCTTTGATACCAAATTCCTAGACCTTCGGTGCATTTGAGATATTGTACAATCCTCTTAGCAGTGTCCATGTGCGACTTCTTGGCATTTGCTTGATATCTCGCACACAAACCAACAACATACGATATATCTGGTCTGCTAGCTGTGAGATATAGCAGTGAACCGATAATACCTTGATAGAGCGTAGGATCCACATCATCTCCTTCTTTTTCAAGTGCGGCTATACAGTTAGTGATGATTGGAATCCTCAAGCTCTTCGTCTTCTCCGGACAATACTTAGCAATCAGGTCGCGAGTGTATTTCCTCTGATGAATAAAAATCCCCTCGCTTGACTGCTGGACTTGGAGTCCTTGAAAATACGACATCTTCCCCATCATACTCATCTGGAAATTGCTCGTCATAAGCTTTGAAAACATTTCACACAAGCTTGAATTCTTCGATCCAAAAATAATGTCGTCGACATATATCTGCACGAGCAAGATACTTCCCTTGTCCTTAATACGAAGAGAGTCTGGTCTATCTTTCCTTTCTTGAATCCATTAGCTAGCAAGAACTTAGAAAAAGTTCCAGATCATGCTCTTGGTGCCTGCTTCAAGCCATATAAAGCTTTCCTTAGCCTATAAACTTGATTTCCCTGCTCAAAGCCTGGTGGTTGCTCAACGTAAACTTCCTCCTTAAGCTAACCATTAAGAAAGACGCTCTTCACATCCATTTGCATCACAGAAAACTCATGATGTGCAGCATATGCTAGGAATAAACGAATAGCATCCAGTCGGGCTACTGGAGCAAAAGTCTCGTCATAATTTATTCCTTCGCATTGTCTGTAGCCCTTTGCTACTAGACGAGCTTTGTTGCGGATGACCATTCCTGACTCATCTTTCTTGTTCTTGAACACCCACTTGGTTCCAATAACACTATGATGCTCTGGTCTATCTACTAGATCCCAAACATGATTGCGCGTGAACTCTGCTAGCTCCTCCTGCATAGCATTCACCCAATCTTGATATCATAGAGCATCTTCAACCTTCGTAGGCTCCTCGTGCGAAATATAGCATGCTAGCATCGCATTGCCTTATCTCGTCAGAATTGGATCATTGATGTCACCAAGGACATCATCCAAAGGATGATCACGTAGCCACTTTGGCTTCGAATTGCTAGGTTCTGTAACTTCAGCATCGGCATTGCTTGCTGGGTTGTTGTCTGCTACAACATTTTCCTCAGCAATCTTCGGGGGTTCAGCATTCTGAATCTCAGCATCCTGATTTTCAGCATCAGGAATCTCAGCAACTGGCAACTCAGCATTTGGAACTTCAGCAGCCTGGACCTCAGCATTCTCCAAATGCTCAGCAACGGCTTTGGCAACATCATCAGTAGCGCCTACACCGTCTTCAGCACCTCTTCCTGGATCTGGAATTTCTTCATCTTCTCCTTCAAGTGATTCCAGAATATCATAGTTATCATTTAGATAAATCGGATTGGTGGCCACAGCATGATCATTAGCATCACTGGCCCGATCAGCAGTCTGGTCACCTACTGAGTGCGCTTGGGTTGGATTGTAATCACTCATAGACTTAGTCGGGTCAATACGCATATTTTCGAAAGAATTTAAGATCGATTGACCATGGACATCATTAGTCTCATGATTACTAGCCACTTTCTCTCTTATAACTCTGCGCACTAAGATGGACTCATAAAAAATAACATTGCATGTTATTTCCACCACTCTGGTCGTCTTGTTTAATACTCTATAGTCTTTGTGAGAAGGGTGACCATATCCAAGGAACACACCTTTGTCAGACTTAGGCGAAAAAGTATTAAGCTTTGACTTCCCATTGTTATGGATATAACATGTCGAACCAAAAGCACAGAGATGAGTAATAGAAGGCTTACGACCGTTGTATACTTCATAAGGAGTCTTATTGAATCTGTCATTGATTGCGCTCCTATTCTGAGTATAGTAGGCTGTCATTACTGCTTTGCCCCAATACTTAGCAGATATCTCTGAATCGGCTAGCATAGACCGCACTGCTTCCTTCAATGTTCGATTCCTTCTCTCGGCTAGACCGTTTAGCTGGGTGGTCCTAGCAGTGGATTTCTCATGCCCGATTTCAGCTTCGGTGCAAAAATCCATCAAGATCCCGTTGCAAAACTCGGTTCAATTGTCCGATCTAATCCTCTTGACTGTAACCTCTTTGCTATTTTTCTCCTTGAGGATTAGCTCCGATAGGATGAGCTTTACTTCATCTTTGGTCTTTAGCAATCGAACCCACGTGTACCTGGAGTAGTCATCAACAACCACAAGTGTATAAATCTTTTTACTTACAGTGGGTGCAGTGACAGGTCCAAATAGATCCATGTACAAGAGCTCTAGGATCCTTTTTGAAGTGGCCTTCTCCGGGTTGGATCTGAATGATGCTTTGGTCTGTTTCCTTTGCTAGCAAGCTTTGCACACACCTTCCTTGCGGAAAGTCTCAGCAGGCAGACCTACAACGAGCTTATTCTTTGCTAGATGGTTAATGGTTTTAAAATTCAGATGATTTAACCTCTTGTGCCATAGCCAAGTTGTCTCTTCCTTGCTCAATGCTACGAAGCATGAATGTTGTTGACCGCTTTGCCAATCAACAATATATATGTCACCCTTGCGGATGCCTCTAAGCTTTACTTCACCTGTAGCATTGTCAGCAATAGAACATCCAGTATTAACGAAAGAGACAGTGTACCCATTTTCGCATAGCTGGCTAATGCTTAGCAGGTTGTGCTTGAGATTGGACACGAGCGCAACATTGATAATCCTTAGTCCGTTTTGCTCTATGCATCCTCTCCCAACCACTCTGCCTTTCTATTGTCACCGAACATGACTTTGGGGCCATAAAATCTTTGGATGTCAGAAAACAATTCTTCATCCCCCGTCATGTGGGCTGAACAACCGCTATCAAGGATCCATTCGTTTGTCATACTTGATATCTTAACACAGGGATCCTGATCCTGCAAAACAATCAACAAGTTGATTTAGGTACCTGCTTAGCATCGGGTCCTGCGGGATTAGCATGGATCATGGTTCCTTTTGGAACCCACATCTTGGTGATCTTCAAGATTTTCTTCTTGATCTCACCCTTCACAACCTTCTCAACCTTAGGATAAGTATGCTTAGCATAATCAGATCTAGGTGTGGTTGTGTGCTTAGCCTTCCTAGTCCTTTGAAATGGAAATGGTTTGGACTTAGGCCTCACATAGGTGTTCCTCCTATGTGGTGTGTAAGAGTGATACTGTGGTCTTACAGCATGATAATTAACCTGCTTGCCATTGTGGAAGGAAGGATATGCTTTCCTAGCATTTGGAACAAAATGCTCAGCATGCCTTCTCGACACTGCTGGGAATGACTTCTTAGCAGTCTGCTTAGCATTGGCTTGTTGTGTCCTCTGCTGAGGTCTAGCAGATGCCTGCTTAGCATGCGATCTCTGATTCCTCTGGTGAGGTTCAGCAGATGCACTCTGCTTATATCTTTCCCTCTACTTAGCATTTGAGGATTCAGAAGTCATCTTTCCCTTAGTATCCTCTTTAGCATATAACTTTCCATCAGAGATGAATTGAATCTTTCTCAGCTTAGAAGTTTCTGCCTTATTATATACACCCTTCTTATAGGATTTGCTAGAAGCTTCAAAACTACTAAGGCCTAACCCAGATCTATCAGTATGAGATCTTTGTTGGCTCACAATGGCATTTAGTATTGCCTTGCTAGTAGTATAAGCGCAAATGCATTCCTTACTAGCCTTGTTTTTTCAAAGCGTGATTCTCCTTTTAAAGGTTTTGAAAAATTTCATAAAGTTTGGAGAAATCATCCTTGAGTTTCGAGAGTTCTTCGCTATCAGACCTTAGTCTTTCGACTTCATCGGTCAAAGATGTGACTTTTAATTGTAGCGAAGTGTTCTCTCCTACTATAGCATCTTTCATTTCATACATCTTTGAAAACTCTAATGATAGCTTAGTAAGGTAATCGTCCTCGGAATTTAAGGAAGTAGACTCCAATATTTGATGCGTGATAGCTGGAAAACAAATGCTCATAGAAATTACCTCCTGAGCATCGACTCCTAGAGCCGATTTAGCAGGTTGCTCAGCATCCGCATCAGCATCCACAACAATATTTGCCATTAGCACGAGCATGGCTTCCTCATCATCTTCTTCGGAGAAATAGTAATACTCCTCATCATTATCTGGGATGTCAGGTACTTCTGTCCTCGTCAGCAATGCCCTGGTAACGGCTTTAACAGCCCGTCTCTCAAATCTTTGCTTCAGGTGCTCCCTCTTCTCTTTGCTGACTTTCGGACATTTGTGCTTGAGATGATCTGGCGAATCACACTTAAAGCAAGTCCTAGGCTTTCGCTCTGCTGAGTGGGTGGATGATGAAGAAAGCTTAGCTTCCTTGGCCTCTTTCTCGGCTTTAGCTTCCAGCATCAGCTTCTGAAGCTTTCTCATCTGCTCTTCCAGCTCGCTGATCTTTAAATCAACAGGTTGAGAACCTGAGGTTGAGACAACCTCCTTTGCTGGCGACGCTGGAGCAGATCTTTCACCAGGGAAAGGCTTCTTGAGCTTCCATTTGCTGGGATCTCTCTTAGCGAAGAATGTTAAGTCTCCAGAATTAGCAGTGGGTGTCGATTGAGCTTGTGTCACGACTGTTTCATTCTTCTTTGACTGCTGGATTATAAACTCGTGAGTGTTTAGTTGAGCAAATACCTTGGATGTTGACATGTTGCTGAGGTCCTTCTCGCTCAAACTTGTCATCTTCACGAACCAGTCTTCTCTTGGGAAGAGTTTAGAAATAATTTTGTTGTTCATCTCCCCATTGTCATATGTCTTTCCCAGGTTGCGAAGCTCTCTAACAAGAGTGTTGAACCTTTCTTCCATAGCTTGAATCGATTCTCCTGCATGCATAGAGAAGGATTCATATTTATCAACAGCTACCTGGAGCTTGTTGCGCTTCATTTGGTCGGTTTCCTGGGAGGATTCACAGACATAATCCCACATCTGCTTGGCTGTATCAAAGTCCAAGGCTTTATCTGCCATCAACGGAGTCAAAGAATCAAGGATAAGCTTCTTTGTTAGGTGCTCCAGCTGAGCTCGCTTCTTATCCTCTATCGTATAATCCTCGAATGGTTTTGGGATCATTTGAGGTGGTGCTGGTTGTCCTTCAGCGATCTGTCCTATAAAAGTGTTAGCTTTCATAATTTTAATAGGACCTTTCTCAAGAACATCTGCCATCTCAGGATGAATGCTTTGAAGTTGTATGATGGCCATCTTCTGCCATGAGTTGAACTTCTCTTTGGTATACTTGGGCAGGGTATGGTTCATCTTGGCAAACTTTAAACCTGAGCTAGACAAACAAAAGAAACAAAATACCAGCGCAAGGAAGAACTAGATTTGGTCTTAAAGCGACTTAGAAGCAATCAGTCTTTCAACCTGGCTCTGATACCACTTGTTGCTACCGAGATCAGAGTCGTCGTGGTGAATACAACAAATACATATGAAATGCAGCGGAATAATAACGTTCACTTGCACACTTAAGTTCTTTATCAAGATTGTTTAGCTCGGTTTGTATTAGGGTTTTTTACAGTTATACACTTACAACTTGGGTTGCTAGGTTTCAAAATCAGACGTGACAAACAGTAAACAATAAAACAGTAAACATACACAATATTTATAGTGGTTCGATCCAATAGATCTACGTCCACTTCTTAGCTGAAACGCTAAGAATTTCACTAAAAAGTATATGAAATACAAGGATTTGCTGAACACTTGCTGTAGGCGGTGAACTTTCGAGCCGGCCAGAGCAAAGCTATCCTCCGTTACTTCGTTCTTCTCAGATGGCTGCAGCTCCGGCCAAGTCAAGGGCAAACCTTCGTAAAACTTGTCCTTCGCTGCTAGGGGGAGCTTCTAAAGTTCTCTCCTGATCTTTGTCTGGTTTTGCGGCTAATGCCCGTCGGAGTCAAATCTTTCTAGAAATGACTGTTGGGTGCTTCCTGATTTGGAAGGTATCCCAATGATTGAAGATTCTTGAGCAAAGTCAAGGAATCTCTTCAATGAAGTGTCAGATATTCAATGGAGACACTTCGGTGGTTGAAAGCATTGAGTGCTTTTCAAATATTGTCTTTCAACTGACTACTCTCTTTTCTTTTTCGCTTTTTGTCTTAGGAATCTCTTGTTCGAGTGTTTGATTGAGCAGTAGTAGTCTTCTCTCTGTTGGACTTCGCTTTTATATCTGGAGATTCAAACTTTAAATCTCCAGACCCGTTAGGCACAACGGTTCCTTCGTCCAAGAGAGTTACTTGCTTTTTCGTTCTTTCCGGCATCGTACAGTACTTTCCAACCTACTTCGGGAAAGCTTTCGTCCTTTGTTGTACTTTCTGTCAGAACGGGCACCTTTTAGCAAGTGTATGCTGAGTATCTCCTTGCTTAGCATTCTATCGGGGAATGCTGAATGCTGGGAGTACTCTGCTAGGTAAATTGACTCTTTCCGATTGCTAAGTGATTCTAGCAATCTGTCTTCGTAGCTAAGTCTGCTGATCTCTCAGCAGATACGTGCTCAGCACTTGAGTCTTGTTCCTTGATTGTTATATGCCTTCTAGCAATCTTCTTCTTAGTGGCGAATGCTAACTCCTTTAGCATTCTGTTATCTCTTTATTAGTAGCGAATGCTAACTCCTTTAGCATTCTGCTATATCCTCAATGCTGACTGCTGAGCGAATGCTCCTAGCAGTCTCTTCCTTCAGCATATGATTGCTAACGCCTTAGCAATCATTCTTCTTAGCAATTGACCGCTACCCTCTCTAGCAGTCATTCTCGTCTACTGGCTTCTCTAGCAGCTATCATCTGCTGAGAACTCTTCTAGCATTCTGAAGTTGCTTGACTTGATATTCTTCGGTCCTTTTGCTAAATCCTTCAGCAATCTTTTCAAGCACTTCCCAATCTATTACAACTCGATATTTTAGCCTATGCTGGACATTACATGAGTTGCTAGACAATACTAGAATTCAGCAATGATCGACCATCTACTAAGCTTTGATTCAATAAAACTTTTACAATATGATCCTAATGAAAGAATTCATGAATAATTCCCAACACGTCTGCTTTCCAAATAGGCATACTCTGCAGACGCCTTCCTTCTTAAAGGCGCCTTTTGGGAGTCCTATTACCATTTTGTGCTTTACCAAATGGTTGATCGTCTTGAAAATCAAATGGGTCAGCCTCCTATGCCATAGCCAGTTTACTTAATTGGAGCTGGTTGCGACAAAGCATGAACTTGCTTGTCCACTTTGCCAGTGTACAACATACAGACCACCTTTCCTTATGCCTTTGAGCCTAATTTCATTCGAAGCTCTAACTCTGATTTGACACTTAGAGTCGGCAACTAAAATAACATAACCATTTTCACCAAGCTGTCTGACGCTTAGAAGATTATGTTTTAGATTGTTGACTAGGGAGACGCTTCTGATGAGGATTCCATCTCGTTGGACGTATCCCTTCCCTATAACTCTTCCTTTAGGGTTGTCACTGAACATAACCGGTGGTCCATTGACCATTATGATTTTTAAGTGAAGATATCTTTCTTTGGTCATATGTGCAGTGACGGTGAAGGCAGTTTGTCCCCACAACCGATTTTGGATATCAAACGTACACATACGTGGTTTATTAAAAATTAAATCAAGAAGATCAAGAATTCCCTTGATAGATCTATACAGATCTGCAGATTGATTCCACTAGATATCTTCTAATCTATGTCCTGTGAACCACGATCGAAGATCGGGTGAACA
Organism: Plectranthus barbatus; assembly: GCA_026898455.1. NCBI lineage: Eukaryota > Viridiplantae > Streptophyta > Magnoliopsida > Lamiales > Lamiaceae > Plectranthus > Plectranthus barbatus. Next base: position 40,728 of record JAPKLW010000029.1, on the reverse strand, counting down.
ACAAACCTTCGATTAGTTAGAAGCCAAACAAATCCAGATCTGCAGTATTTTGAGAAAACTAAACCCTTGCAGTCGTTCAACAAATGAACTTATGAGAAATTAGGTATTTATATCAACATTGTATCCTATTTATAGGGATCTTCTAGGGTTTCCAATCGGGCCAGGCCAGGGATCTCTAGATGGTATAGGATTGGGCCTCCCATAAGTCTAAACACATATATTCAGCAGAGAATATAATTTGAACTTATATCATTAATTCATTCCACTAGAGAATTAATGTTGGAACTGGCATCGTATCCCGATGTAAATTAGGGCCTCTAGTTGACTTAATTAATTCCCCATGTTTAAGACAACGCATATCCATTAATTAATTAAAAGCTTTAACAATATTAATTAATTACTATCTTAATTCCTTAACTAGTACCCACTCAACATTATTATCGTATCGGAATAAATTCCACCTACAGGGTTTAATACGATAAAACTTATGAGCTCCATAAGGCGATTTCAAAAAACTGGATGACCAGGACACGGTGCCCTAATGTGACTATATAAATACATACAAATAATGTTGTTACTCAAGATATGGAGAATATGGAATCATACTTTTGATTCTCACCCATGGTAAGTTAAAGCAACAAACAATCATTTTCATATATCTAAATATCAGATCTAGAGTTAAGAATTAATAAAGTCGCAGAGACATTGGTTCTTCGTAGAGTCAGAACAAAAGAACATGTCTCACCGTGATCCATTCAATTCGACACCACGCAATAACCAAGACTAGTTATCTCAAGTTTATACTACAACCTAAAACGATAGTTTATCCAGAACTATCTTAGTTGTGAATACAATTTATATCTTATAAGGAACTCAACAATGTGATCTTCAATGGGACAATGCACTCACCAAATTTTCATCAATATAAGATAAGTGGATATACATGTAATCGTGAGAGTGCAACAATGTGATAACATTTATTTCAGTTAATTAGATGAGATTAAATACATGACAAAGCTCACTTAAAAGTTTCCTTTATAGTATTCTCCAACAATGTCCCACTTATACTAAAGCTAATTTTTTAGCGTACTCCATGATATTACAAATCTCCCACTTAGACGTAAAGGGTAGCTGCAAAGTATCGTTAACCAAAACCCTCTACGTGTTTTCCGAAGATCTTAGCTTCCTAAGTCTTCATGAAAGGATCAACCAGGTTATACAACGACAAAAATTTTCCACAGCCACATCACCTCGCTTTTCGATCTCTCATAAAATGTGGTAATGACATTCTATGTATTTTTTCCACATGGGCTTTAGGCTCTTTCGAGTTGGCTACTGCACCAGTGTTCTTACAAAAAAGTGATACACTTAGGCATACTCGTAATCACCCCTAAGTCTAATGAGAATCTTCTAAGCAAGACAACTTCTTTAGCAGCCTCTGAGGTAGCCACGTAATATGGCTCCACCTCCCAAGGTAAACACATAACCCAAGTTAAACTTTCTCTGATCTCGATCACCATAAAAAATCTGAATCTGAATATAAACCAAAGGGGGTCAGACTATCTGATTACTAAACCAGCATATAATCTCAAGTTCTTTTCAGATACTTGAGAACATATTTTACCGCAGTCCAGTGCCCCAGACCAAGGTTATATTGATATCTTGCCACCATGCCCACTACATAGTAGATATCAGGTCTAGTACAGGGCATAACATACATAAAGCTTCCTGCTGCCGAAGCATAAGGAACCTTGGCTATCTCCTCTATCTTGTCTGGTATTTTTGGACACATGTCCTTAGACAGAGGAACTCCATGTCACAAAGTTAGAAATCCTTTCTTGGAGTTTTGTATGCTAAATTGGGCAATAACAGTGCTGAGATAGGAAGCTTGGTAAAGATGCAACATCTACTTATTTTGATCATGAATGATCTTATTGCCGAGAATGTACATAGCATATCCCAAATCCTTCATCTGTAACTATTCAGACAGCCACACCTATACGTCCGAAAATACCCTCAAGTTGTTGCCAATAAGAAGTATCATCTACATACAGTACTAAGAATACCATTATGTTTCCATTGCTCATTCTGTACACACGGCTTTCATCTTGATATTTTTCAAATCTAAGGATTTGATCACCTCGTCAAAATGAATGTTCCAGGACCTAGAAGTTTGTATAAGTCCATAAAGAGACTTCTTTAGCTTCCAAACTAGATGTTATTTGCATCTCCTTACATAACCTTCAGGTTACCGCATAAAGATGTATTCATCCAAATTTCCATTAAGGAAAGCTATCTTGACATCTATCTGCCAAACCTTATAGTCCATGTAATTTTCTATGGATAAGAAAATACGGATCGACTTCAGCATGGCTATACGTGAGAAATTATCATCATAATCGATTCTCTCTATTTGAGCGAATCCCTTCGCCATCAACCATGCTCTAAAGGCGATGAACTTTTTGTCATATCCTCTCTTAACCTATAGACCCACTTACACCCAATGGCTATATTGTTTTTAGGAAGGTCTGAAGGTCGTACCCATCCATAAAATCTATAGTTTCAATCTCAGAATCAATAAACTTATGCCAAGACATTGCATCTACATCTTGAACTACCTCTTCGTAAGTTTAGGAATCGTTCATTTCATATTCAATAATATGGACCAAGTCCGAAGACTCTTCCACACCCATGAAATGATCAGGTTTATGTACAACCCTTCCACTGCAACAAGGCAGTACCTATGTAGGTACATCAGAGTCAACACGTTGTGCAGTATCTTGTGGTATAACACTTAGTATACTAGTGTACCATTGTCTCCTCTAAACTCATTGAGAATTATCTCACTATTAGGTTTATGCTCACTTACATAATCTTTGAGTATTAGTGTTAACCACCACCCTCAGATCCTTTAGGACTTTAAAAGTGACCGCTTCTCGTACCCTTAGAATATCCTATAAAACAGTGTACTTCCATTCTAGGTGCCAACTTATCCACTTCTTTATCCAACATATGTGCTTGGCAACCCCCAACCAGAATTTGGTTTAGAAGGTACGAAGTTCAGAAGGTACGCTGCTATTTCCAAGGCATAACCCTAAAACAAATAGGCAAAGTGGCATATCTCATCATCAGATTTACCATCTCTGAAAGAATTTTGTTTCTTCCCTCTTATACACCAACTTGTTGCGGAATACCAGATGTAGACAGTTGAGATGTAATCCCATTATCCAATAAGTATTGCCTAAATTCAATACTGAGGTATCCGTCTCTACGATCAGATCGTAGTGACTTGATACTTTCACATTTTCGATTCACCACTCCATTCTTAAATTCTTTGAACTTTTCAAAGCATTCAGATTTGTGGCTTATCAAATGAATGTATACAAACCTTGAGTAATCATTTGTGAAAGTCAGAAAATACTCTAGACCACCTCTTTCTTTAATGGACATAGGCCCACACAAATCAAAATGAATCAATTCCAACATATCATTGGCTTTATACCCTTAGTCTTAAAAAAGGTGTTAGGAATATTGTTAGAAATATTATAACCCCTTGATCTCAATTGTATGCATTTTGGTTTTACTGCATCAAAGCTCAGTCAATCTAGCTTCTAGCAACTTAGAATCAAGTCAAATTGTAAAAATTCCTATATAGGAAACACTTACTCGAGTTGTAATAGAACTATAATATAGGATCGAAGAATGCTGAAGGAATCAACATAAATAAAATTAATAAAGATGTTAGCAAAAAACTAGCACACTCATGAAGAATGTTGGAAGCACTTAAAGACATGTTGTTGCTAAATCTCAGCAAGACTATTGAGATATCAGCAGACTATCAACTGCCAGCAAACGCATAACATCAATCAACACACAATACGAAGTTGTGAAATAGAAGGATCCAAATCACTAGGAAACCCAACGAATAAGAGAGAAGGATAATCAAACGACACAATGAAGGTTTCCAGATTCAAACTGAAAGATCTGTTCTGATAAAGACGGCTAATACAAGAGGAACGCCAATCAGAGACAAAGGAGACCTGAAGAGTATCTGTGCTTTGCAGGAAAAGAAGAACGGAGATTGGCGAGTAGACACTCTGTGTCTAACGGATAATATTCAAACAACCATTTGAATCTTCACATATAAATAGTTAATACCGATATGAGTTTGAGAGGTTCGCAAAATATCTTCAACAGAGAAATTAGAAAGATCATAATATTCTTACGGGAACTCATATCCGAGCATACATATAATCGAAGCTCTACACAAGCATTCATGTTTAAAGCTCGAGACCTCTAAAGTATTACTTCTAAGGTTATCCTTGGGGTTCATTCTATCCTAGAAAAAATCTAGCAGTCACCTTGCTCTGCAAGCGTGATTATAATGGGCTATTGCCAAACAAGGAAAGGTTTTGGGAAGAACTATAAAATCCCAAGGTCAACGTCCGAGGAGAAGGGAGGTTTGTCCTCACTCTAAGAAGTGTCAAATTGAAGATTGAAGACCGAGGTTCTTGAAGGTGCGCGCTGACGTGACAGAGGAGCTATTCAACGTTAGAGATCAAGCCTGACCTTGAACTAAATCAATAGAGAATTTGCAGTTAGGAGGACTGAAGAATGGACGTAAACAGAAGTTCGAACCACTATAAACCTCGTGTTCATTTACGGATTTTAGTTCGTTACATATTATTTATTTTAAAACTCAACACACCAATTGTTGAAGTATAATCTGCAATAAACCTAACGAATACTCGAGCTTATACACATTTGATAAATATTTGCTAAGTTATGTCCTTAACAAGATAAGTGCAAGATATTATTAAAACTTCTGCTGCAAATATAGATACTCTGATCGGGGACCAACAAAAGCCCTCAATGTCATCTTACCCTCCAATCAGGATTCGCAGACTGAGAATGGTTTAACTTGGAGAGACTCCAATGATCCACTACTTATCATTCTTTGGATCCTAGTCAGATTAACATGACCCGGTCTTAGATGTCAAACATATGTTTGATTCAATATAGAAGAAACTATTCTTTTAGATGATGAAGATGTATGAGTTTTTGTTGCAGTACGATATGCACAAGTAATAGTATATAAGGAGTTTTCGAACATTCCAGAATAGATAAAAGAGTTATTTCTCATAATAAAAAAATTGTTATTAAAAAGAATCGAATATCTATCCAAAAAACAGTTCAAAACTTAAAATAAATTCTTTCAAAAACTTGACTCGTATAAAACATCCTTTAATACTACAAACTCTCCGAGAAATATAAGTGCACATCTCCCACTACAACAATCGCCACACTAATAGCATTTACCAAGCTTATGGTTATCTCGCCTTCATTTACTTGTCTTGTGTGCACAAAGCCACGCATAGTAAAACAAACATGATAAGTCGTACCAATATCTACTATCCAAGAGGTAGTAGAACAATCACAAAACATGTTTGAACAACAAAAGCAAAAGATGTACCCCAGTTACCCTTTGTTAAAACGGGCCAATCAGATCTGTGATGCCCAGACCGGTTTCACTTGTAGCACTTTCCCTTTAGTTTCATGACACCACCAAAAGGAGTCATACTACCGGAAAATATTATTTATTTGCTCCCACTGCTCTTTTTCTTTTGAGGCTTCTTCTTCTTACCGTTATTACACGAAGAAGACAGCTCTTTAAAGGAAACCAGAGCAAGTGTTGCCTTACCCGTGAGATCCTCCACTGTAATCAAGACAGTAAGAAACTTAGCAACATAGTACTATTTCTTACCCATGAATACTTTCAAGCGGAAGTAAGGGTTCAAGAGACCTTGATTAGGTGTATTTAATACAAATATGTACTATTCCGCAATGAGTACTTTATCCAAATTTATTTCTAGGCCAAATAATTTGGACCAATAAGCGTGTTATGATAAAGAATAGTCATAAGCAGATTAAATGACATGATGATAATTTAAATATATATAAAAATACTTAAGCATATAAATCACATTAATTGAAGCATAAAACATGGAAACCTTCAAAACCAATCCATTGATAAGACAAACTATCTTTAATTCCAATAACACGCCAACCTCTACTTTATGACTAATGGAATTAATAATCGGACCATAAAGCAGGCCATGTTAATTAAAACAGGGACTCCGTTGGGAGTTATATAGAAATTCACATCTAAGTGATGACCACAATTTAACAGAAAAGAAAATCATTCACAATTGATGACCTTACCGCTAGGGCTTTACATCACATACAAATAATATCTTAAGGTTATCTTGAATTAAATATTTACCAATGAACCGTGGATGACACATCCTCTAGGGGGAGACACTAGGATCCCGCGAGTGCCACCCACTTCATTAAAGATAAATTCATTTTTTTAGAAGTCTTATTCCAGTGAAGCAATGAATGTTGTATCCTCTAAAGGGAGACTCCCAGGGTCCCGTGAATTACACACAAGCACTTATAAGACCAATTGTGGAGGCCTAAATAAATTATTTAAAATTTATTTTAATTCTCTTAGTCATTTTAAGTCGAATGTTTTTGACATCAGGCAATAAAAAATTACAAATAATTCCTAGTATGCTTCTAACATATAAAACATATAACATGCTTGGAAAATAAACTACACATCATGCAAGAACATACAAAATTGTCCTCGTGGTCCCAAGATGTGTACCTGCATATCTACCTATTCTATTACATGAATATTGGATATACAGCTCTTCAAAGAAACTTCTAATCGGATCCGAACTTCAAACCATTCAAAATTTAGGCTTTTGAATTTTCAGCAAACGGTATTTTTCAAGCCACCGTTGCTATAAAACAATGCACTGTCAACAACCAAAATCTAATGGGCTTTGAACACCAAAGTTTGGACATCCATCTCCAACCAATGGCACCGGAGATTCACGCTTCAATCACCGCCAATTGGCTGAAGAAAATGTCTAGTTGAACAGCCTGGAGGAAACATCAGTGCACAAGGTACTTTTCTCGCCTCTGTTCCCACTAATTCCAACAACCACCATGCCCATAACCTCCTGGGCATTAATTTCCCAGGTACGGAGTGCGATACCACATCATCGGTACTCGAAATCTACAGGGGGTCACCTCCGAATGAGCGTAGAAAAATGCCTACCTGCATACTGTAAACCTAGTAAATTAGGGTTTTCTTGCGACTGGGCCGATTTCCTTGGCCATTACGCAGCCAGGATTGATCTTTAACTCCAAAACCTACTGGGCAACGAAACCCTAAATATGGAAAGTGAGATCATGTCGCAAGCACAATCAATACAACCGGAAATAGCCACCAATCAACACGTGAAATTAGGTCACAGGTAGCAAAATTGTGAGAATCTCGCGTGTCCCTGATTTCATGCGACTGTCGCCGCTAATTCCACCGCCCTCTTTGCCAGTTAGCCCTTGGGCATTGGAGCCCTAACCACGGAAACGAACTCCACATTGTTGGAACCAGCGATCCTTGTTGGTATCGCCCCTAAAAACACGAAGAAAACTTGCTACGCGAACTGTCCCTAAATAATCGCACAAGAAACCTGTTTTCACGTTGTTGCCACCGCTTCTTCCCTTGATATCCCGCTTGCCCCCTGACGTCCCAGTGGTCGCCTACCACCGAATTATCACTTTCAACCACCGTTGTCACCTTTTGTGCCCCACCGTGTGCCTGGATCGATGCAAGACAGATTGCTGCACATCCCCAAATCACGTGTGCTACACGAACATTTTGCGATAGCTGCTACACTGTCTGCAGTCACCATCCATGGCAGTTGGTGTTGCGACGATGTTGTCCGCCGACCCAGCTCCGGCCCTCGCCAGTTGGTTACCTCAATTGGTTGGCTTATAGGACGTGGTTGAGCCACGAACAGCCCCTACGTGATTGCAATTTAGCAGTTTTCCCTCGATGTTTGTTCTTCGTGTTCTTCAGATCTTGGTCTCGTTTTGTAGCAAATTACACCAAAATTTATAGAAAATTATAGGAAATAAAATTACATCATTTCCTATACTAACCATGATTTTCTCGTGGTGAAAAACAATTATAAACCGTGAATAAACCATTGCGCCAAAACCAAAAATAGAATCAGGAACCCCGAGGAACAAAATAAATATATAAATTCATCGATAACATTCTTAAATGATTTAAATAACATAAACCAACTGCACGTCTCAGGCGTAGCCATCAACAACGAACCTGGCTCTGATACCAATTGATGGAAAATTCTGATGAAGGCGGTTTGTCCCCATGATCGATGTTTGATACCTAACGTACACATACATGGTATATTAGAAATTAAATCAAGAAGGTCAAGAATTACCTTGATAGATCTATATAGATCTGCAGATTGATTCCACTGGATATCTTCTAGCCTGTGTCCAGTGAACCACGATCGAATGCCAGGTGGAAAAAAATCCTTCGGTTCTTTAGAAGCTAAATAAGTCCAGATCTGCAGTATTTTGAGAGAACTAAACTCTAGCCATCGTTCACCACATGAACGCGTGAAAAATTATATTTTTCTCTCAACACTGCATCTTATTTATAGTAATCTTCTAGGGTTTCCAATTGGGCCACACTAGGGATCTCTAGAATGTATATGATTGGTCCTCCCATAAGTCCAAACACATATATTCAGCACATAATATAATTTGAACTTATAACATTAATACATTACACTAGAGAATTAACGTTGCAACTACCATCCTATCCTGATGTGAATCAGGGCTTCTATTTAACTTAATTTATTCTCGTGTTTAACATAACACACATCTATTAATGAATTAACAGCTCTAACAACATTAATTAATTAACATCTTAATTCCTTAAGTAGTACCCGCTCAACATTATTATCGTATCGGAATAAATTTCACCTGCAGGGTTTAATACTATAAAACTTACTTAAAAGTTTGCTTTATAGTATACTCCAACATACAGAGCATCCACTATCCAAGATCCATATGCTCTTCAATGGTTGGAGCTGATCTCCATGTACTTGTACCTGCGAAGCACAAATTATGCTTAGGGTCCCTCAACAAACAAGGGTCCTGCAAGATTAGTCGATTGGATCCATCATTTTGGGATCCAGACCTGAACAATTTTCACATTTGGTACCTTTTTATAGCTCTTCTTGGTTGTCTTAGTCTTTCTTCTCATATGATGTATGAATTGAAATCGAGAAAAAATTATTGTGTGGAGTCCTTTTGGAAGTAAACTTCCTATTTAGACCTCGAAAAACTTGTTCTGGTTGTGTATAAAATCCAGGTGATTGTTGATCACATTGGATAGCCTTCCTAGCCCCTAGAAAAGAAATTGATGTGGGCTCAAGCCTCAAGTAGTTGTTCCCCTTACTTGGGATAACCCTTCTTTCGTTTGCTGTTTAAAAGTTGGATCTCTGGTTATTCACATAACTAGGTACAGTGTTTGACCACTTCCTGTCATGAACTGACTATTTGGTCAGAATGGTCGATGAAACTAGTGGAAACATACTATTCTCCAAGTTTCGGAGGCTTAGCTGACTTCTTCTCAAATTGTGCCTTTCTCAGTTTAGGAGCATATTGTTTACCCAGCTTCTCCTTGTATACCGATTTCCTCGTCACTTTCTGACTGGTCAGTTTAGGGTTGTTAGCTAACTAACATTTAGGTTTACCAGTTTGATCTGGTACATTGTAAGCTATCTCTTTGCCTTTCAACCTGATCTGATCATTGGGGTTTTCTTTGACAAGAAATATTTCTTTTCTCCCAATGTTAGATGAAGAAGATTTGCTCAAAATATTTTCACTAAAACCTAGACCCGATTTATCATTAGAGTCTCTTTGATAGCAAAGTACCTCTTCTAATAATCTTGAGCTTTTGGTAAAAAACATCTGCAAGGTTCTGGCTCAAGGTTTTTCAATGTTTTGCACTCCAGTTTAAGTTATTCAAAATTTTTAAGCATAGTGGAGTGTTCTATCCTAAGTTTTGCCAGTTCCTCACCGGTTGACCTGGATTTTGCAATCTCTTCGATCAAAATTGAAACTTGAAGTCTGAGAGAGGAATTTTCTCCAGCTAAGGCATTTTTGAGCTCATAAAACTTTAAAAATTCTTTTGAGAAAAGATCAAGGTAAACATTATCTAAATCAGAGCAAAAACGATTCAGATTCCTCTAAAATGCATAGAGACAAAATATAAACTGGTAGAGTATGGGTTACCTCATCACCAGTTGCGGCTAAGGCTGATTTGGCTTCCGCAGCATAATCTTCTTCTCCAATGGCAGCCATGAATGCCAGTAGAGTTTCTTCCTCTCCGACTCTCCATCCAACATATAGTATTCATCGTCATTGTTGGGTATCTTGATGCACAGTAAAAACTAATACAAATTCTCAATGCACACTCAAGGTTTAATTATCGATCCAGGTACATATTTCCTTCGCCCACGGGAGTATCGGGATACTACGGTAAAGTCTAATAGCTAGGCAAACACAATCATTGAGAAGTTTCTAACAATCTAGACATTCAATTAAATCTAAGCTAACAACATATACAAAATAATGAATGAAACCAACAATCATCATCTTCAATCACAAAACAATCTCTTCAATAATCTCCACAACTTGGTAGAACAAGACAAACAAACACTTAAATGAGATAGAATGGATGTTGATATTAACGTAGATGTGATCGAATTAGGTTGAACACCGATGCAAACACAATCTAATCCGTAGATGGATGATCAATTCGCTCAAATCTAGCCAATTCTCTATGCACCAGCAAATCGACCGTAGATGAAATTAGAAATCACAAAGGGTTACGTTATCGACCCCTAACTCACTCCTAAAAGCTCGCAAATTATAAACCTATGCATTTCCTCCCCACATGGATTGGATCGAGATACATATGAAGACATGTTAATCACGACATGCCTATGCACGTGTTGGTTGCAATTATTGTGTCAATTATCAACTAGATTGGCTCTTACCTACACCTTAGTTGAATGAAAACTAGCTCTAGCATGCTTCAATCACAGAGAGAAACATGCAATAATCAATCCTAATCTTCACACATCCTTGTCCAAATCAACATCCAAATGAAATTAGAACAACATACCTCTCAATTGTATCAATACAAAGTTAAATTGAAATAAATCCATTACAATTGACAAGTAGTATATGATTTCTTTCCCAATTGGTCTTGCTTGATCTTGATCTACCCTTCAATCCTTCACCAAGGTGTGGTAGATTTGCTCTACGATACCTTGAATTAAGATTCGAAGAGGATGTAGTGTGGAATTGAAGAGAGAAAATATGTAAATTTTGCCTAAAAGTGTCAAAAGTGTTGGTCCCGATTTTTCAGAGTATAAAACGTTAGCAGCGGAAATAATGAAAGAGTAAACGCTTTCTTGCACTTGCTGGTTAACCAACTGACTGGGACCTATCAGCTGGTGATTCAAGACTTAGAAAAATTTAGGCCTTGTTTACACAGTTATCAGTTTTCAGAGTATACACCAGCACTTGGGTGCTGGGTTTAAAATAAGAATGTAATGCAGAAAACTGATAAAGACAATGGATTTATAGTGGTTCGATCAACTGATCTACGTCCACTCTCCAGTCGTATCACTGGAAATTTCACTAAGAGTAATCGGGTACAAGAGTCCTACGATCTATCTCTAGCTGGTGAATGCCTCGTCCACCAGTTCACTAGATCAACCGCTCCCGGCCTTGTTTCCTTCTTCAACTCTGATCAGCTGGTGGAGTGCGAGCACGTCACTTCAACCTCCACAGCTTCACTGGGTGTTTAGTTCTCCCAAGAACGTAGCTTCTCAATGCGGCAAACTGCCCGTGATAACTCAAGTGCTGGCTGGCACAAGAGCTGCTGTGAACTTCCTCGGAAGAGAAAGAACACCAAAGAGATCAGTAACTTACAAGCTGGAAGCTTGAAGTCTCGTGTTTGAATAAATCAACACACGGTAAGCTTTAAGAAAAGCCTCGAAAGTTGTATGCGCTTCTACTTGCTTGAGCGTAATAAATTTGCAGTCTTTCGGTAGGTGAAGAGTATTGAATGTCAGGAAGCAAGCGTCTTAAATGTTGGTAGTTCCGACCTATTTATAGACGCGGGATCCCATTCAAATCTTCTAGCCGTTTGGACACATCCGGAAAAGGTCTCTGTCCTCGCATGTCCTTCTGACGGCGGCAGGTATGTTTTTCCGGAAAGTGCCATACTTTTGTCCGCTTTATCTGACATTGATCTCTTTATGTCAGAACGGCACTATTCGTCAGTACGAGGAATCGAGACTGGTGTCTTGTAACTGATGGACTTTAAGGTATCCTCCTTAAAGTCATACTCTGTCAGTTAATTCCTCGACGAATCTTCTTTTTGTCTCTAAGACTCTGGGAGAGAGAATCTGGAATTCTGCTGGTAACATCCGACTGGTAGATCATTCTGGTGATCTTGTGCTGGCAGTCTCTGCTGGTGACTTGCGCTGGCACAATCTAAGTCTACCAATATGTCTGATGTTAACTCTTGGAATCTCCCATGACTGGTGGCTTCACCGCTGGTGAATAGTGTCAGTGAGAACACGTATTCTGCTGGTAGGATTTGTCAGCCGCCTGCTGGTGAAATCCTTCCCAACTGGTGAACAGTAACCAGTCATTAGCTCTTCTCATGCTGGTGAACAGTGTCAGCACGAGTCTTTGTCAGCCGCCGCCTGATGAAACTTTTCCCAACTGGTGAACAGTAACCAGTGGTAAGCATGTCTCATGCTGGTGAACAGTGTCAGCATGAGTCTTGATCAGCTGCAACTTACAACTCAAAAGACCTAAACAGGACTTTACATTTGAGAACTAGAGCTATCTAGAGACAACTGATGCTGGTAGGACTTAGGATTTGATCCACCAAAACTAAGATCTATACAAGTAGCTACTGAGGGAGAGAAACTTTGACAAATTTCCCAACAAAAAGTCTTCATAAAATGAGAATTTCCCCTTTTAATAATGAGTTGGCAGAGATCTGGATCACCCCATCCAAGATCGGATCGCCCGGGATGGCTCGAAACTGAATAACCATCGAACAACATGTTCTAAATTGCTCGGTCTGAATCTAGCTCGATCGAGAAATCCCTCTAAACTGTCAGATCGGTCGAGCTTGCACAGGATCGGTCGAGCATCTCTTCTAAACTTCTAGATCGGTCCATCCTGCACAGGACCGGTCCATCCTGCTCTCTGAAATCATTCCTGCTGCTCCCCTACTCATTCCGGTCGATCCTCACACCCTTTGCAACTCGAGTCGGTCGATTTTCCACCAAAACTCAGTCCGAAATGATTAATTATGCTCCAAACCTATCCTACACACTCTAAACCACACAAAACACGAAAACACAATGAAAACAACCGAAAAACATATGATATGGGAATAAAATAAACGCAAATATGCATGCACAAACATCAAAATATAGGTCATTTTACGCACATATCATAATCCCCCAAACTTGAACCTTTGATTGTCCTCAATCAAAACAAAGTAAAGCAATCATTCTAGCTTGTGCAATACCTCATAGCTCATCTTATCCGTCTTAGCATATGCCCTAGTCAAACGAGATTATCACCTAACTTTGTGACATAGTTATTGCTAAAGGCTCAAACCACTCATCAACATTGGATAAAAGCAATGAAATGCACTCCATCACATGTATAGGGACAATTCACTCAAGCACGAGTTTTCAAGCTGGATTTCCATAAGCTTGCATCCATTCTCACCACTATACTACAACGAGCTAGCTCCTAGAATCAAGAAGGTCTTTGTTTTGGTTATAACGTGGTTAACTAAAAGGTATGAGGTTTTAGGCCAAAGTAGTTAAACTCCTCAATTTCCCATGAACCCCCCAATCATCGACTTCAAATCACTAATCCCGAGGCTTATCCTTTTCTTCTCATTTTCCTTCTTTTTTTTTCTTTTTCTTTTTCTCTTCTTCTTTTTTTTTCTTTTAAACATTTCCTTTTCTCTTTTTTCTTTTCTTTCATAACAACAACACAAAATTTTTTTGTAGGTGCTCATTTTTATGACTTGCACCTTTATCCTATTTTAATTTCCAACTTTTCACTTATTTCAACTAGCCTCATTTTTTGGGATTCAACCAACAACCGTAACACAATTCCCATCCCATTCTCACAACACCGTATTCACCCTCAAAACTCTCATCCCCCAAACTTTTTCCTAATAATATCAAAGAATATTCTCCAATAAAGCTCAATCATGGGGAACAAATGTAAGAAAAGCAAATAATGATCAAATAACACATTATACTCCCGATGTGCAAGGTAGGACTAGGAATTGATGGCCTAATATCATTTTCTAGTCACATGCTCATGCTAAATAGATCGGGAACAAATGCAAGTTCTAGATTTCTCACTTTCAACTCGCCTCTCACAACCGAAAATACGACAATATCAAGGCTCAATTGTCACGTTTTTTTGTTAAGTCTAAAACATTACCCACACACAAAACTCGACAATTCAATAGCTAAACCAGACATGCTTTGACATCAAAGATTCCGCCCTATCGTTGGTTAAAGTAAACTTAAAACTCTACTAGTAAATCATGAGTAAATCTCAAGCCAAGTCTAGGTTCATCACACACACAATCACACAACCTAAAACAATTAACTAATATGCAATCACAAACTAAATGGCAAGGAGAACAATAGAATGTGTTACCCATCGGTATTCACGATCGAACCGCTTCTCCAATGCCTTATGGTACCTACTCAACATAAACACAAACACCACCAAATTTTTTAGCATAATTCACTTCATTAAGATCTCATTTCCACCAACATTCCACAAACCAACATCTAAATGCATAAGACATTATTCCACTAGCACCACCATTCAAACCATTATCCACACATCAATATCCACAAACCAACAAGATAAGAAGTATAAACACATGCCAACTTAAAAGTAATTCCATACAACAAATCATAGCTTAAAAAAAACATAATCCACATCCAAATCCAAGGTAAAATATCAATATTAGTACAACCATATCGAATCAAGTCCAACCATGGGACAATATCCAACAACTAAACTAAATGCAAGATAACCGAAGAGAGGGAGAAGAGAAAACCGAAGCACCGGCTACCGGCACATCCCCCTAAACTTAGTCAAGTGAGACTAAAATTGCAAGTAGGTGGATGGTGCTCGTCACTCCTGTCGCTCCTGCGGTGAATGGTCACGGTGGCAGCAGTATGGCATGGGAATGCAGCGCTGCAACTCTCGAACATCTCCCTGGACCTCATCAAACCTCCGATCGAGTCCATCAAAGCTGGCAGCAATGGCATTTTGGTCAGCAACATAACCCGCCTGAAAAGAGGAAAATCACCATGAAAAGCGGTCATTCGGACGTCTAAACCCTACATAGACACAGACAAAGACTCAACGGAATCAGTGGTTCGCTGTATCATAGAAAACAACTGTTGCTACCAATCCTCCATGGGTGGTGGTGCCCGAAATCTCCCGGTCTGCTGCTCCTCAGGTAAATGACTCAGAATCGTGAAAAATCCCTCCTGGGACAAAATACCCACCACCTCCTTGTGGTCTTCCGAATCCATCAACCAATTGGTCTTATCCTCCAAGTCAGCCACAGTGGTGTACTCCTCACAAGGTAAACAAATCGTCAAATTCCCAAACTTGTAATACATTTTACCACGAAGACCCGGAACCAGAAATCTACCCGCCACAAGAGAAGCAGTATCCATAAACAAACTGGGAGCAAACGCCCCCGACATATGAACATCCATAGCCACCA
Source organism: Plectranthus barbatus (assembly GCA_026898455.1). Taxonomy (NCBI): domain Eukaryota; kingdom Viridiplantae; phylum Streptophyta; class Magnoliopsida; order Lamiales; family Lamiaceae; genus Plectranthus; species Plectranthus barbatus. The sequence continues at coordinate 24,950 of JAPKLW010000029.1, read as the reverse complement.
AAATAGGAGTAATCAAACCACCACTAATAGACGGAGACTTTGAATTTGACACTCGACTCCATCGATCCATCAACATAGCCCCCATGGAGTTGCTTCTCATTCACCAAAGCATACAACATATAAAGCTCAGACAAAATCACATTGCTAGATTCATACCGACTACACACCAAACCTCCAACCAACTTATGAATATATCGGATAACAGGATTCCGAATCGCCAAAGCTCTACAAGACTAAATATTAAATGATCCCTCAAATTTTACACCAGATATAGACTCCCAAAATTCACCAAGATTGAGTTCATCAGGCACAAACATGGAATCAGCATCACACCCAAAAACTTTATCAAGTTCATGCCTATGTAAAAAGAATTCTTTACCTCTAATCTTAAATTTCATCGAGAGTGGATTGTTGTTCGGTCCTTTCATAATTGTATCAGAGGCCGAAAACTCCTTCGTCAATTCCATGTAGGCCGACCAATTTCCTGTTAGCAGCTTCTTCCATCCAATGCCAGTGAGGAGACTCCACACGTCTTTCTTCAACCCCAGCTGTTGGGAATTATTTGTGAATTCCTCCCCTAGGATCAATATTGTAAAAGTTTTGTTGAATCCAAGCTTACTTAGTTGGTCGATAATTGCTGAATTCTAGCATAGTCTAGCAACTCAAATGTAATGTCCTGTTTAGGAAAAATATCAAGTTGTAATAGATTAGGAAGTGCTTGAGAAGACTGCTGAAAGATTCAGCAGATGGAACAAAGAATATCAATTTCAAGCAACTTCGGAATGCTAGAAGTATTCTCAGTAGATGGTAGCTGCTAGAGATATCAGCAGACGAGAATGATTGCTAGAGACGCTAGTGGTCAAGTGCTAAGAAAAATGATTGTTAAGGCATTAGCAATCACATGCTGAAGGAAGAGACCGCTAAGGACAAGTGGTTAGCAGTCGAAAGCAAGAGATAGCAGAATGTTGAAGGAGTCAGCATTCGCTAGCATTCTAGCAGATTGCTAAGCATTAGCAATCAGCAGTTAAAGACTTAAGTGATATAGACGCATTTGCTGAAGGAGTCAACAGATTGAAGAGCAGATTGCTAGAAGAGCCTAGCAATCAAAAGACTTAGCAGAGTACTCCCAGCATTTTCCGATAGAATGCCTAGCAGGAGATACTCAGCAGATACTTGCGAAAAATGCCCGTTCTGATAGAAAGTACAACCAAGGATGAAAGCCTTACCCGAAGTAGGTAAAAAGGCACTGTACACGCCGGATAGGACAAAAAAGCAAGTTACTCTCTTGGACGAAGGAACCATTGTGTCTAACGAGTATGGAGATTTAAAGTTTGAATCTCCAGATATAAAAGACAAGTCCAAACAGAGAGAAGATAACTACTCAACTCTCGAATCAACTTGCACACTTACAGAGCGAACCAAAAAGGATTCCTTTGACAAAACGAAAAAGGCAAAGAGAGTAGTCAGTTGAGAGCTCACATCTAAGAATATTCAAAGCTCTCAACAACCGCCGTAGTGTCCCCATTCAATATCTGACACTACATTGAAGAGATTCCTTGACTTAGCTCAAGAATTTTCAGTCATTGGGATACCTTTCAAATCAGGAAGAATCCAACAGTCATTTCTGGAAATGATTGACTCCAACAGGCTTTAGCCGCAAACCAGACAGAGTTTGGAGAAAACTATAAAACCTCCATTCCAGCGAAGGACAAGTTTTACGAAGGTGCGCCCTTGACTTGGCCAGAGCTGCTACTGCTAAGAGATTGGAGGATCGGAGGATAGCTTTGTAGTCGATAGGTCGAAAGCTCACTACCTACTACAAGTGAACGGCGATTCCTTGTACTCCATATATCTTTTTAGTGGAATTCTTAGCAATATTGCTGAGGAGTGGACATAGATCTATTGGATCGAACCACTATAAATATTGTGTGTTCTTTACTATTTTATTGGGTTCTGTTCATTGATTTGAAACCTAGCAACACAAGTTGCTAGAATATACCTGTAGAAAACCCTAAGTACGGTTCTGAGCTTAAACATTTAACAAGAACTAAAGGGCAAGATAATATTTAGACTTCCGCTTCATTCGTGTGTGTTTGTTGTTCGATACTCACCACGACGATTCTGATCAGGGACCAACACCAGCGCCTCCAAAGTCTCCCGGCATGGATACTTAGTTCCTATGATTTGCTTGTCCACCAAATTTTTGTGACTCTCAAACTCCTTGTCATTAAAACCTCTTGGGCGAATAAGAGAAGAAGATGAACTCCCTCGTGCTCTCTTGCTGGCCATAATCTCAAATCAAAGTAATTAAGCGAAAGAGAATATTGGGAAAGTGAAATTTTGATAGAAATGAAGATGAGGCGAAATGGGCCCTAATTTTCCTTTTAAATCTGCGCCAGGATCGACCGATCCTGCATAGGATCGGTCGATCTAATTCTCTGACCCGCAAAATTTTTGAATTCCCGTTGAGCTCGCCTGATCCCACAGCAGCAAATGTTGGGATCGGCCGATCCTGCCTGAGCCAGGGCGATCTGAAATGCTCCCGGGCGAGATTTCCCTATGTTTTGCAATGTCCCTGCATTCTTTCTTCAATATGTCAGCACCATTTCGGGTTTGCACCTCCCCAAATCTCAATTCTTTCATCACAAGAACAATGTAAGTCTATAGAAACATCAAAAAGATCAACAATCCTTCAACCAAAAACCAACAAACAATAAAAAATCACAAATGAAACAACCTATCACTTATTCAAAATTAAAAATTACCAAAAGCAATTAAAAGGTTGGGTTGCCTCCTAACAAGCGCTTCTTTATAATCAATAGCTTGACTTCTTACCTGGATCTCACCAATCATGATCAAATGGAGAAGAACCGAAGCTCATACCTTGCTCCAAATGCCAATGCTCATCCGGAAAGATCAACTACCTTCTTGCACTCCGGGGTGGACCATCCTCCACTCTAGCTTTCTTTACTCTTCTTCGATCTTGCTCAAAATAATCACCCGGATCTAGATCTAGCTCTTCCTCCTTGCTTTCATCCATAGCATCCCATCTAGAATCATCACCTTCCTTTAATCTCTTCTTTTGAACTCCATTATCAAGTTCCATTTGCCTTTCATCACTCTTGTCATACATGCTTTTCGGAGTTAAAGAGAAAACTACCTCTTTTCCACAACAACGGAAAGTAAGTTCACCACTCGTCATGTCAAACAATGCATCAGCGGTGTGTAAGAATTACCTTCCAAAAATTAGGTGAATACCCCCCTTGTTCTTCATATCAATAACCAAGAAGTCCCCCGAAAATGTAAAACTCAAAACCTCCACGTGCACGTCCTCAACAACCCCTCTTGGGCAAAACAACGCATGGTTAGCCATTTGAAGGACTTGGCTTGTGGGTTTCAACTCTCCATTTTCCAACTCCTTATATAAACTCCAAGACATAACATTTACACTAGCTTCCGAATCACACAAAGCCTTCTCAACACTTGTATCCCCAATCTTGCAACTTATGATAAAACTTCCTGGGTCCTCTTTTTTGTTAGCAACTTGCTTCTCTCCTTGATCCTCACTTTCATCAATAGACTCACCTTCACTCATGCCAAACTCAAATGAACCACCATCCAGTTTCAACTCCTTCCCGATCAACTCATCAAGTAATGGAACTCGTTGGATCTCCTTCGGATTTGGCATCTCAATATCGCCCTTCTTCACGTAATCAAAGAAATGAACTTCTTCACTTTGGGCTTCTTTATTTTCGTCATTTACTTTTTTAACTTCAAATTCCTTTACCACCTCTTCATTTACAACTTTTTCTTCAACTTCCAACTCCACACTCTCAAGCTTTGGAGTCATCACCAACATCGTCTCATCTCGACTTCGCTCTCCATCCACCACATTGCAACTTTTCTTTTGTATGACTTCGGTGTCGCTCGGAAATTTTCCAGCTTGTTGCTTCCCACTTTGTTTCTTAGCAATTGACGACATTTGCAATTAGATTTCAGCGTACATACCATCATATTTCTCAAATTTCTTTTCTAACTCCTCACTAGGATTCTTTCTCACCTCTTGATTCCCAAACCGACTACCTCCAACAATGTACCCACCTTGGCTACTACTTCCCCCATTTTCCAAGTGAATAGGAGGGTTAAGAGCATTGTTGGGATTAGCATAAGAGAAATTGGGATGGAAACGATTGGAGGGATGATAGTACATATTACCCGGCGGATTGTATGGAGCTTGATTGTTGTACTCCATTCATTGATTGATAAAATTCACGTGCTCCGGGTAAACCTCCTCTTGCTTCATCAACATCATATCATCGCTCTACTCCCTGAGGTAGTTAATGCATCAAGCTTCATTCACATCATAGCAATTTGCTCCTTCAACTCTTCGCTTTCTTGCATCTCATTCACCGACTTGACCGGCCTAAAATCCTTTCTCTCCCTTGGCCACTGAAAGCTATTCTCTGCCATTTTTTCAATGGTTTGCCAAGCCTCTTCCTCCTCTTGGTCTAGAAATGAACCTCCCGAAGATGCATCCATCATAACCTTAGTCTCGTAGTTGAGACCCCCATAGAATTGGCAAATCTGTTGGGTTCAGGATAATCCATGCCTCGGGCATTGTCGGAGAAGATCGCAAAAATGGTCCCAAGATTCATATAACGGCTCATCATACAGCTATCCAAAAGAGGTCATATCGGCTCTTCTCTTCAATGTTAGACTAGGAGGAAAGTACTTGAACAAGAACTTTTCCCGAAATTCTTCCCATGTAGCAATGTTGGACTTATCTAAGCCCTCAAACCAATGTCTTGCTCCATCTCTCAAGGAGAACAAAAATAGTCTCAAGAGGACATGGTCTTGAGGCACTTGATTAATCTTTATAGTATTCGTGATCTCAAGAAACTGCAAAATGTGAGCATTTGGATCCTCCGTAGCTTGATCACCAAATTGGTTATTTTGAATCATTTGGACTAACTGGGGTTTGATCTTGAATTGAGTTGCATTAACCCCCAATCGAAATCCCCGGGTGGCTTGCTCTCCTTGAGGCCTAAAGAGGTTTTGTAAAGGCCTTCTCGGTTCATTCTGGCCATTCAACAAGGCTCTCATCGTTTCCAATTGCCTCTCAAGCTTGTCTATTCTTCCCGTATCTTCATTTCGGTTCTCCATTTCAAACTCAATCTCAACTCCTTCTAACCGTTGTCGGAATTTTTGCTCTTCAAGCAACCGAGCTTTGGATCTTGTTAACATGCAACACCTACAAAATCCAAAGACTCCAATCAAAAGCAACAACAAAACAACTTTCAAAAACAATTTTAGTCAAACAAACAAAAACACAAACACCTAGCATACAAGCTTTACACTTCCCCCAATATCCAATAGCCTACTTAATAAAGTCCCCGACAACGGCGCCAAAAACTTGATGCACAGTAAAAACTAATACAAATTCTCAATGCACACTCAAGGTTTAATTATCAATCCAGGTACTTCTTCTCTTCGCCCACGGGAGTATCTGGATACTACGGTAAAGTCTAATAGCTAGGCAAACACAATCGTTGAGTAGTTTCTATCAATCTAGACATTCAATTAAATCTAAGCTAAAAACATATACAAAATAATGAATGAAACCAACAATCATCATCTTCAATCACAAAACAATCTCTTCAATAATCTCCACAACTGGGTAGAACAAGACAAACGAACACTCAAATGATATAGAATGGATGTTGATATGAACTTAGATGTGATCCAATTAGGTTGAACACCGATGCAAACACAATTTAATCCTTAGATGGATGATCAATTTGCTCAAATCTAGCCAATTCCCTTTGCACCGGCAAATCGACCATAGATGAAATTAGAAATCTCAAACCGTTATGTTATCAACCCCTAACTTACTCCTAAAAGCTTGCAAATTATAGACCTATGCACTTCCTCCGCACATGGATTGGATCAAGATACATATGTAGGCATGCTAATCACGACACGCATATCCGCGTATTGGCTGCAATTATTGTGTCAATTATCAACTAGATTGGCTCTTACCTACAACTAGTTGAATGAAAACTAGCTCTAGCATGCTTGAATCACAAAGAGTGAGGTAAACATGCAATAATAAATCCTAATCTTCACACATCCTTGTCCAAATCAACATCCAAATGGAATTAGAACAACATGCATCTCAATTGTATAAATACAAAGTTAAATTGAAATAAATCCATTACAATTGTCAAGTAGTATATGATTTCTTCCCCAATTGGTCTTGCTTGATCTTGATCTACCCTTCTAGCCTTCAATCCTTCACCAAGGTGTGGTAGATTTGCTCTAGGATACATTTAATTAGACAATGGAGTCCAGCTGAGTTCTCTTCTTGCCTTCATAAGTCCATTTTCTTTAAGACTTTTCAACCATTTTTGGTCCATCTTGATCTCCTATTCGATTGTTGACCTTGAGGGTCTTGATAGGACCCCTCTGGATGATATCTATCATCTCCAGATGTATGCTTTTGAGCACTATGGTAGATCTTTTCTTCCATTCTGCAAACTTCTCTGCTTGATATAGTGGAAGCTTTATGTTATTCATTGAGGTACCTGCTCGTTAGACAAAAAAATTGCAAGAATACCTAGATCTGATCCTTAGCGACTCAAAGCAGCTAGTCTGTAAAGACCAATTGCTCTGATACCACTTTTTGGTCCCGAGATCAGAGTTTATCGAATTTGTGCAGCGAAGAAAAAGTTCTTGCAGTTTACAATTTGATGGTGATCAACCTGTTTGGTTATTTGAAATGTTTGTTGTCTGCGAGTTTGATTATTACCAAGTTCGATTTTACTACAACACGAGATGGTGTTGAGTCTTAAATCCTTGCAGAATAAAATAAACAGTAAATAACATAAGAATTTATGGAGGTTCGGACAACTGTCCTACGTCCTCCCTTCATGCAGCAACGTGGAATATGCTAACATTAGGATTACGATCTTCCTCATGATTTATCGCAAGCTAGTGAATGCACATATCCACCAGTCCACTTGTTCATTCACCCAGGGTCTCGTTCTCCTTCGGCACTCAGATCGGGAGTGTGGGCACACAACGCAACCTCTTTCTCTGGAAATTGGGAGCTTTTAAGTTCTTTCCAAAACTCTTCAAACTTGCAGCAAATGCCTGTAATAGTTACAGTCTGGAGATAGTTGCAACTGTTGTGGTCTTTTTTGGAGAGAAAGAGCACCAAAAGAAAAACTCTAACTGAGAAGCTTAGAGTCTCGTGTCTAGAGATAAGACACGGTAAGCTATTTGAAAAATAGCCTCGAACAAGAAAGAGAAAAACTCGGTAAGTCTCTCTTCGGATGACAATTACGATGTGATCAATTTGCTCTTTCGCTAATTTGATCTTCGTCGTTCAGCTTGTTCATCGTGATTTGTGTGTTTAGTAGTCGAAATATGCAATCGTATTTCTATAACCGTAACCTTTCTTCTGAGAATACCTTTGTCTATTTATAGGCGAAGTAAGGAAGGGTTGGTGAAAAGAGTCATTTAGAGATAATCTAGATTTTGAACTATTTATTGGGTCTTTGATTGGATGGTGACAGGTTGCCTTTTATGCTCTGCCGCACCTGCTCTATCCTTTTCTGATATAGAATATCGACATCCTGTAGTGTGTTAGAACGGCTTGCCAGTCTGAGTAATACTAAGCTAGACGTTTGAACTTGGAACTTTAAGGAATCTCCTTTTCCTTATGTCTGGCTCTTGTGATTTCTCTGGCTTGTCTTTGTCTTTATTCGTGAGAAGAAATTTGACTTGATAAACTGGTGATTGTCCCGACTGGTAAAATCACCCAGTTTATCTGATTGGATTGCTTCAAGTTGAATGGTCATCAGTTCGTCGCTTGAGTCTTTGTTTCTTCTTATTTTCACGATGATCAAACTGATGGCTCCGATCACAAGCCTAGTTTGTCATGATCAACTTTTACAACTCGATACACATTTTAAGTGGATATTACAAGTTTTTACAACAAAGCTAAGATACTTCCTAGGATGATTTATATATATGTTTGACACATCAAAAAAAAAAAAAAAATTCTATCGTAAATTCTCTAACACATCATAAATTGGAACATCATCGTAATATCAATTGTATTTTAATTTATTTACTAATACTTCTATATTTTAATCTATTCCAACAATATACAATAACAACAAAATTACATCTATAGCTCATTTCTCCCGCAGCTCATATCTTTTTCTTTTATCATTGAAGTTGAACAAACTTTATAAATACAAGTCATATTTTTATCAATTGAGCTTGTTATACTTTTTTTTCTGAATTCATAAATGTATTCAGTTGTATAAATAAAACCTAATTATAATTTACTAAAATATAATATTATTATATTTTTAGGATTAATATTAAAGATGCATTTAATATTTCTCATTACATTTTGATATTTCGTCCCAATTTATTAGTTTCATTTACTTTTTTCGTCTATTCCATTTATTAGTCTCATTTCCTAAAATGATAAATTTTTTCACTTACCAATAAAATATTAATTCTACTACGTTCATAAATATTGATTATCGTGTCATTTTAATTGGGGACAAATAATTAGGGACGGAGGAAGTATCAATTATTGGCTCAAGAAGCTAATTTTGATAATGAATAAATAAATTAAATATATGTAGATATAAAGTATAGATACATAACATAGATACAGACCGTGGGCATGGACAGACCTAGGTAGGGACCTTTTGTATGGATCCTCCAGTAGGTCTATATATAGCCACCGTTGGATGCGGAGCCTGCGTTCTAGCCACAAATAATTATGATAATATTTTGTACTAGAATTTGGTTTTTGAACATTTTTTTGATTCGGATTTCTATTTAATAATTACATTCTATAGTTGTCACTTTTGAGAAGATTAGTAGTAAGTTTTCTCTTAAAAAAATATTAGATTGATGAAATAACCGTCATTTTGTATAAATATATTTATACATGTGATAATGGGATGAAGTAGTCAGCTTTTGAATAGGCCAATATTCTTCTCGGGATTGGTGGAAAAGACTTCCAATTCTCCTATAAATACTGCCCTCGCTTCGCCCTTAAACCTACAACAACACTCTTTCTCTCTCTCTCTATATATAGATAGGTGTATACCTGTATGTTGGTATTGCTTGAAAAAAACCCTAGGCTGCAGTTTAGGGTTGAATTGTAGGAGAGCTTTACAGAAATGGCCCTTTTCTTATTCTTCCACAGCTTTCTTGAACTGCAGATCACCGTATGGAGGCGATACATTTGTAGTTCAATAAAGCTGTGGGAAGATATGAGGAGGGTCAAGCTTACGGAGAATTCATTCTCAATTTATGGATTTTAGTTACTACTATGTCTATGTTGTTCTCTTCTCTCATATAGAATTCTTCTCTCTCTCCACTGCAGTTGACCTGAACTGAACAAACTCATGATTTCTATGTTAGCAGAGGGCCAGATCTGGTAAGACCCTCTTTGATTTCTATTCTTGATTTATAATTAATGGTAAAATAGCATGTGCAAATCTAACTTCTGGGTTGCGATTGTGGTTTCATTTTCATTTTTGTTATATAAATATATATATTGTGAAATTAAATGTTACTTCCTGAACAGTAATGGGTGAGAGACATTTTGAATTCGTATCTAACACACAGAAATATGATAAAAACTCATACTAATTATGAATGAGAAACGATTCCAGTTCTTTTTTTTAATTATTATTCCTATTGTGCTTTAACAAACAGTAGTGCTAAAAAAAAGAGCATGGTTTCAAATAAGATATAAAACCTCACTTTATTTATTTTTTAAACTTTTGCACAGCCTGTACTTTCCTTCAAGACAATATAATTGATGATGGTTTTAAATTTTGAAGTTATTGCAAGCTATTTATCTCATCAATATTATAAAGTGCAATAAAATCCCATAAATTTCTCAATAATTTTTACATATTTTCTTGGACCACACAATTCTCACTGTGTTCTTCTTATTCAACCACCCTCTAAATCTACGCTCAAACTGTAAGAAGAATTATAACTTTTTTATGCACAAAAACCCTTGCATTTTCCCCCCACCCAAACTTAATCTCACTTTGGATATTGAAAAAGAAACTGGATTTTGCATATTTGAGAAAACTAGGGTTTGATGAAGTTTCTCCACTAAAAAGAGTTGAATAGGGAATCCTTTAATTTGGAGCAAGAAAAATTAGAATAATGTTTTGTCTTGTTAAGGCTGTCGTGCCTATGGATCTGGAGATGAGAACCAGTCTGGAATATGATTAAATGAATTGACACTTCTTGATTTTATTTTCAGGAATATATATATATATATATATATATATATATATATATATTTCTAATTTTTTTTATATATCAATTTAAGGTTTGATTTCCGAACATCTTGCCAGAGATCATACATGGCACATTATATTTCATGTAATTATGACATAATATTATTTTTAAAAAAATAAATCCGATATGTATTTCTCTTTCTATGCTTGCTCTACTCACCACCTAGACTTATTATAAACATAAATGAGACATTTGAGTAAAGTATATGTGTATCTATATTTGACTTCAACATAATTTAATTAACCTTACTATGGTTTTATTTGATCGTTAAAAATAATTATGTGATTAAAGAGTTCTTGTCAGTTGTCTAAAACCAGTCACTGTCATTCTCCTTATGTCACTGTAACATTGTATTTCCTAGTATGTTTTTATGTTTGTAGATGTGAGTTCAGAACAATATCACAGCTGCAGCATGCAATGAGGTCCTTAATAATTTCTCATCTTTCAAATCTTGTTTTCGAAGTTGATAAATTATACACTCTCTGGTTGAATCAAAACGACTTACTTTAATACCTTTGGAAAGTATTCATATGCCGGGTCTTTTTGAAATATAATTTAGAATGAAATCATCATCATCTAAACGAACCCGAAGCTACTCGGTAATTAAACAACCATCATGAATCCTTTTTGGTTTTCTCATTCTAGGTAAAGCATCTTTGATGTATCAACTAATGGAGGAGAAACGATTGTAGCTAGACAGCTCACCCCCTTATCAATATGTAGGGGTGTAAATGAACCGAGTAACGTTGTGTTCAAGCTTGATTAGTTTATTATCGAATCAAGTTTCGACCTTTTTAATAGAATAGTTTCAAGTTCACAAACTTAATCAAACCTTAGTCGAGTCTGAATAAAGTTTTTAAATTTAAAATATATTTAAAATTTAAATTATTTAATCAAAAAATAATATCATCTTCTTACTCAAGTTCAATTTTTCCTAATAAGTACAAAGATTCATCATTCTTATTATTCTTAAATTACGAAAAAGTTAGTTTTATAAAGTCAATAGTTTTATATTTATAACTAATTTTAGCTAACGATGTTGCTCACGAGCCAATGGTGTATCCCAAAATTTTAAATTGGGATAACAGATCAATAAAATAAATTTGGGATTTAATTATGTGAAGATATATATAAATATTATATAAAAAGTATATAAATAATATTATATATATATATATGTAATAAAAAGATTTAGGAGTGCAAAAGTGTGCCTCCAAAGTTGTAGATCTGCTTCTATTACGAACTCATGAGTAAAATGTTTAAGCTCAAATTTAATTCACTTAATAAAGAATCTTCACTAAACAAACTTAAATGAGCGATTATCATTTTGAAATCCAAGCATATGTATGTATATGTATCTACTAATTGGATGTGGTTTGAAAGGTTGATCTATACGTACATTAGGTCTTTTGTCAATTTATATATAGTGAAGAAAAGATTGCTTTTCTCTAACTTAGATCTATTATATTCGGACAAATCAGTGTAATTTCAATGTTAATTTGTTAAAAAAGAAATCGCAGCTGCCCTACCTTATTTCCTTTCTATCTCAAAACATCATTATATTTCAAGATTCCACTACTCACAATCAAACAAAAGAATAATAGACAATGGATTAAATTGGTGATTAGATGAGTAGATTGTTACAATGACTCAACAACTATCATATTAGAAGTATGTAAAGTGCTTTTATATGGTCAATAGATTATAAATTCGAGAGAATATATAGATATTAGAAGTGGAATATAAATTAATAAAGTTCATTAAAAAATGATGACTCAGCTACTATCATGAAAAAGCTATTGATACTAGTAAAATTGAATAGAGAAAACCAAATGTAGCAGGATTCTATAAATTTATATTTTTTTATTGATTAATTTATACTTTAAGCATATAGACAAAAATTCAAATTCACTACATGCAGTTGACCTTGTTGCCAGGTCAATGTAGTCAGTAAGAAGTCAATGTTTATAATTTTGAGAACAAAAAACTTACAAATAACAATGAGTTAGAGAGTCTCCTTGAACATCCTTAATAGAAATATTTCACATGAAAATACTTTTAAAATAATAATTTTCAAAATCGGTTTATTTCCTTACTAAAAAAATAATAGGTCATGAAAAAATATATAACGGCCCAATTTGTATCCATCCAATTTAATTTTAAAGGTCGGGTTTTCCAATATATCACAAGTTGTTACAAGCATAATATAAATCGTCCCACGTAGAAATTCATATATAAAAATTTATACATGAAATTTTTTAATATCGATACTATTTTTCCCACCTTCTACTAGAAAAGATGCCATATATATAATTGTTTTAATTTATTATTTCCAAATTATATCATATGTAATACACCTTGGATTCTAATACAATACAAATAAAAGCTTTCATATTATTAATTTATCTGGTAAACTATTAGTGAAATAACATACACATACTTTTACTCTAGGGTTTTCGATCGATGTGGGTGTTAAACCGTAACTTTTCAAGAAGAAAGAACTTTATAGAGAAAATAAAAAGAAGAAGTTTGCCCTTCCACAATTCAGCCTAGTAATGCATGCTAGTGCCAGTCTAATACATCAACGACTGAGAAATCCCTCCAAATAACAGCAATAAGAATTGAGAGCTGAAAGCCTAAAGTGGTCCAATATAAATACCTCCAAAAATAACCAGAAAAAAATATCTGCAAAAGTTTAAAAAATAAAATAAAAAAAGGAGATAAAAAAAAGGCCACTGCTTTCTGCATCAGAACTATTAGTACAATCTTGATGAGCTTTTACAAATATAAACCATGTCTCTTTGTCTGATCATCTTCTCAGCTGAAATCCTCTATCTCCAACTAAACAACTGTCTCATTTGCATGAAAACTTACACTGGCATATGTTTTGGTACTACGTTGTCATAATAATGCTACTGCAATATTAATTAATTAGTCATCTTGCTCCATCAGTAACAAATTTCATGCAGAGTAAAATTATAAAAATTATAGAATGAAAAATCCATATGCAGAAAAAGAGGGCTCAAGTATAATTGAGTAGGTGCAGTGACAGTTGAGAAAGAATGCAAGAAAAGTAGCATCTTTGTAATAGAAAGATAATGTACAAGGAGTTTCTGTCTGTATTTATAGGTTTGTTTGTTGTTTCTTAAATTTTTTTTTAATTTTTTTTTTTACAGTGTGATGTAAAAGAAGATACCTTAATATAAAATAAATGTTTCCTGCAGTAGATGACAAAATCTAACCTTTTATTTTTTTTTACACAGAAATTTATGATGAGATGAGAGAGAGGGGGTGCAAAAAAACAAAAGAGCAAACAAGATGAAGTGTGAATCAATTATTGATGACAAAGAGGAAACAAGAGCAGCAGGGAATCTTCTCTGCAACATCAACAAACCTCACTTCAAAATATACATATATATACTATATACCCGCCAAAGAAAAAATATCTAACTTGTCACATACACTATGTAATAAGTTGTAAATGTACTCACATCTATGATGCAATGCAAGAGTTTTGAAATATTTCATGGGGAATTGAAGAAGTAATGTAGATGGAGGAGCTGCGGCGTCTGATATATACTAATACCTGAGGTGCAGAGATGGACGCCCGGCCGCCCGTATGAGAGTGTTAACTAGTCCAGAGTTATCATGATTTCCCACAGCTATCTTGAACTAAAAACCCCAATTCTTGACAAGCTGTACAGAAAATGGAAGCACTAGTAGTTCAAGAAAGCTGTGGAAAAGCATGAAATGGACTTGGGTTTTAATTTCTTGAAGTAGAGAGATAAATTATGGAGGAGAGGAGAGAGTGAGGAGCGGGAAGAAATTGAATTTTGCATGCCCATACAAAGAGAGAAGGACCACTAGAGCACAATGTGTGTATGTGTATGTGAATGAGGAAAGCAGCTTTATAGAGGAAGGAGAGGAAACAAAGTAGGGTTCACTCACAAACAAGGCCAATTCTGCCCACATGTAGCCTGCTTTAATTGTGAGTGCTTTGTGGGGTATATAGATCAAGATTAGCTGTGTAGGAGCTACTTACCTCATCATAACTCCATTTCAAAATGCATCATTATCATTATCATCATAATCATCATCCCACATCGATCTACACAATATCTCCCTTTTTTTTCTTTTTTCTTTTTTTCCCCTTCATATTCATTTCAATATTATTGTTCATGATTTACTAACCAATCCATAGCTCCTAACGTTATATATGAGGATAGGGCTGAGAGAAAGGCCAAAAAGAAAGAATCAAGTCTTAACATATACGACAATTAAAATTAAAGGCTAGTATTGATATTCAATCACACTGTCACATATATTTTATCAACATCTAAGTATATATGATGAGGATATAATATATGATAGAGCATAATTAGAGAGTTCGAGTCGAGTTGGGTTAAGCTCGTCATAGTGGGGACCAAATAATTGAGAAATTTTAAATATTTGATTGGTGGTGTGAAATTGGCGTAATTAGGATATGAGTAGCTGTAATGGAAAGCATCCATCCTACATATCACATGTGGTGCTCAATTGCTGGACCAACCTCTATGTATATATATTTGTGTATATATAGAGAGAGAGGGGGGAGAGAGTATATAATATTGTTACACATTAAATGTCTTAAATAGTAGTAAGAATATATGTAGAAAATAATAAAAATGGGAAGAGAAAGGGCAAAATGATAAAACCATCCCATCCCCCATCACATGCCTGCACGTGGGCATGACATGATCTCCCACCTATTTAATTTGGTTCAAAAGGTATGGGGAAATTTATGGACCCCCAATTTTTGTGTTTTTTTTCCTGCAAAGCACACACACACATTGTATATATATACATACATGTGACTAACTTATATTATCTCTGCTATAATATCTGTGAGAGATCTATATTTCTAGAATTATTTTCAACTCCTTATAAATGATTTGAATTATGTAGCTACACACGTGCATGAGGAGGGAAATGGGATTTGAAACATAAAATGTCTCATTGGATTAATTAAGGTTTACACTTCTTAATTTTTTTTGAGAAAACATGTGATTTAGGCGCATATATTATATATATGGGCGGATCCACGATTTATATATAGGGGGTTTCATTGCATTATTGGGAATACGAAAAAACTAAGCAATTAAGTACAAATATTGGTTTATAATAATTATAATGTGTAAAATAAATAAATATATTTAAAATACTTAGTAAAAGATACATACAAAAACTTAAATATTAATTATTTAAGATAGCGGCATCGGCGATAATTGATATCTTTGAGTACTCGTTAATTGAAAATATTGTAAGATTGGTTCATTTTTAGTGATAAAAAATAAATCATTCTCAATATATACTACTAAACTATCATTCACTCACTCATCTCTCATTCAATTCCACAAATCGGTTTTAATAATCTTCATAGCAAAAAAATGTTTTCTCAACGGAGGTTATGGCGACGAGCGTGACTAATGTCAACACAATCAAACAACAAACTAATTGAAGATGACATATGCTTCATGTCTTTCTGACCACCTCATGGTAAGTTATGTTCCATATTGATCACTAATATATTGTTAAACTCAAAAATCTATTTACTTGATCAACAAGTGTTTCTTATTCATTATTTCTAAAGTTTTGTAATTCACAATTCATACCATGTATCAATAAAATGTATTGAAAAATATTGTGGTCCTGTTGTTTTAAGGCAAGAGATCCGCCAATAATAAGTACAACAAATACATATTTCAATCAAACATGTTGTTATTTTATTTTTTTCTAAAAAAGAATTAATTTTATATTTTATATGTTTATGAAATAACTCAATTTAAGAAATTCCTTTTCTTTTTATTTTCAGCAACATTTTCTTATTTTATGATTCACAAATAAGGGGCTATACTACAAAATTTTAAAATTATATAATACTAAAATAAGAAAGTAAAAAATTTGGGGGGCTGGATCCCACCCCATCCGCATGTGGATCCATTTAAAGTTATGGTTGCTGGGTTATTCTTCGCATTTTTTTTTTATACATATATAACATTTATCTTTGATGAGTTTTGTTAAAGTTCACAATTTCATGATTTTAGATTTTATTTTTTTTTTTGCATAGTTGACTAGTTTACTTGCATAATTTTAAATTGTTACATGTTATTTTTTTTCATTTTTTTAGAATTTAGTTAGTTTAATAATTTTGTTAATTTTCAACCGTTGTTTCATAAACTAAACACCATGCGACATATATCTCGTACACCACATTATATATATTGACTTGCTAAAAAAGATTGAATGGTTTCATACATATAACAATGCCCGTTACAGTTGCATAAGCTAAGATATTTTTTTTTCAAAATTTAAGTTATTGAAATATTATTTGCAATCGACTATGCCACAAGAAAGATTAAGTGAACTTGCTTTGACATAATTATATTTTATTAATATTCTTATTTATAATTACAAATAAAATTAGGGGCACCATTTTTCTTGTTCGCATAGAGCCTCAAAAATCACAGGGCCGATCCTGGTTGTTAGGAATATTGCTAGATATATTAAACCCCTTCTGTTGTCAATGATTCATAATTATGCTTTTGTATGCTTTGGTGCATCAAAGCTCTAGCAACTCAGTATCGAGTCAAATGTAAAAGTCATGTATAGGAAATGTATACTTGAGTTGTAATAGAACTAGAAAAGAAGAAGAATCAAGAATGTTGAAGGAATCAGCAGACTTGATGATTGCTGAAGACTAGGAAAGAATACAACAAGGCTAGCAATACAGAGGAAACACTACAAGAATACTAAAGAAGTAACTCCAGCAGAACTAGAGGATCTTAGCACAGACTGCTGACATGCCAACCGTATGCAAACAACTAGCAAACGACCATCAACAATCAAGAGAGACATTTGAGTCATAAATCAGAAGGAAACCCTGACGAATCAGATAATAGAACAATCATCAGACACAAAGGAGGTTTCAGATCTAAACAAAAAGATTCGTTCTGATAAAGACAACTACAAATAGAAGCTACGCCAATCAGAGACAAGGAGACTTGAAGAGTCTCTATCCACTGCAGTAAAAGGAAGAATGCAAATAGGCTAGCAATGCCTTTTAGTCTAACGGATAAGAGTCAAACAACCGTTTGAATCTTCACCTATAAATAGGTGTCATCCAGACTTGATTCAAAGTTTCGCGAATTTCCACTTATAGAGATAACAAGAGAAGATCTAATCACTCTCTACACTACGCGAACTCATCCAAGCTAGTACTTGATTTATAATTGTTCGAACAATCATTCTACGTCCACTCTTCAGTCCTCCTGAATGAAAATTCACTATTCATTGATTACAAGGTCAGACTTGATCTCTAACGTTGAGCAGCTCATCTGTTTGGTCAGTGTGCACCTTCAAGCACCTCGGTCTTCAATCTTCACTTTGATACTCCTTAGAGTGAGGACAAACCTCCCTTCTCCTCGGACGTCGACCTTGGGAGTTTTATAGTTCTTCCTAGAACCTTTACTTGTTTGGCAGTTGCCCATGATAATCACGCTTGCAGAGCAAGGTGACTGCAAGATTCTTTCTAGGATAGAAAGTATCCGAAAATCAACCTAAGAAGTAACACTTCAGAGGTCTCGAGCTTTGAATATGTAAGCTTGTGAAAAAACCTCGATCAAGTTTAAGCCCGGATGAGTTCGCGTGGGATTGAGAGTATTTGGATCTTCTCTTAATTTCTTTGTTGTATTTTTGCGAACCTCTGAATCTCTCTATAATGACACTTATTTATAGGTGAAGAATCAAACGGCTATTTGAATCTTATCCGTTAGACTCAGAGTTTCTGCTTGGCAATCTATGTTCTTCTTTTCCTGCGAGGCACAGTGACTCTTCAAGTCTCTTTCGTCTCTAATTGGCGTAGCTCCTATTCATAGCCGTCTTTGTCAGAACGGATCTTTCAATTTGAATCCAGAAACCTTCCTTGTGTCCGTTGATTGTTCTTCACTCTGATTTGCCAGGTTTCCTTGTGATTTGAATCCTTCTGTTTCACGACTTCTTCTAGTTCTGATTGTTGGCATGTGTTTGCTTGCAGTTGATCGTCTGCTGATATCTCAGTAGTCTTGTTGAGAATCAGCAACATGTTTGCTTCATTCCTTCAGGCGTGTCCAGCATTCCTTTGAGTTTGCTAGTCTTTTACTAGTGTCTTCAGCAATCTTCAAGCGTGTTGATTCCTTCAACATTCTTTGATCTTTTGTTCTAGTTCTATTACAACTCGAGTAGGTATATCCTATACATGACTTTTACAATTTGACTCGATACTAAGTTGCTAGAAACTAGATTAACTAAGCTTTGATGCACCAAAACCAGAATACATAAAATTGAGATCAAGGGGTTATAATATTTCTAACAATATTCCTAATAGATTCGGTTGCCCACAAATCAACAAGTCAATGTAAATGCATGCATAGACTGCTTCACTAGACATCTCGTGACCGCTGAACTTTTTGTTGAAGTCAACAGCCATCCGATCGTCAATTGGTTGCAAACCAATCGTGTTGAAGTCATAGTAAGATCTAGCGTGCAAATATATGTGGAAATGATCTGTGATGCGCCCGACTCTGTCTGATCTAAACCTCTTCACAATTGGGTTAAGACCGATGATTCCTGCATCATATATGAAAATAACTCCAAGTTGCCAAGTCCATCTTCAATGTCATCCAACGATCTCCAATACAGAATGGCATGATTATCTAAAAAAAAACTTTGCTATAATGTATTAAAAGAATGGTGAACGAACAAATAACCTAAACACTTACAACAGAAGTAGAGAACCAAGGCCGAGAATATGTGATATCTTCTCCTATTATGAACTTGAGCAATTCATTGGAAGTACCGGGGGCTTTTGTTTGAGGAGGAAGGCCTACTGGATAACACTTATTTGAATAACATCTACATTGCATATACAAAATATAATAGTTAAACCCCAAATATTTTACTTAATTAAAACATTGAATGTAAATAAGTAGTTCTCACCTGAAATCTCGGGCTCACACACACGAGATATGATGACTCTTTGTAATCAACTTAATTCTGAGGGCCTCAACAAACAAATCTACAACGTCGGGAGTTAAAGGTGTGTTCAAGCCTTTGAGCTTATAAAAAAAATACTGCGTGAGTCGCACACCCTTTGTTTGTGAAACCCGATACTAATCAGCTGAACCATTTCTGAATGCTTTATAACTTTCCTTTAAATCCTTCTCAGATTCAAAGGTCCCAAAATACTGGATTCTGGGATTTTCGATCACATCATCACCAGATATCTGCATTGCAATAGAATTTATACCTTAAATAGACAAACTATGACTAAAAAATGTAAATTATACCTCTGTAGGGTGAGAAGAGTCTGAGGCTAAGGCTGAGGCTGGGCTAAAGGCTATGGCTGAGAAGTCGAAGCATCATCTCATGAAGAAGTAACCACTTCATTAATGTACTGCTTCAAATTGGGCACCACTTTATCTAGAATGAACTGTTTCACATCAGCTAGAATAAACTCCTTGATTCTCCCAAACAACCTCTCATCCTTTTGTTGCCTACGAGCTTCCGCGCCCGAATATGAAGAAGAACTATGTCTCTTTCTATGCCGTTTATGTCGAGTCCGTGTCAGTGGCTGTTCATGTGGCTCTGAATCTTGCTCGGCCTCCTCATGAGAACCCCCAAACTGCAGTAATTGGGTCTCAGTTTTTTGCTCTATCTTTTCCTCAATCTCATTCTACACTTCTACAACTACTCAAGACCCGCCTCCAGTCCACATCTCACTCATAATGCCATGCTCAAATAGGGTCTCTAAAGTTGCCTCTACAGGTATTTCTATCGATGGGTTGGGAGATGATATTATATTTTCTTCAGTCTCATGCATAATATGCCCTTCACTAAGTATTGGACGTGGTGTGGATAATGGAGCCACATGATTCACGCCCATTGTATGTTCTCCTTGTGCAGATTGCCAATATTGGCTATTCATCTCAGACGGCTAAGGAGCCAGGGCAGTGTAAACAATCACCTGCAAGTTTGAAATACATAAAATATAAGATTATCAATTTAAACCAATCTAAACAAAATATACACAATCAAATTTCATTATATTACATTTTGAGAGAAGAAGGCAACCCAATCTTTGATACTGGATCGTTTAAAATGCCACTTCAACATATGTGGTTGGGTAGCACAGTCTACTATCCTAGCACATTCTGCCCCAATTGTGGAAAAACCTCATATGCCCAAATCAAACAACATAATTTAACATAAAATTTAAGATTAAATTTGAATTATTTGGTACTTTTATCAAATGGTGAAGAGTTGGATTTTCATACCTGTAGTACCCAAAATGGTCTAGGAAGATGATAGCCTTTTTTAACTTGATTCCTACTAGTAGGTACATGCGTACTACAATACAAAAGTATTTTGTATGTGTACGTAACCCATGGAAATTGGTTCCATGCATCTAAATCTTCACTTCGAACATAAATCCAATTTTTAATTCTTCATTTTTCTGTATATCCCAAGGCAACAAACAAAAATGCTAATATGTTTGAAAACCTAAGGTACAATAACCTATGGCTAAAATCAACATTTTTGTTTCAAATCACTCCTAGAGCTCTTTACCACTAAGTTGTTGTCCCCCACAAAACACTCGAAAAATAGTACTAATCTCTAAAGAATGCCGAGCAGTAGGATCAAAAGTGGTACTACCAAATATAAAACCAGTAATAAGGGAAAATTCACTCTATGAAAACATGAGATCCCGCCCATTCACTCGGAACCTTAAGACTTCATCATTGTTTGATGTAATCCGATGAGTAGAAAGTTTAAATAACGACTTAGAAGTACTAGTACCATTATAGCCCAATCCAATAAATGACCAAAAACACTATTCCTAAACTTGTCAACTACGTTTTGTTCTCCAACTGAAAACAATGTTTGCTTAATTGTCTCTAGGACTTTACATTTATAGAAGAAATTTGTCTTGACCTTGCATCCATGAAGTGCATACCTTATCCACTGTGGCTGCAAATTTTATGAAAATTTTCATGATTACGGGTTCTAATTTTCTCTAAGAAACAAATCAAGAACCACCAAAAATATACAATCATATATATATATATATATATAGCGGATCCAGTGAGAAAGTGAGAAAGATGTTTGATTGCATTCACGACATTGCTTGATTGTATTCAGGTCGTTGCTTGATTGTGCTTTAGTTGTTGCTTGATTATTTTGTTGTTTGATTGCATTTTAGTTGTTGCTTGATTCAATATCAACCATTGATTTTTTTAGATCTGATGGACATAATTCATTCTTTTTTCTCACATGGGGATTTTTTTTACATGATCCCTCCTCTCTCTCTCTCTCTCTATATATATATATATATAGTTGTATTCATTTCTGAACTAAATACCTTGATGAACTATGACCTATGATCCAGGCGTTCATTTTTTTTTCCGATGGCTACAATAATGACATGTGGTAGATAATTTATTTTTTTAATTTAATTGAAAGGGTGTTTTAGGTAGTTACAATATTATTAGATTAGATAATTATGGTAGTTCCCAATTTCATGGATTTTATTTGTTAGCATATATTTATATTATTATTGTTGCACACCAATTTTATTAGAAAATCTGCCACACGACGAAACCGCAACAGCGCCGCCTGTGGATCCTCTGCATTCCACACGACGTTCACCTAGAGCACCGCCATTTTTGCGCTATTTCTGCTGAATTTTGGAGCCCACATTCTTGCTCTTTGTGCTGAGTTGATTCGTTACAGTTACTCTTTGGGTTCCTACAATGGACAATTTTTTTCCTCCCACTATTACCAGTCACGCCGGCATGCGCTCTATCTTCCTACCATCAAGGTTCTCATCGACAATTTTTTTTCCTCCGACTATTATCAGTCACTCCGACATGCGCTCTATCTTCCTTAAGATCAAATCATCCTTCCGCATCTTTTCTTAATTTAGTTTGCTGGGATTTTCGTGATATCCATCGTCATTGAACATGTATTAATAATTTTATCGATTGATTTTTGAAATTTTGGTTTTGGATCCTTGTATTATTTTTCAATATTTTATTATTTATTTCCATAGGTTTAAAGTATTTTTTCATTATTTTTTTGTGTCATATGCGATTATCATTGTTATTTTAAATGTGTGTCATTATTTATGAATAAATGTTTCATTGTTCGAATTCTTGTTTAATGGATTGTTAATTATTTATTTATTTTCTACATTGTGTGAACTCAGTTAATATGTAGCATTGTACGCTGTTGATATTATCATTGTTACATGTATTCAATATCATTTTATCAAATTTTTTGGTTTAATCTTAATTGATTTTTAATACACTTTTAAGATCATTGTTATCTTTATTCAGTATCATTGTACAGATAATTAAAACTGTTTATACATTTAACAATAATATATTAGTGGAAGTTGAAACTGCACCCGATAAATCAGCCAGAAAATTTTATTTCACCTTGCAGTTTATCACACTTTGACAGAATTACCTTACAATGACACACAAAGTCATAAACAATGATAACAATTAACTTAAAATCATGGTAAAACATTAATGAAGTAGATAGTTAATTATGGAATAGATCGTGGTGTATTTTTTTTTTTGGATAACCGCACCCAAAAAATCTGCAACATGATCGTATTTCTCTTTCTAATTTATACGATAATAATGGAAGAGATCGTGGAAATTTATTTTTGTAACTGAACCCGAATAATCAACATGCAGATTTGATGGCATTTTAATTTTTATCTGAATTGGACTAATTTGCCCTTCTAATGATAGAAGAAGGAACGTACAATGATAAATCATAACATAAAATCAGAAACGTCCATTTTCGAAATCAAGGTCTGGATTTTGGTCTCTGTTCATTCATGGACACATGTTCAGCCTTTAACAATCTAGGCTGAACATATGTTGATGAATGAACTAAGACAAAAATCCAACCCTTGATTTCGAAATAGACGTCCCTGATATTTTGTTGTCATTCATCATTGTCGATAGTTTCTTCTATCATTAAAAGGGCAAATTAGTCCTAAACGAAAAAAATTGAAATGAAATTAAATCTACATGTTGATTATTCGAATTCAGTTACTAAAACAAATCCCCATGATTTTTTTCATTATTATCTTATAAATTGGAAAGAGAAATAAGATCATGTTGCATATTTTTTGAGTGCGGTTTCAACTTTCACTAATCTATTATCGTTAAATGAATAAATAGCTTTAGTTATTCGTACAATGATATTTAATATAGATTACAATAATCTTAGAGGTATATTAAAAATCAATTAATATTAAACCGACAAATTTTGATAAAATGATATTGAATACAAGTAACAATGATAATGTTGACAACGTACAATGATATTTAATAAAGATAACAATGATCTTAAATGTGTATTAAAATTCAAACAAGATTAAACCGATAATTTTGATAAAATGATATTGACTACATGTAACAATGATAATGTTAAGAGCGTATGATGCTACATATCAACTGAGTTCACACTATGTAGAAAATAAATAAATAATTAATAATCCATTAAACAAGAATTCGAACAATGACACATTTATTCAAAAAAATGACTCACATTTAAAATAACAATGATCCAGATCCTGAATATGTGGATTCCGATGAAGAATATAAGGATTCAGCCTCAATCAATTTAAATATGAAAAAAAAACATAAAATTTGATCCGTTCATCTCATTTCCGATAAATAATTCCGTAGCCGGAGTTAGATCCATGACCAACACAGTTCATGATGTTCTGCGCCGGTTGAACCAGCTCCTCGTCTCCCTCATTCGAATCAGAAAACACACAAGAATTACAATTTGCAGCCAGAAGTGACGATGTTTTGTACTTATCTTCCCCTCCCACGACCGTCATGGCGACTCCCGGCTTCGCCGGATTCATAAAATCCAGCTGGTAAGTTCTCCCAAAAACTCCTTCCACCTTGCCGAAGAGGCCGTGGAATCTAAATTGCACCTCTAAATGCGTGAAGCGGTCGTCTTCTGGTATATGATAGTTGTGAATCCTATCATATTCCTTTGTCACCGGTGATAAGTTAGGATTTTCACCAACTTATCTTATTGTTCTTTGACTGATTGTGTAGTGTTTAGATCGTTTTTGTACTTGTTTTCGTGCATGAGTTGGTTTTTGTACTTGGAATGTTGTGTTTGATGAATCGTGCAGGTTTCTAGTCGAAAAATAGAGGAATCAGGATCCAGTGCTCGAGACCTCGTCGATCGACGAGGGCCCTTAGTCGATCGACGAGGCATGTTGATGGACAAGTGATCGACGAGGCAGGAAGTTGAGACGCGGTCGACGCGCATGCGGAAATCCTGTTTCTCATCTGATTTGGAGATAGATGCATATCTAATCCTAGATAATGCTAGATACATCTTTCATCATTATAAATACTCATGTATAATTCGTTTTTCAGAAGAGAATGTGTGTTTTTAGAGAGAGAGAGTTAGAGCAATTATTAGAACATTAGAGTTGAAGAATTTTTATGTTTGAAGACAAGTTTCTCCGAGAA
>JAPKLW010000028.1:1335913-1414974 GCA_026898455.1 Plectranthus barbatus | reverse complement strand
TGAAGACAACTACTGCTTCTATCACTACAGACATTCGCAAACTACACTAGTGTGAGAACTCCTTGACAAAGCGAACAAGTGAAAAGTAGTCAGTTGAAAGCTAGTGATAAAAAGTGCATTCAAAGCTTTCAACAACCTAGAGTGTCTTTTCATTGAATATCTGACACTCATTCTTGAAGATTCTTGAACTTCCATTAAGAATCTTCAATCATTGGGATAACTTCCCTCCTAGGAAGATCCAACAGTCACTCCTGAAAAGGATTGACTATGACGGGCTTTAGCCGCACATTTATTGAGTTCAGGGGAAAACTATAAAAGCCTCATTAGCGAAGGACAAGTTTTACGAAGGTGTGCCCTTGACTTGACCGGAGCTGTGATCGGAAAAGTGCAAAGTAACGGAGGATAGCTGTGCTGTGGCCGGTTCGAAAGTTCGCCGCCTACCGCAAGTGTTGGCGAATCCTTGTACTGTTGTATACTTTTCTAGTGAAATACTTAGCATTCTAGCTAAGGAGTGGACGTAGATCTATTTGGATCGAACCACTATAAAATCTTGTGTTCATTTACTGTTTTATTATTTACTGTTCAAAGTTGATTTGAAACCTAGCAACAGAGTTGCTAGCGTATATCTGAAGACTAACTCAAATCATAACTTGAGCTAAGAAACATCTTGTAAACAACGATAAGTGTAAGTGACGTATAGTTATTTCGCTGCATTTTGTGTTAAGTCTTAATCACGACGACTCTGATATTTGAGGACCAACAAGTGGTATCAGAGCCAGGTTGAAAAACCGACTGCTTCTGAGTCGCTTTCAAACCTGATATATCTTTTCCTTGCACTCTTATCCTTGTTTTATCTATCTAGCTCAGGAAATCCTTCCAACGGATACAGAATGATGAACCATTCACTTGGACAGTATGACAGAGAGAATTTTTCATCTTGGAAAAAGATGGCTCTCATACAACTTCAGAGCATACATCCCGAGATGGCGGATGTACTGGTAAGAGGTCCTATTCAGATTATGAAAGCTAACACCTTTATAGGACATGGACATGCTGAAGATGCTGCTGAAGGAGAACCAAGACCCCCGAGACCTGACATGGTTCCTAAACCGTTTGATGAATATACAAGTGAAGATAAAAAGAGAGCTCAACTAGAGCACGTGGCAAAGAAATTGATTCTTGATTCCCTTCCAAAGCTGATGAAAGAAAAAGCACTTGATTTTGAAACTGCTAAGGAAATGTGGGACTATGTGTGCGAGTCTTCTCAGGAGATGGATCAAATGAAACATAACAAACTACAAGTAGCTGTAGACAAATACGAATCCTTCTCTATGTGTGCAGGTGAAACCATACAAATTATGGAGGAACGCTTCAACACCATCATTGGAGTACTCAGAAATCTTGGAAAGAAGTATGATAATGGAGAGATGTACAACAAAATCATCTCCAAACTATATCTAAGAGATGACTGGTTCGCGAAAGTGACAAGTTTGAGTGAAAAAGACTTCAACAGCATGACTACATCTGAGGTATTTGCTCAACTTAAAGCTCACGAATTTATTATATAGCAGTCGAAGAAAAATGAAACAGATGTAGAACAAGCCGCATCAAATTTTGCTAGCAACTCTGAAGACTTGACGTACTTCGCTAAGAAGGACTACAGTAAATTTAAGACAAAGAAGTCCTTCTACAAGCCAGAACGACCTGCTCAAGCATCACCCGCAAAGGAAAGTACTTCCAGTGCAGGTACACAATCTATTGATCAAAAGATCAATGAGCTGGAAGAATAGATGAAAAGGATGCAGAGGATGTTGAATGAAGCGAAAGCTGAAAAAGAGGCGAAAGAGATCCAATCACCATCATCTAACCGCTCAGTAGAGCAAAAAATTAGAACTTGTTTTGAATGTGGTTCTCCAGATCATTTGAAGCATGATTGCCCGAAGGTCAACAGAGAGGAAAGAGAACGCCTGAAGCAAAGATTTGAAAGACGCGCTGCTAAAGCAGTAACCAAGGCGTTGCTGACCAGGATGGAGATTGCTGATGAGGAGGAGTTTTACTGCTCTTCAGAAGAAGAAGATAGCGAAGAAGCACTGTTTGTGTTGATGGCAAACATTGTTGAAGATCAGTTTGCTGACGCGAACAACGATGCTGAGCAAACCAATGAATCAGCCCTCGCTGCTGAGGAAGCTGAGGTATTACCAACTAACCCATCTACCAATCCAATCATAGATGAATCGGAGGAATCATTTTTCGATTCCGAGGAAGATTACTTGACAAAGCTGTCAATAGAGTTTTCAAAAATATATGAGATCAAAAACGAAATCGTTGGGGAAAATACCTCACTAAAACTCAAAGTTACAAATTTGACCAAGGAAGTCGAGAGACTGAGGTTAGAAAGTGAGGAACTCTCGAAATTAAAAGCAGACTTCTCTCTTCTGTCAGAAAAATTTCAAACCTTAGAAAAGGAGAATCATGCTTTAAAGAGTAACCCCAAAGAGGACTGTATTTGCATGTACACATCCAGCAAGGCTGCTCTCAATGCCCTTGTAAGTAGTCAAAGACGTTATTATGATAAGTCTGGACTTGGATGCGAATCTTAAAAAAGAATGTCAAAACCCTATGATAATTCGTCTAAATAGAATCCAATTCTGTTTGTATCTGCTGGACATAACTCTGCTGAAAAGGGTAAAGGAGTAGATTCTGCTGAAACTTTGTATGCTAAGCCAATAGCTAAACCGAAGAATAGACTTCCGCAGAATATGCCCATTGGATCTCAACAGAGGTCTATACCAAAGACTGCCAATTATTCGTCTGCTGGATCTCAGCAGAGGCAAAACTCAAAATTTGCTAAGCCTTTATCTAATGGACCTCAGCAGAGGAACTCAAGGATAAATGTTGTATGCAATTCTAAGCCTCAGCAGAAGAATCAAAACATGAATAACAAGCATGCATTTAATAGACCTCAGCAGAGGAATCCAAGAGCATCTGCTAAGCCTCACTCAGCAAACTCAAGGACTACTGAGTGTTCTGATTTCAACGCAAGGATAGTACATCCTAATTTTCACCAGAGGAGGCCTGCGCAGTACAATGCTGTGAGATCTATCTACCAGCAGAATATGTTGCATAGAAGAAACGTCTATGCAAGGCCTGAGCCCATTCTATCTCCATTTCAAAGGGTAAGGAAGGCTAAGAACATCCCTTCATTAGAAATAGTAATGTTAAAAATGCTAAGCCAAAGGTCAAGAAAGTGGTAAATCGTGAAACCAAGACGAAAGTCTTGAAAGTCACTATGATGTGGGTTTCGAAAGGAACTATGCTTCACACTAATCCTGCAGGACCCGACACTAAACAGGTACCTAAATCAACTTGATTCACTTGCAGGAACAAGACTCGAGAGCTACGGGAACGAGCATATCTAATGAGTGGGTCCTGGACAGCGGTTGCTCCGCTCATATGACCGGGAACGAAGAATTATTCTCAGACATGAGAAGACTATTTAACGGTCCCAAGGTCAAGTTCGGAGACAACAGTGAAGGAGAAGTCATTGGAAGAGGGTGCATTGAACGGAAAGGATTAAGAATCATCAATGTGGCACTCGTATCCAACTTAAAGCATAATCTACTCAGCATAAGCCAACTATGTGAAAACGGGTATATCGTATCATTTATGAATACTGGTTGTGCTATTGCTGATGCTATTTCAGGAGAAGTAAAACTAAGAGGCATTCGCAAGGGTGGCTTGTATATTGTTGATTGGCAAAGCGGTCAACAACATTCCTGCTTTCTAGCTCTAAATAAAGAGGAAACAACATGGCTATGGCATAAGAGATTCAATCACTTAAATTTCAAAACTATCAATTATCTCGCCAAAAATAAGCTTGTTGTATGTCTGCCCAATGAGACTTTTCGCAAGGAAGGAATATGCAAATCATGTCAACAAGGGAAGCAGACCAAATCATCCTTTAAGACAAATCCTGAAAAAGAAACATCACAGAGGATTCTGGAGCTACTTCATATGGATCTCTTCGGTCCAGTCACTCCACCCATTGTAAGTAAACGCCTATATAAACTAGTAGTGGTTGATGATTTCTCCAGGTACACATGGGTACGTCTTCTAAAAACCAAGGATGAGGTGAAACTTGTCCTACCGGAGCTGATTCTCAAGGAGCAGAATAGTAAAGAAGTCACTGTAAAGCGAATTCGCTCGGATAATGGAACAGAGTTCTGTAATGGAGTGCTGATGGATTTCTGTGCTGAAGCTGGAATATCACACGAAAAATCCACAGCTAGGACTCCTCAGCAGAATGGTCTAGTAGAAAGGAGGAATCGGACATTGAAGGAAGTCGTTCGCTCGATGCTAGCAGATTCCAAACTTCCGGCTAAGTACTGGGGGGAAGCAGTTATGATGGCCTGTTACACACAGATTAGGAGTGCTGTCACGAGTAGATTCAACAAGACTCCCTACGAAGTGTACAACGGTCGTAAGCCCTCTATAACTCATCTCCGTGCATTCGGTTCTACATGTTATATTCACAATAATGGAAAGTCTAAACTCAATACTTTCTCACCTAAGTCAGATGAGGGTGTGCTTCTTGGTTATGGACACCCCACTCACAAAGGTTATAGGGTATTAAACAAGACTACCGGTATTGTGGAAATAACATGCAATGTTATTTTTGATGAGTCTACTTTAGTGCGCAGTGAAAATAAAAGAAAAGAGGATAGCAATCATGAGACTAATGATGTCAATGATCAAATATTCTTAAATTCTTTCGAGAATATGTGTATTGATCCGACTAAGTCTATGAATGACTGTAATCCAAACCAAACGCACACAGCAGGGGACCAAACTGCTGACCAGGCCAGTGATGCTAATGATCATGCTGAGGCCACACCTACCAACACCTTAATTGAAACAGCCATTCTAGAGGTGCTTGATGATGAAGAAGAGGAGATTACTAAGGACATTCCTTTTGGGGAAGGCACAGCCACTCATGAAGATCTTGGCAGAGGCGCTGCTGAGATTCCAGTTGTTGAAAGAGTTGCCAAAGAGACTCACGCACCAGGAAATTCTGCAGCAGTTATCCCGGTTGAAGCCAATCCAGTTGCTGAGCACCGGGGGGTGCTATGGAGAATAATGTACAAGACGATGGCCTCGCAAGGGAAGAAAACGTGGTCAGGCCAGTCAGACCAACATGGCTGCGCGCCCATCCTCTTGAAGACATCATAGGAGATGTCAATGATCCCATAATGACAAGACAAGGCAACGCTATGCTCGCTTGCTATATCTCCAGTGAAGAACCCAAAAAGATCGAAGAGGCTCTACTAGATCCGGATTGGGTAAATGCTATGCATGAAGAACTTGCAGAATTCACACGAAACAATGTGTGGGAGCTGGTAGACAGACCTGAACATCAAAGCGTTATTGGCACAAAATGGGTGTTCAAAAACAAGAAAGATGAATCTGGTTCAGTTGTCAGAAATAAGGCGAGACTCGTAGCTAAAGGCTATAGACAGTGCGAAGGAATAGATTATGACGAAACATTTGCTCCTGTAGCAAGGCTGGAGGCCATTCGCTTATTTCTTGCGTACGCTGCTCATCATGAGTTCGATATAATGCAAATGGATGTAAAGAGTGCCTTTCTAAATGGTGAGTTGAAGGAGGAAGTCTATGTCGAGCAACCACCAGGGTTCGAGCATGGCAATCAAGTATACAGGCTCAAGAAGGCTCTCTATGGATTGAAACAAGCACCGAGAGCTTGGTATAGAACTCTATCCAAATTCTTACTGAAGAATGGTTTTCAGAAAGGGAGGATTGATCAGACTCTCTTTTGCATTGAAGATGAAGGAGATATTTTACTGGTGCAAATATACGTTGATGACATTATTTTTGGCTCTAGAAATCAAGGATTATGTGACAAGTTTTCAGAGCTCATGACCAGCAACTTCCAGATGAGCATGATGGGAAAGATGTCATACTTTCTCGGATTGCAAGTTCAACAATCCAGAGAAGGGATTTTCATTCATCAGAAGAATTATATTCGCGATTTGATTGCGAAATATTGCTCAGAAAAGACGAAGAGCCTGCGAATTCCTATAAGTACGACATGTATAGCCGCACTTGAGAAAGAGGAAGGCGATGTGAATCCTACTCTTTACAGAGGAATTATAGGTTTACTGCTATATCTCTCCGCCAGCAGACCTGACATATCTTATGCCGTTGGATTGTGTGCTATATATCAAGAAAATCCTAGAAAGGCGCATCTAGACACTGCTAAGCGGATTGTGCGCTACTTGAAGTGCATAGAAGGCCTAGGAATTTGGTATCCTAGAGAAGATGGTCTTGCTCTGAGTGGATATTCGGATTCTGATTTTGGAGGATGCAAAATCGATAGGAAAAGCACGAGTGGCACGTGTCAATTTCTGGGACACAAGCTCATTAGTTGGTTCAGCAAAAAGCAGCACTCTGTTGCTACCTCCACCACTGAGGCGGAGTATGTGGCTGCTGCTAGCTGCTGTTCGCAAATTCTCTGGATAAGGCAACAATTGCAAGATTACGGGATTTCTCCCGAATGTGTGCCTATCTACTGCGACAACAATAGTGCCATGTGCATCACAAAGAATCCTGTCCACCACTCTAGGACCAAGCATATCGATATCCGTCATCACTTCATACGAGATCATCAGTAAAAGAAAGATATCGATGTTCGCTATATATGCACCGAAGATCAAATAGCGGATATATTCACAAAGCCACTTCCAGAAAACAGATTTAAAGAATTATGTATTAAACTGGGTCTTATGGATTTAGACAATGTTTTGGATGAATAAGATGATATTCTTATTCTTTCTGGATTTCTTGGATTTCATGAAGACATTATTAAGTATTCTGGAGGTTGAATACATCTGTTGAAGAATATTCGTCTTCACAAACTGCAAATGCAAAGAATGCTAAGAAGACAATGGTTGCTGATCTTTCAGCAGACATCAAATTGGAGGCCAGAAACATAAAGTTGTGCATATTTCATACATCTTTTCATTTCATTTACTGGAAGATGTCATTACAAAGGAGGATGAGAAAACAGAAAAACAACAACATGCTTTCTATTCTAGGGAGAACGAGGCTTAAATGGGAAGAAGCCCGTATTCAGGAGGTTCGATCGTCCTTCTACTATCCGAGGAAAGCTCTGCTCCAGCAACCAACTGAGCTGCATTCCATTCAGCAGAGGCACAGAAGGGTAATATTGGACACAGTCTCGAACGCTGTCAAAGATGTATTTCGCCCAATCAACCTCGACCTCATCATCAATGGACATCATGATCTGCCATGTCTCTTTTGAGAAGGAAGTTTCATCAAGGTTCTCTCCCATCAACATGTTGTGAGCAATGCGGAAGAGCACCCAATAAGGAGTCTGCAGATCGTATGCTGAAACAGAAAGGGAAAATTCTAACAGCGGCGATCATCTCCACTTCTGCCACGATGACCATTCAGGGGCTACTTCTATCAAACGGTATCTTAACACTGACCCAGGACCTCTGGGAAGGCCGAATCGTCGAGAAAAGAAGTCTGGTGACCAACAGACTAGTTTGCCATGGAAGGAACCATAGATGACTCCTTCCTCCACAGAGCAGTCCGCGATAAATTCTCGGAGAATATCTCCGTGGAATGATCGTGGTGTGGCCGTGATAAATTGGGTCAACCCACTTCGGTTGAGTTTTGACATCACCGTCTCCGCCACGATGTAATCATTATCATACATGGAATACAATCCAGATTCATGAAGAATCTGGTTACGGCGCAATTCCAGAGTTTGACCTGGCGAATCCATTCTTTTGAAGATTTTTTTTTTTTAGAGAAGCAGTGAAAAAGAGTTCAGATAAAAGCACTTGTGGTGATAAGGGTCATCACAAGAAGGTTATTTATAAAGGGAAAAGTTGTAACTCTTTACTTATGACAAGTTGAAGCAGTAATAAGAAGCAACGATGGTTCATATCTCGGGATATGGGACGATGAATACAGAAGAATCATCTTGAGAATCGATTCGATTCAGTCAAAGATAGTTAATGGTCATTTGCTATATGTTGAATACACATACGGCTGCGACGACTTGACAGATGCCACGTCAGAACAGTCAAGTGTTTCTTGGAAAAGTAACCGACGAGTGAAGGGAAGCACGCATTCAAGACCGTTGATCTATCTGACAGGAGTCTCCCAATTGTTAGATCTTGCATCTAAAGTTTAGCAGTCTGCTAAGTATTTGGGAACGTGGTATCTGCTACATATTCAGCAGAGTAAATAGCTCTGCTCAAAATCATCTGCTAGGACCTTAGCAGAATTCCACTCAGCAGCGTTAATGTGGATTTTATTATGAGGTATGTCTGTTACAAGGTTATTATCAAGCAGACAGTTGATATCAAGTTAGCATATAAAAGATTGCTCGGAATGAAATACATATCATTTTATATATGGATTTACAAAATTATGTACATAAAAAGATACAACCACATCAGAAGGGTGGCAACGGCATAAATGGATAAAAATCTACCCCCCGAAGGTTCGAGGGACCTAGAGTGAGATCCTTAAATCTCCGCTCTAGCAGCCAACTCAATGGCATCCCGTAAGGGAGATGGAGATGTGGGAACTGTTGGACACTTCGACGCACTCTCTGAAAGACGAAGGCCGCCCAGTCGACCTCCGCCCGATCGTCAATTGCCATCATGGCCTTCCAGATCTCGCAAGAGAAAATCATATCATCAGGATTTTCTCCGACGATCATGCCACAGACAATTTCAAACAGGACCTTGTACCGAGGTCGCAAGTGATATGCTGAGGGAGTTGGAGAGAAATCAAACTCTGGGGAAGCTCTCCATTTCATCCAGGACGTCCACTCAGGGGCTATCTCTTCGTTGCGATAACCCATGACGGGAATCGGACCCCTCGGCAGGCCGAACTCTGAGGCAAAAGTGTCAGCCGTCCATCTCACCAATTGGTTCCTGAAAACACCAACAATGGAGTCTCCAATGGGTTCGCTCGATCGAATGAAATACTGAAGATGTTCCCTGTGGAATGAATGGGGAGTGAGAGACACGAATCTGCCCACACCACTGGCATGGAGACTTGACATAGTCCCCTCTGCCACATGGTACTCTGCTTCATATTCATCATATAAACCAGAATCACAAAGAATTATGTGTCGCGGAACAAAGAGTGTATGGGCTAGTTCCATATTTTTTTTGGAGACAAGTTTTCTTTTGAATGAGAAAAAGAGAAGTGAAGGTAAAGGTCGCAAGAAGATATATCCAATTATCTCCAGATCATACTATTTATAGTGATACTTATGATTACTGCTCATCTCGGAATTTGAACGGTTGCCCTGAGGAGAGAAGTAATCCTTTAAAGTAAAGGTCAAATCGGAATTGATTACGATCATGCATGAAATGCAATAGAGGAGAATGAATTTTATATGTTGAAATATGACGATGTTTTGGAATACGTGGTAGTTCCTGTTCCATCCTACTAATTCTGGCTGGTGAAGATTTCAATCAGACGCGGGAGATTGCTTTTCATAAAGAGGCGCATTTAATGTGTGCAGACGGCGGCGACGAATTAGGTTGTGCCACATCACCAGCACTCAAGTTCCAGAGAACGTACATGCTCACACGATCTGACTACCTACCCCAGCCGTTGATTGAAATTAAAATGGAAGCAATCCTCACCGTCAATTCCCTCTCGTATTTCAGATTTCAACTTCTCTATCACTTTTCTGATTTCAAATCTCTATCACTTTTCTGAAACCCTTCACCTCTCATCCTTGCAAAACCCTCTCAAAACCCCTCAGCCTCACTAAAATTCCCAACCATGGCTTCGAACCAAAATTCTCCAAATCAAGATTCAAACCGTTCTCCGAACACAGAATCATCACCATCAGAAAACTCAGAAACACTCCAATTTCAAAAACCCGCATTTATCTATCCATCCACTGCGAGTTCACCCCTGCATGTGCGACATGCACCCGGTTTTACTGGGATTGAGAAGAAGGAAGACATTGATGAATCCATTCCCTACAGCAAATTAGTGCATCTGGCAAGACGAAAGAAATTATCCAATCACTCGGCGGAGCAGAGACGAGTGGCACAGATCATGAAAGACAGAATCCTGTACATGCCCCTCGCCATCAAGCACTTTCCCAAGTGGATCTTAAATCTTCTTGATTCCTAGTTACTGGTAAAGTATCTCTCTGTTGAACCTGATCAATTTCATCCGCATATGGTTTCTGAATTTTATGCTAGAGCTGTCATGAGTGATGATCAAAAGTCGTTTAAGACATGTGTGTATGGGAACATTGTGGAAGTAAACGCTTAATTACTATCTAGAACTTTTGGACTTAGAAACTATGGAGCCAAGATTTCTCAATATAAGGTGAATGATGTTGCTGAAATGGAAAGGCGTTGGAACCTTTAGAAAAAGACAGGAGAGAAAGGGCAAGCAAGTACGTTTAAGGTTGCCACTCCGATTAACACTTTGTTAGAGGAGTACAAACTGCTTGCAGAGATAGTGATAAAGATGCTCCAGTGCGATGCTGATTCTTATTCGGAGCTTTCTGTTAAGAAATATGCGTGATGATGGCATTGAACGACAATATTAAGGGAAATTGGGCTGAATTCATATTTGAGCGGTGGGCAGAGCATGCCAAGAAGAATGCACATATGGAGATAGATGGAACATTCTCTTCAAATGTGAACTTTGGGTTGAAGATTAGTAAATTCTTGGAAATAATGTTCACTAACACAGGAGTAGATCGTGGAGTAGCACCTCTTTCCACAGACTACATTCCAGTAACAAGAAAAGAGCCTAAGCCGGTCAATGCTAGAAATCCTCGAAAGCTGAAAGGGAAATCCAATGTGGACAAGGACAAGCCAACCTCTCCTAAGGAACCTGATGAAGCGAGTCTAGCAGTTCAGATACTCCAACCCTCCATTCCGATGACAGAAGAAGAAATAGCATTGCTAAGAACGAATGCTGAAACAGAGCATTGTTTCACAAACCTTGAAGAAATCGAGAAGTTAGGAAACCTTCCTGTGGAGCAGATTAATGAGAATATGACCGAAAGAGAGGCTGAACAACTTCCCTTAGTTCTTGGAGCAATGGCCTTACCCATCCCATCAAAGAAGAGGTCAAATATCACTTCCCCTGAGAAGCAAGCAAGAAAGAAGACAAGGAGGAAATTGGTCCTTGCATTGGATAAGGAGGAATCCGAGGTTCCTGTGAAGGGAAAGAAGTCTGCTGAAGATAGAGCAGAGAAGAGGAATGCAGATGATGACCATACTTCATTATTTTCCAGATGCTTAAAGGAGCGCTTGCAAGAAATCAAAGCAACTAAGAAAAAGAGAAAGGCTCAGCGAAAGGACCTTGAGAAGAAACAGTTCAAGAAGATGAGACAACAAATGATATTTGATGCTCGTGATCAGGAGTTTGAGAAAGTAAGGCAAGCCCATGAAGAACATGTGGGTAAAAAGAAGTCTAGAAAATTGTCGAAGGATTCTGCTGCAGAAGTGAACGCTGCTGAAAAACCAGTAGAAGAGGCTAGCAGAACAGAAGAAGCTAGCAGAATAGATGAGGCTAGCAGAGCAGAAGAAGCTAGCAGAGCAGAAGAGACTAGTACAGTGGAGAAGAGTCCAACAGCAGAGCCCTCAGCAGATATGACTTTGAAGGATGCAAATGAAGATCCTGCTGCTGAACTTCATCGATTAGCAGATCAGGCTGCAAAGAAAGGAAAGATGAAAGCTCAATCAGAAGAGGAGCCAACTATCAATCCTTCATCTGATAAGACGATAGTTGCTGATGACGAAGAAATATCTGATGAAGAGTTTACAAAATTGCTGGAGTCACTTGACAATTTTAATCAATCCAGCCATCCTGCAGGAGAATCTGACAATTTCATTTCATCAGAGCGCATAGAAGATGGCGCAGGATCGAGTGGAGTTCGAAGTACTGAAGAACAAGTTGTCTCAATCATCAATTCTGATACAACTGAAGAGAACCCAGAACAGAGCATGATAGCAGACCATCCGGAGGAAACACATGTTGGTGATCAATCTGCTACAATCATCTCAAGTGATAATCCGATAGAGGAGCAACCAGATGCTGGGACACTTCAAGAACCACCATTCATTGGAGGGCATGATTCTCCCCGCACTAAACCTGAGTCCTCCTGCATTTCTGAATCTGATTCTGATGAAGAATCTAAGGAAATATTCAATGCCAAAAACCTGAGGAAAGTACCATCTGCATCGGATACTACTCTTCGAGTACCTCTCAATGGATTACCAGGACCTCGTTATCAGCTACGAAGAATTGGTCAGTGGTGTGCAAAGGTCTATCCTGAAGAATTGTCCAATTCAGATTTGGCACCTATGGTCGAGGAAATAGAATTCTTTGTTCAAACCGTAATAGAAAGAGCCATTGAAGATTTATTCCACACTGAGTTGGATGAATCAACCCCAGAAGGACGTTTGATAGCAGAGGAATTTCGCCGCTGGAAGAAGTTTGACTATATCATGTATCAACTCTGTTTCGAAGAAAGGATGTTGATCATCGCAGCAAAGGGGTTAAACTCCTGGAGGTGTGAGGAACGATGGTGTTTCGACTGGATCGATCAAGTTCCAGGAATGAAACAGTTCTCAGATAAACAAGTGATGTGCAGACTTCAAGCCATCCGAGAACACCGGTCTCTCACACAGACTACAAGCTTACCCAAGTCCACCTTTGTACCTGATGGGTATTCTGATGCCAGAATCGAGCTGTCCAAACGTCAGGCAAGAGCTGCTGTAGATTACAGGAAATGCCAGTTGGAATATGAAGTTCAGCGAGCAGAGAGACTTAAGGCTCGAATAGCGGCAAAGGCTACTGAACGTGCAGCCCTCGAGATTGATTACAGGGATGTACAGTTGGCCAAATTTTTGGATGTTGATATTCAGAAAATAGTTAAGGATACTCAGGAAGCACAGGCCCGAATTGCTCAGGAGAATGCACAAACTCAGGAGGCCGCTCATCGGATGGTAAATGAGGGAATCTCTTATCAGGCATATGTTGATGCGGTTGTTACTCAAGTTCCGCACACACCTATTCCATCGAGCCAAGAACTCATTGCAACCACATCCTTCAATGCCACTCCAATAACCTCTCTGCAGATGCCCTTTCCAATGAATGTCGATATGGGTGGAGCCTTTACCTCTTATTTGCAAGTAACCATTGATGAGAAGGTGGCAGAAGCAACCACTCACTTGAGAAGAGAAATTGATGAGGTACGGGGAGATGTATCTCATGTACGATCGGAGGTAGCTGAAACCAAATTGGTCGTCTCTGAGAATAAGACGGGCCTGGAGGTCGTTCAAAAGGATTTAGCCGAAGCCAAGACAACCTTAACAGAGACCTTGGTAGCTTATGGTACCAACTTTTTGGCTGCAATCAAAGAGGGGGAAGAAAGAAGAAAGGCTGACCAAGAACGAAGAATAAAGGAAGATGAGAAGCTAGCTGCAGCTAAGGAGGAGATAAGGCGAAAGGAGGAGGCAGCCAAAGAAGAGCTGAGAAGGAAAGAACAAGAACTTCAACTACAGAAGATTGCAATGGAGCAGGAGAAGCTGGCTAAACGACTGGAGCATGAGGCTGCTGAGAGAGAAACAGGAGCCAATCTTCTTGAGAATTTTATGAAGTTCACCATGGAAAGACTTGCTGATATCCAGAAGGGCAACTCATCGATTTCAGCGGACAAGCAAGCAGACAAGCCAGCACCCGACTCATAGACGATAAGGTCCAATTTTTTTTGCTTTCTGAATCCAATTTGTACTTGAAACAGCTATATCATCAAAATTGGATCAAACTTAGAAAAATTCTCCTTGTCCACCTCTGATTTTTATTGGTGTGTCCTAGTTGATATACACTCCTGGTGTATTCAACAAATTTGCATGTGGATATGGAGATTATGTTTTGGTTGGTGAATGTTTGCTAATTTTATGGGTGCTAGAATTCCTAGCATATTACCTTTGTGCAACATTCAATTATGCTTAATCGAGAAATATTTCCCAGCACTCGTTGAGGGGGAATTTCATTAAAACCATATTTTTTGCTTGAACTTAGTTGGAAAAACTCTGTGTTAGATTGACAGGATAGCATAGTTTTGTAAAACACAGACATTCTTCCACTCATGGTCAGCAAATGACAGTAAGCTTTGATCGCACCAAAAAGGGGGAAATTGTTGGAAAATTATTCCTAAAATCTCCCTTAGGATTTATTTGTAAAAGGTTTTGTTGGATCAAACCTTAGTAGTTGGTCGATCATTTGCTGAACTCTAGATAGACTAGCATACTCTGTAAAGTCCTGTATAGGTTTTATATTGAGTTGTAATAGACTAGTGTGCTAAGAAGAATTCCTAGCGGTCACGGAGAAGACGATGTTTGCTAAAAGACATTGAACAGCACAATGCTAAGATATTAGCACTCATCAATAATCAGCAAACGGCTAGATAAGCGAGCAAACAAAGGATAAAAGAGTTATGTTTGAACAAGAGTCTTCAGATGCTAAACAAAGGATCCTAGCAGAGCAATATACAGGATGCTGAAGTCTCACTGCTGTTCTGACGAAAAGCTCACACAAAGGACGAGACTTTCCCGAAGTAGTTAGGAAAGTACAAGTCAAAGACAAAAGCGACTGTCACAGACCAAACACTCTCGGATCAAGGAGCCGTTGAGTCTAACGGATATGGAGATTCAAAGTTTGAATCTCCACCTATAAAAGGCAGGTCCGAAAGTGAAGACAACTACTGCTTCTATCACTACAGACATTCGCAAACTACACAAGTGTGAGAACTCCTTGACAAAGTGAACAAGTGAAAAGTAGTCAGTTGAAAGCTCGTGATAAAAAGTGCATTCAAAGCTTTCAACAACCTAGAGTGTCTTTTCATTGAATATCTGACACTCATTCTTGAAGATTCTTGAACTTCCATTAAGAATCTTCAATCATTAGGATAACTTCCCTCCTAGGAAGATCCAACAGTCACTCCTGAAAGGGATTGACTCTGACGGGCTTTAGCCGCACATTTATTGAGTTCAGGGGAAAACTATAAAAGCCTCATTAGCGAAGGACAAGTTTTACGAAGGTGTGCCCTTGACTTGACCGGAGCTGTGATCGAAAAAGTGCAAAGTAACGGAGGATAGCTGTGCTGTGGCCGATTCGAAAGTTCGCCGCATACCGCAAGTGTTGGCGAATCCTTGTACTGTTGTATACTTTTCTAGTGAAATACTTAGCATTCTAGCTAAGGAGTGGACGTAGATCTATTTGGATCGAACCACTATAAAATCCTGTGTTCATTTACTGTTTTATTATTTACTGTTCAAAGTTGATTTGAAACCTAGCAACAGAGTTGCTAGCGTATATCTAAAGACTAACTCAAATCATAACTTGAGCTAAGAAACATCTTGTAAACAACGATAAGTGTAAGTGACGTATAGTTATTCCGCTGCATTTCGTGTTTAGTCTTAATCACGACGACTC
Source organism: Plectranthus barbatus (assembly GCA_026898455.1). NCBI lineage: Eukaryota > Viridiplantae > Streptophyta > Magnoliopsida > Lamiales > Lamiaceae > Plectranthus > Plectranthus barbatus. The sequence goes on along the minus strand of JAPKLW010000028.1, from coordinate 1,399,425 downwards.
TGATATTTGAGGACCAACAACCATGGAATACCTATAATTACTCAACATGAGTATCAATTATAGGACGCTGAGAATGTGAAGAACTAAGATTTTTTGATTCTGCGCTTTATCAAATCATCTTCTCAATTAGTTTTTGTGTCGAAGAACACGAGACTCTTAGCACTTTTTGCGAGAGTTATTTTATGGAGTTCACTATGTTCTAAAGGTAAATCCAAAGACCAGTTTCTGAACTCCTTTCAAAAATCAACTCACACACTCAACTATAGCTACATTCTGTAAGGAACTCAAACTCACACCAATCATTCTAGAGAGAGAAGCATAGCGACACGTTCGTTGTAAAGTCGATAGATCTGAAGAGAGCAGACGCAGGTAGACTTGCTACGTGCGCATACAACGAGATGATGTAGGAGCTTCCCGTGAATGCAATAGATCAGTGACATTACTTTGTGGCACAAATGAACTTGTTAGGTGCGCATACAACCGAAAGATGTAGGAGCTTCCCGCGACTACTATAGACTAATGACATCACTTGTAATTTGTTCTAGTATTTTCCGATCCTTCAAGCAATCGAAGAGCGGACGCGAGAACTTCTAGCATCCGAACCACTATAAAAATCCATGTGTCATTTTTACCGCTTTCCGCACTTTGCTCTTTTAGTTTTACTTGCTTATTTTGAAACCCAACAACTCACAAGTTGTGGAGTTCATCTCAAAACTGGTAAAGTTAACTCTTGTGATTTAACAATGCTTTCAGAATCTCAATTGACTTGAGTAAGAGTCAATTGAAATTGACATTTTTGATTAAAAACTTTCACCGCACATTTATTCTCTGACGTTTTAGGATCAAATATAATATATATTGATATATCAATAAAAAAGAAATTATAATTTTTTGAAGAAGCAAACACTGTAAGCTTGTAACAGTAGTGCAAAGCGAAGAAATCATAATCAATTTAAATAAAATTACGAAGGGCTCTTATAATATTAAATTGAAAAAATAATAATAATGAACCAGCTTTTTCATGAATCATTTTCCCTATGATGTGTTTTTTGCATTATTTTAAACTTATTCCAAAATCCATCGAATAAAATAAAATAATTGACTAATAATGCGGTTCTAGCACGTCAAAGTTATTATTAAAGTCGCCTCAATTTCCAATATTATCTATAAATAAATAAAATAAACCAACACTTTTCACTTAATTACATTCCCAAACTTGTATTTTGCGTTATGTCGTGTATATATATACATGGATGCATTATGTAGTTACTCATATCCCCTATGTTATATGAGATTAAAATCTAACCATTAGATTTGAATCTGGACGGTTTAGATTTAATTTAAAAAGTTAATTTTCCATGCATTATTTAAATAAACCTGCTACATTATTTGAATACAATAGTAATTTTGATACCCATAATTTTAATTACGTGTGCATATCTCAAAATTGCATTTTTCTATCTCCTTCAAATTTTTATAAAAATTTGAATAATCATAACTTATTCAATTTAAATTATTTTTTATGTACTATATATCAAATTAAAGGTAATTTAATTATCTTTCAAACGAAATTCCTATTACATATATTCAGAATAATATGTTCGTAATACAACTAAATAATGTAATAGCTACAAGTAAATAATGTAACATAATACAAAAGATAATGTAATGATATATGTAAATGTACTGTATGATTATTTTGTTCTTGATGGTATATTATCTGTGATATTATCCGTACATTATTTGTCAATTGAATGGTACATTATGAAATATTTTGCATTTTTTCCTCTCACCTCATCTCGTCCTTGATACAAGTGTATGATGTTTGTGGAATGATAGACAAATCGGAACATAATTTAAGTTTTGAATGTTGCATTGTCCGATAAATATGGTGCATTATTTGTTTACAATTTAATATTATACCAAAATCTGGCGTCATATTTAAAAAATAAAGTAAAAACACACTATACGAAATAATGTAGTAGATGAAGAATAAATAATGTAACATCTACATAGTTAAAAACTATGTAGATGGGCTGAAGAAAATGACAATGGTGAGTGAGAGGGTGGTGGCACCTGAGCCGGGGTATCAGCTTTTGGGAAAGGTGACACGCATATCAAAGCTTCAAGTCTTGATCATTCTTGGACGGGACGAGTTAATAAGCAAAAAATAATCCTGAATATTTATAAGAACGAATCAAGGATGCAACAAATGCTGCCCAACGTCTAATTCGAGATCTTTTTGTGAAAGTAATCCATTATGTGATTATGGTTCTTGGATGAAGCCATCTGTGGAACATTCAAACCTGTTGAGGGAAGCAACGCAGGACTTGAGGTCAACTGCTGGAGATCCAGTCAACAATTGAAGGACATTTTTCCTTCATCACCAACAACAACATCCACGAGCAAAGATATCATTGTTGGTCTTGATGAAGATTTGAAAGAGATAAGCCTTTGGTTTACTCGTTAAAAGAAAATGAGATGGTGGGTGGACAGGCGACACAGTAGGTCGGGGAATTGGCGATGGACAGAGATGGAGAGGGAGGATTGATAGGCGACGAGTTGGTTGGGGTTATAGCTGTCGGAGAAGGTGAATGTGAATGGGAGGGTGGTGGCGTGGGTTCAACGGTGGGGATAGAGATTGTTGAGGGGGATGAAGTATTTTCTTTAAATACAATAATTACAAAAGACTAAATGACCCTTAATGAATGAAAATTAAGGAAATATAAATTTAAAATTCATAATTTGATAAAATATTAGGATCATAAGATCAAAAAATAAATGGTTGAGATTTGACCTCATATAACATTTTAGAGGTGGGTAACATATGATCATATATATATAGAGGTGTAATCATATCACAAGTCCTCTTTAGATGAGAGATAGAGAATGAATCTTGCCCTTTTATTTCATAAAATGTGTGGTCCAGATTTTTTATTTCACTTTATTTTATTAATTTATTTAGTAAAATTTTAATTTCCTAAAGGGTTTAATATTAATTATAGATCCAATTAATTTATTTCCATAACCATCTCCTAAATTATCTCATACGATTGACAATCAAAGTCATCCATCAAATCTTTTGCAATTTTTTAGAGAAGCAGTTCATTCAAACAACAATGCATGATTTGAAAGAATTTTCAAGTTGCCGATGATGGCACTGGAGAGTTTATCCGACTACAGTGCTGGGTTCCTGGTGGCCGCAATACATTTTCTTGTTCAATATGCAAGGATCGTTGACATATTTGATGGTGTAGGGTGCAATGTTATTCTCATCCATTAAGGCCAAGATGTAACTATTTTTTAGCAACAAGTTGTAAGCATTAGCGTAACTGAATTGGCTTCTTCAATGGTCTACCTCACTATCATCTTCTCGTCTTGGGCGCCATTATGTGCTCCATTTTATGGCGTTGATGTCAGATCCGAAGGGCTTATCTATGGGCAAACGGGGCGGGTCGGGTGTGCGGTTGCTTAGGATCTTCTTCAACACTGCTTCTGCTCCGTTTTCTTAAATTTTTTATTTTATTTTTCCAGCTTCCTGTTGCGTTTATGTAAGTTACATTATTTAAGCCTGTAAATATGCATTATATATACCCGTACAATTGTAGTATTTCATGGTTTTATTGAGGTTTTTAGAATATAGTTATTTATTTTTCTGATATAAATTGCATTATTTAAGCCTGAAATTTGCATCAAATATGCCTGTAAACTTGCATCAAATATGCCTGCAAATTTGCAGTATTTCATGTATTGATTGAGGTTTTAGAATATAGTTGTCTAGCTTTCAGATGTAAGTTACATTATTTAAGCATGTAAATATGCATTATATATGTCTGCACAGTTGTAGTATTTTCATGGATTCATTAACATTTTTAAAGCAAAGTTCTTTATTTTTCTAATGTAAGTTGAATTATATAAGTATGTAAATATGCATTATCTAAGTGTATAAAATTGCATTATCTTAAATGTAATGGTTATTTTTAAATATTATCGATAATGCAATATTTATATTCTAGATAATGCAATTCGATATAAAATAGAATGCAATTGCATCTTGTTAAGTTGATTTTTACGAGACTGGAGGAAAAAAAATTAATTTTTACAATTGGTGGACTAAGATTTATTTTAAAATTTGAATTCCCTAGAAATTTGGGATTATGGTGCGTGAATCTTGAGATTTTCCTATTTTTCTAAATATAAATTGGTGTAAAAAAATAATTTTGGAAAATTTATGCTGTAAAACTTAAACTTTCTAAAAGATAATGCAATTGTACTTTGTTAACTTGATTTTTATAAAATTAAAAATTCCTAAAAATTGGGGATGGTGGTACATAAAATTGATAATTTTCCTATTTTTCTAGATATTATGTGTGTAAAAAAGGATTAAAAAATTACTTTAGGAAAGTTTTTATTCAAATCCGAAATCCCTAAAAAATAGGGATAATAGATCATAAAATTAGAGATTTTCCTATTTTGTAGATTTAATGGCTATGAAAAATGATAAATTTACCCTGTTAATGCACCTTTTTTTTGCCTAGATAATACAACAAATTTTTTGTTGATAAAACATCATATTTGTTAATTTCATAATTTGATAGTCTAGATTCATTCGCATCTCCTATCTAAGAAGCCATTTGTGACTTTAACGCGCGCGCGCGCGCGCACACACACACACACATATATATATATATATATATATATATATATATATATATATATATAGGGATGCGTTATTATCACAAGTCCCTCCTTAGATGCTAGATGAGAATAAATCCAATTCATTCATATTAAAATTGGACGTTCAAGATCTATTTTCCATGAATAAAAAATTGTTGCATTAATTAGCTTTAAAAGATACATTATAAGGTTTAATCTGTAATTTTCTGAAATCCAATAACCCACTACCATTTGATTTCCCTGAAATACCGCAATGTAATTCCTAAATTATTGCAGCTAATTCCCACCCACTTCATATCATTGAATTTCAATTAAATTAACTACATCCATTTACTGCAAATCTATCAATGAACGACGAAATGCTACAAAAAAAAAAATTGACCGATGCCGGCGAGGATAAATCGTTGTTGATATATTGCTTTCATTTCAAATTTTCTGACTTTTTGTTTTGTTTTGATATGTACATTTGTAATTTCATGCGGAGAGTTTTTTATTTTATTTTTTGTGAATTTTTGTCTAATAATTGCATTTTGAGATATTATATGTGATTATTATGGCACGGGCATGTCGATTTATTCGATCATAAGTATTTATATGGATTTTAATTTTTATTAATTGTACAAACTTTTAGGATTTATGGGATAATATATTTTTGAATTTGATTATAAGGTGATTAATGAATATATTTGCGGCAAAATATTACATTATTCTATTTAAAAAGCTGCATTATCTATCATAAACTATTGCATTGTTATACTAATAAAGTTGCATTATCTATTGTAATTTGTTGCATTTTTTTTCTTCATTTTTTGTTTATTTTGCATTATATATTAAATGCAGCAGATTAAAAAAAATCAATTTGCGGCAAAATATTACATTATTCTATTTTAAAAGTTGCATTCTCCGGATTAAAAAAAAAAGTTGCATTCTCTGTTCTAAACTATTGCATTGTTATATTAAAAAGGTAGTGTATGTACAATATATTTAAAAAAATGTAATAACATCAATCAAGTTATATGAAACATATAAAAACGAAAATCAACAACAATTAGAATGAATATAAAATCTGCAGAATCTAGCAACGGATATTGTATTATAATAATATATTCATAAAAGTTGCATTTCCTAACAAAAAGTCTGCATACATCTTAGAACAATTAAAAAAATAACAACTAAATCATAAGAAAACAAATAAATAACAATATATTTGTAATTACTTCCACTTTTCCTAACCTTTTTACAATTTCTCGAATCAAGATAATGTAAATTTAGAGGCCTAAATAATGCATATATACAGACTTGAATAATGCAAGTACAATACAATAAATACAAAATGAAATCATTAAATTTATAAAAAATAAATAATGCAATATTTCATGGGAGTTTAATGCACATTCACATGCAATACAATGCAAAAAAAATAATAATAATAATAAAAACACCTTCATGCAAAAAAACTCAAGGACAAAATTTCATCATTTTAATACATTATGTATTAAAAAAGCCCTTAAAATTAATACAATATTACAGGATAGTATTATGCAAATTTAGATACAATATAATGCAAATAAATTAATGTCTTCCAAAAACTAAGATTTTTCATTAAATTAAACCACCATATTTCTGTTGAGTTTTTTGGTCTCATTTATACAAATTGTATAAAAAATATGATGGGAAGACAACTGAACATCGCCATTTCCATAAGTGAACATCTTTATTTGCAAAAAATAAAAAAAATCAGACGTGAACTATGCAATAAAATAGAAGCCCTTAAAAAGTAATGCAATTATACAGACAAGTATTATGCACATTTACATACAATATAATGCAAAAAAAAATCAAAAATATAAAAATACCTTCACTTGAGTTCATGATCGATTAAACAAGATTCCAAGATTTAAAAACCAGTGAAACGTGTATAATGTAAAAAAGAAATATTCTAAATAAAATAAACGTATATGGTAAATCTTGGAGGAATAAATTAAGGAAATGGTTATGGAAAGAATATCATGGGTATTTCTTAATTCCCAATACACCCTTCAGTAATTAAATAATAAAAGAATTAAATCCAAATGTTATTTATGTCATACAATCAAGGCCATTAAAACTTTTAAATTAATGGCCAAGATCTATTCTCATCTCACATCCAGGAGGGACTTGTCATATGAATATGACTCTATATATATATATACATATATATGGATGCATTCATATGTTAACCACCTCCCATATGTTACCTGTTACCTCATTGTCGGTGCATTATCTAGACAAAACTAACTACATTATCTAGGCAAATTAGGTACATTACGAAGATAATGTATTACATTATTATTGCATTACATTATCTTCGTAATGTACCTAATTTGCCTAGATAATGTAGTTAGCTTTGTCTAGATAATGCACCGACAATGAGGTAACAAGTAACATCTGTGGAGTGGTTAACATATGATTACAACTATACATATATATATAGAGTAGTGATCATATGAGAATAGTTTTTAGTATGAAGAAATGAGAATAAATCGCAGCCTTTGATTTTGTGATTTCAACGCTCATGGTCTATTTCACTCCGTGTGCAGTTTTTCTCGATTATCCTGCAGTTTTGCAAAATTAAGGTTATTTTTGTAATTTTAGCTTTTTTTAAATCTGAAATAGTATCTCATCAGATTTTTTATCCTTTCTTCGCGCGATTTGATTTCTTCTTCCTTCTTCGTTCGATTTGATTTGTATTTCTTCTGTCGATCAGATTTTTTTTCTTTGTTTCTGGATTTCACATTCGTGTTCAGTCTCGACTTTGTTAATTGTGCATGAATATAGTTTTAAAAAAAATTATTTTATTCAGATCGACGTTCATTTTTACTATTATATTGTGCATCTTTAGTATTAACTTTGTGCATTTTTTATCTTATAAGTTCATTTATTCCAAAGTGTATTGATGAGATTCAGATCGACGTTCATTTTTACTATTATATTGTGCATCTTTAGTGTTAACTTTGTGCATTTATGTATCTTACAGGTTCATTTATTCCAAAGTGTGTTGATGAGATGAAGCATTTTAAGGGCAAAGTTTTTAGAACTGTTGATGTTGGTATTGAGTTTTATAGAGACTACGCTCGTGTTGCTGCTTTGAAAAAGAAGATGTTTAATTTTTTTAATTCGTATTTATGTAAAAATGAAGTAAATCGGGCTTAAAATGCAGGTTGCTGTTTGTGTTCGACTATTTTTACAATTTTAGCCTTTAAAGGATAAAACTGCAGGATATTGGGCCAAAAATGCCGCGTTTTTCAATTTGCTGAGAATGAATCATGTACGTCGATTTGATGAGATGGAGGCGCGAGATCTATTCTTATTTCTCATAGTAACTCCTATTCTCACCTGATCACTACCCTATATATATATAAATTATTGGAATATATGTTTTTAGTAAATTCTTATGGTGTTCAGTAAAAATAATAATTTAGCTCCAAATTCATATATTAGTCGAACTAAACTAAGTCAAAAAGTGTGTTAGAATTTAAATAACTCAAGACCGATACAAGTGAGCTCAAAACATTACATATTGGTCTAATTAATTTTATTATTGTTTTTTAATAACCAAACTTTACTTCTAATATTAAAAATCATATTTCTTCATTTAGTTATATGTTATACAACTGTATTTAGTGTAAATAGTTTATAATAGATTATTAAGTTGTTAAAAAATTATTTTATCATGAACTTAAAGCATGTTTGTATATTGATATATAACAAAATGAAATATTATTTTATATTAATTAGATTCATGAATATATACAGAATGTGATGTATTTAAACTCTTTGTATGAGAAAAAAATATTTCGTATATTTCTTATTGTTTAAAAAAATCAAAAAAGAGGAAAAAGGCTTAATGACACTTAATTTTTTTTTTAAATATTAAAAACATAATTCCTCTCTCACGAATTACTAGGTAGTAAACTAATTTATAAATGAATCATACAGCTTATAAAGTAGTAAACCACCCTTGGGATCCATGATTTTAATCTGCCATTTATAAAAATCTTTTTAAGTGAAAAGTCTCATGGTCAATTTTCCCTTTTCTTTCTGACTAAAAAAATTATTAAAATGGAAATCATAAAGAAGTGCATTTATAAATATTGCATCTAACAAAAAATAAAATAAATTTTGTATTGATAATAATATAAAGAATAATTGTCATTTAAAAAACAATTAAATTATCGTTTGAGAACTTAAGAGATAAATTTTCAATTCGAATCCGAAATATACATAAATTCTCAATCCAGAACTTCATATTGAAATCTTAGATTTAGGGGTGATAATTATTAACACGACACGAATCCGACCCAAAACACGATAATAATCAAATACACACAAATTATTAGCACTACACTTAGAACAAAAAATCTTATACTCCCTCCGTCCCAATTAAATAGGCCCCCTTCTTTTCGGCACGAGAAATAAGGACTGTGAGTGTAAGTGGAATTAATATTTTATTGTTGAGTGTAAAAAGTTTGCCACTTTTAGAAATATGCCAATTTAGTTGGGACGTCCAATTTGGTAAGAGAGCCTATTCTGTTGGGACGGAGGGAGTATATAACAATAGGACTCGATACAAAAATTATGACACGAACACGATAAAGTTCGACATAAACCCGATACGAACGACATGAATTATCACCCCTACTTAGATTGAAAATTTTATGATTATTCGGGCCTGAATTGAGAATTTATGTAATTTTTAGATTCTAAATTGAAAATTTATTTTTTAAGTTATAAAATAAATAATTAAATTATTTTTTATCCTAGATATAAAAAAAAGAAACAAAGAAAAGACTAGAGTTTTAGAAACGGACAGTAAGTTATGAATGATCCACCCTGTCTGAAAAGATGACTCCCCCACCTACCTCCAGCCCGCCTCATCGCGTTCCTTCTTCCCTAGTCCACCATTACCAACAGCTCACTCTTTCACCCTTCTCAATTTAGATATCCCCATTTTTTATCTGTGAATACACACACACACGTTCTTTCTTGTACGTGTGTGTGTGAAAGAAGTGGCCCACCCCATTTCTCTGTTTATTACCTTGCTGCGTTCGTCAGTGAATATTTTCTGCTCATTTAATGCTTATTCTCTTTCTTTTATGCTGTAGTTGTATTGGTTCCCGGAGTTTCTTTTGCTCTCTATACACTCCCATTTGTTTCTTTTAGTTCTTTCTGCATAGCTTTTTGCTTGGCTCCTGTAATTTCCAACTTGCATTTACTGTGCTTGTGAAATTATTGCATAGAGATTTAATCTTTACCTGTTCAGAAAAAAGTTATCTTTCTCAATAATTTAGTACTCGTGCTCTCGGCTGCTTATTTATTACGAGATTCTCTCCTAGATTCTGTTTTTCCAGTGCTGCCAATTTGTTGTCTCCGCTCTCGTACGTGGTTTTCTTGCGTGAGTAAGCATTTTTACTTTCTTATTATGTGTCTTTAAGTAGTGATCTGGTAATAAGATTTCTTGTTTCGGTCTTCTAAATTTTAGATATGTTACGAAAGTTTGAAACTTGTTTATGGGTTTGAGATCTGAGTTATGTGGAATGAGCCTAAACTCAGACGGTTGGACTTAGATTCTGTAGGTTCAATTTGAGTTGTTTTACATTTCTTGTTTATCTCTAGGATTGTTGCTCGACAATGTAACTGGATTGGTGTTAATGTGGGGGTGATTTCCCAAGAGACTTATGAACTGAGCTCTTGCTTGATGGTTTCCTTTTTCTTCTCATTTAGTTTTTTGCATTCTTTTGGTTTACGTTGGATTGGAACTCTTTGTATATTAACTTGAATTGGATTTTTAGCGCACAAACTTTTTTTTTTTTTTGGCATATTCCATTGTTTGGATTAGTAATTCTGAGATGGTGAGCTGACTGAGGCTTTTTCACGAATCCCCTTCCGATCCCAATGATTTTTGAACCTTTTGATGACTGTAAATACCAACTTTGCTGCATTTCTGGTTGTTTCATGTAGTTAATGATGGGCATTGACAGATTTCTTGGGTGTGTTTGCTATAATGACTTCCCATTATATGCATTTGAAGGGGACTGTTCTTGCTTACTCAATATCGCTTGCTTATTGCTTACAATATCTATTGAAAATGTGGTGTTTGCTGCGCGCAATGTGTCTGCATATATATGGTATTGTTGCTTCACACGCGGATTGGGATCTGACTTCCTAGATTATTGATGCAGGTGTACTTCAGTGTTTGCTTGTTTGTTGATCACTCCAAGGCCATTTGTTTGTACAATATTCAAGCTTGAAGGTCTATTTCCTCAGCTTCTTTTACTTATCTTGTCTTCTAAAGTAAACCATCCTGGTCTTCCATTGCCGCAGTTCAAGTTGAAGGAAGAAGTGCATAAAAATTGAAATCAGTTTCAGCTGATGAAGCCCCAGATACTGCTTCACACTATCCTGCTATTTTGTGGACTCTACAATGCAATTGGTGAGTTCGTGTGATACTTCAGTGTCCTTTGTTTATAAATGCTGCTCACTTTTTCTTGCATACTCGTCCGAGTTCACTAGATGCCACATAATACAGTTCTTGTTTCTTGGACACAGTATCCTATCTAAGGCCCCTTTTTCTTTTTTTAAAAACAAGCTTCAACTAAATCTTTCGTATCCCACCGCGCCATTTCATTCTAAATCTACAGGTTTCATGCGAGTGATTATTCTGACCAGGATTTCTATGTTAGTATCCTAATATAGAAGATAGCTTTGGACCAAATTGATTTATTTACTGGATGACATAGATAGTGATCACTCACAACAAACTTTAGGCCAAATTGTTGAGGTTTGATCCAAATAATGACAGTGGGCACATGACCAGTGGCATTTTGCAATTTTTGATTGCTAAGTCTTTTTAACCGTGTTGAAATGTCAAACTCGGTTGTTTTCCTGTACGGTGGGTATTTATAGCTTGTGAATGAATATGGTTTTACAAAATAGGGACTCTAGCAAGGGAGGTCACAATATACTGCCTAACTAACTCTATGATCTTAGTTCTGACCTGGATTAGTTTCTTTGGCTTGTAAGTTACAAATTATAAGTTTCTTTTGTCTATGAAAAGTTTGGAAATCTTGCTTTCGAACTAAAGTATGGTTTTCTGTTTCGACCGATCATGCAGGAGCATTTGTGGGTGTGAACATTGGAACAGATGTTTCAAACCTTCCATCAGCTACTGATATAGTTGCAGTTCTAAGAGCTAATCAAATAAATCATGTGCGCCTTTTCGATGCCGATGCCCATATGCTGAGTGCTCTATCAAACACTGGCATTGAAGTCATGATTAGTGTTACAAATGAGGAAGTTCTGGGCATTGGAGAATTGCCTTCAACAGCAGCTGCCTGGATTAATAACAATGTTGCAGCTTATGTTCCCTCGACGAATATCACAGCGATTGCTGTGGGAAGTGAGGTGCTTACTTCTCTCCCCAATGCTGCACCTATTCTAGCTCCAGCTATGAAGAACCTGCACAAAGCCCTCGTTGCCTCCAATCTCAATGATCAAGTTAAGGTCTCGACACCGCATTCAACAGACATTATCTCTCGGCCTTTCCCACCTTCTACCGCCAGCTTCAATGCTACGTTGAATGCCACTGTTATCCAGATCCTTGACTTCTTGAGTAGCACCAACTCCTTTTACATGTTGAATGCTTATCCTTATTACGAATATGTGAAGAGCGGTGGCATTTTCCCACTCGACTACGCTCTTTTCAAGCCACTCTCCTCTGTCAAACAGATTGTAGACCCAAACACCTTATTTCACTATGACAGTATGTTTGATGCTTTGGTTGATGCTGCTTACTACTCTATAGCTGCTCTCAACTTCTCAGGGATCCCTATTGTTGTTACTGAAACCGGTTGGCCGTGGCTCGGTGGTGGCAACGAGCCTGATGCTACTACAGGAAATGCTGAAATGTACAATAGCAATTTGGTGAGGCGTGTGTCGAATGATTCTGGTCCACCTAGTCAGCCCACCATCCTCATCAATACATACATCTATGAACTGTTCAATGAGGACAAAAAACCGGGGCCGGTTTCTGAGAGAAACTGGGGAGTCCTTTTCACTAATGGCACTCCTGTCTATGAGCTGAGTTTGAGTAATGCAGGGAGCGCGGGTGCAAATTCTTCTGGTGCGTTTTGCATTGCACGATCAGGTGCAGATGAGAAGTCGCTGCAAGATGGACTTAACTGGGCTTGTGGGCGCGGCCAAGCTAACTGTGCAGCCATTCAGAAAGGGCAACCTTGCTATAACCCGGACACAGTGCAGAATCATGCTTCGTATGCATACAATGATTACTATCAGAAAATGAGCGGCTCTGGTGGGACTTGTGATTTTGGTGGCACGGCTACACTAACTACTGCTGATCCTAGTAAGTTTTCGGCTAATACTTATTCGAAATTTATTGCTATTATTCTTAGGTGCTATTATAATCTGGCATGATCACAAGAAAACATATTTTCAAGAAGTGTTGGAAATCTTGATGACTTTGGTTCAACCCTTTCGTATTGCATTGTTCCATGTCAAAAGCGCATTTTCTATGGCTAAACGAACTGTCAAACAGCTGTCATTTAACGAAAATCATGTCCGCAAACTCTACATTGTAGACTAGTTGTGATCATTATTGGAAGATGTTCTTCTCTGAGGTTGTGTATAATATGCTGGAAAATTGACTCCTTTTAGACTATGCTTCATTCATTTCTGTGCATCCCTACTTGATCTTAGTTTAAATATCTGCTATGGTGATTCTAACTACGATCTCCTCGTTTTCGTGCCAGGTTATGGTTCTTGTAGATTCACAGGAAGGTGAGATACATACACATAGATCTTGATCTGTCCTTTTTACTTGGCCAGCTTTTTAAGAAGTCTGGAAACAAGGAGATGAATGCTAACCCTGAGTTTATTGATTTGTGATCTTGTGTGCAGTTCGAATTCGAGCTCGGGGTCAGGGTTTCCATCTCCGGCGCTTGGACCGGTCGGTCCCTCCTCGAGAAGTGGGAGGAACAAGGTCCTTCATTTTGGCACAATGCTTGCAGTAGCTGCTGCTGTGTGTTTGGTTGGTTGATGTGAATTTGAGATGATTTTTGTAGCATGGCTAGCTTGAGATTATGATTGTGATATTTTAGCTCTATTTGAAGAACATCTTAGGTTGTATTTCAATTTTTTTTTTTAAATTAGGAAATTCTAGGTCAATATTGGTTATTTCAAGTTCATTGTGAATAACTTTAGACCTAGTGGAGACACTCCTATTTTTGATTGTTTATTTTTTAATTGAGTAATAATATTAAATTGGATTTGCAGAGGATTCGACTCGGATCTCTCACTCTTACAATTTTTTAAAACTTTGAATGAATAAAATTCCATCACTTTTAATTCAATTTGTACAAATAATATAGCACATTAAAGCTCTCTTCATACTCTTTTATTTAAGGATGATTCAAAATATAGCCATAATTTTTCTAAACACAACCTCAAAATAATATTATTACTTAAATGTTACTATGCTACCCTTATAATATCAAATTTAAAATATTAACTAAAAATAAATATATTATCTCATTTTAATATCAAAGATAGCCCCATAGCCCATCTTTTTAAACTCTTAAAAATCAATTCGTGTATGATTGTATCTTCATAGCCCCATTGTTTTTCTTTAAAAATAAAAATAAAAAATTGATAGCCCTCGTCTTGTTTGTCACAAAATGAAAAGAAAAGTAGAAATGAATGTAATCTCATTTATTCAATATCAAAGGTAACCACATTCATTTAACACTTAAAAATCTATTTGGTCCTTTTATTCATAGACTCCATTCTTTTCTTTTTTTTAAAAAAAACCCCAATTTTAGGATGAAAGGTGAAGTCGGAGACACAAATTGAGATAATTTAACTTCATGGTCGTCTCCTTCCCACCGTTTATGGTGATCCGAACTCGTTATTTTTGTGTATTTTTTCAATGGGAAAGTAGTAGTAAAGCAAAATAAATACTCAGTAAAAACTTGTCTTCTGTGTTTTCTTGAAAAGATAAAAACTAATTAATTGAACAAAATTTAGTCTTTTGTCCTTTAAATTAAGTTTATCAGCAATCGTCCAACCACACAACCTTTTAAGTATTTTATTGATTTCTCTCATTTTCACATCATTCAACCAAATCACAATATTTTTGTAAAGTTTATCAATGACCACCCAACCATACTATATATATAATTATTTTATTTGTTTTTAATTAATTTTATTTTTAAAATAAAACATAATTTGTAAGTAATTTTAAAAAATATGTAATTTATAAAGAAATTAGTAAAATAAAATTGACATAGATTGTGTTTTAGTTGTAATATAGATTGGTATTTTGATTTTATAAGTATTTAAACTAATTTTGAATTGTGGTTATTTTTATAAAAGAATAAATTTTACAAATTATTGATTAAAATACCAAACAACTAGTTGAAATAAAAATAAATTACATAAATTATAGATATTATGCAAAAAATTATGAATTGAAGAGATTAATGGAATATAATTAAATATATATATCAAAATTGGTCTATTGAAGATAATAAAAAATCATGAATTTTGGTATAGTTATTATTTATTTTTATACTATTATATGAAAAATATCTTAATTTTATTATTGTATTTATAAAATATTAATAGGGTAATGAATTGGTGACAAGTGTCATCATACAATTAATCCAAGAATAAATAATTAATGAAAATATTATGTGGGATCCACATACCTCTATTCTACAACTTTGCACTATTTTTGAATTTTTTTTTTTAATTCTTATTAACTGATGTGGTAGGTTGGTTGAGCGTCCTGTTGCTGATAATTCTGGTTTTAATATTCCATGGGCAAAACACTAAATATATTTATTTTCTCTTTTATTGAACACTTTCTCTATAGACTACTATTGCACAATGTGATTGTGCTGAGTTTTCCCTGAGGAATAAGAATGGAGGCATATAAATATGAAGGATGTAATTGAGTTTTTCAAAGTAAAAAAGGGAATAGGTATTGTGATCGATAAAATGAGGCTATATACATTTTAATTTTTATTTATAGTTACTATTTTAAATTAGAGGTTATAAGGTAGTGTTAGTCTCGGTTTATCAGAGTATAAAGTATATGTAGAATCGAAATTAAGTTGTTTGTTCGATAGGTTTGCACATATCAAAGCTGATGGTGACATGACAGCTAGGTTTGTCAAATCTCGTTCAGGTACTTAGCGTCAACTATGTTTAGTGTCAGTATTCAGTATATACTACAACACTTGAGTGTTGACTTTGAAAATATACGTATGTTGACAAACAAATAGAGAAAGCAATACATGACAAACATATTTATAGTGGTTCAGACTAAACCATCCTACGTCCACTCTTCAGACACTCGGTCTGGTAATCCACTAAGCTTAGAGCTTTTACAGGTGCTCCTACGATCTATAGCTTGTCGGTGAATGCCTCGTCCACCGATCCACAAGTGCACTCACCTGTTCCTTGCTTGGTTCTTCGCTTCGCAACTGCTTAGAGTGTGGGCGCACCACTCAGCCTCCTCGTAGCCGGAATGCGGTATTTATAATTTTCCCGTGAACTATCTTCTCAGCGGCAGGTTGCCCATAAGAGTCAGAGTACAAAATGTACTTGACTATTGTAGTCTTTCTTGGAGAAAAAATACTACAAAGAAATAACTCAAGAACACTGAGGTTGCGAGTCTCGTGTTCACTAAGGCAACACATGAAAAAGCTTAAAAAGCCTTGAAAGTAAGCTTATATGGTGTTAGCTTCCGCATACACTGTAAGATTTGATCTTTGTTTTGGTATAGGTTCGCGGATCTTAACCTTATTCTGTTGATTTCTCCGGTATTTATAGCCATGAGATTTGAATGTTTGAAATAAATGCCCATTAGAGACAAATTGGAAGATGTCCAATCGGATGTCTCTATTATCTGTTTCAAGCGGGTAGGTTGTACTTTTTCAAAAGTTTTGCGCCTGCTCCACCTTTTTCTGACTTTGATAGCGACGGTTTGTCTTTTTGTCAGAACGACAGTATTTGCCAGTTCTAAGAATCCTGGACTGGTTTTCCTACGTAGCGAAACTGGGTGTTTCGTGCTTGTAGAGTTTAAGGCTTCTCCAATCCTTAAAGTCTATACTGCTTCAGTATTTTTCCTCAAGCGATTCTTCTTGTCTTCATGCGCTGGGACCTGGACTAAAAAATCCATACTGATATTGTCATACTTGCAAGTCCATGCTGATGACGTCATCCTTTGAAGTATACTTGGTCCTTATGCTGTTAAGTATGGTTTGATCAATGAGACCATACTTGCTAGATTCGTCCTTTGCGAAATCCAATCTTCAGCTAGATTCATAGTCAACCAGACTTGTAGAGTTCGTTGTGAAGCTTAGTCTATTGAGTCTTTCGTGCATACTAGACTGATCAGTCAGCTTAGTCTTCAGATTAGCTTCAGCTTACAACTCGATAAAAGAACCTATACATGACTTTACATTTTTCAACTAAGCTAAAACTATCTATGATGACTTTTACATACTTTGACTCACCAAAACATAAAATAAAGGAAGGATATTTTTATCAAATTTCCAAATAGGTAGAATAATAATATCCAATAAAAATTTTGGGGGCTTTGTTTAGAAAAAATATAAATATGTTTAGAATTACCCTTTATTTAAGATACTTATAAAACAATCGAATATTTATGACCAAAAAAAAATACAAAATACTAATTTTTCATGCTTATACAAATTTTAAATTAGATCTACTACTGACAATATAAATATATAAATTTATGTGTGTAAATAATAATTATGTTCTTAAAAATAAAAATATTATTAAAAAGATAAAAGTATAAAAATAAAAAAAACCTACAAATCGATAGTTATATAAAAAAAAAAATCCATAACTTAGTATTCAGTCTCAATTAACACAACTGTGAGGAGAATATTATCCATAACTGACTTAGTCAGTTATGAGTATGCCACAACCGAATATCTGAGAGAAGCATCAACAAGTGGTACAAGTTGCTAGTTTATAAGGAACTGCCAACTGAGAGTTGAGAAAAGTAGTTATGATAGACAATCTAAGTAAAAACTTTGTTGACTCTATTATCAACTTGCGTTTTATCTCAATCAAAGATACCTCATCCAAGTATATAAGATGTAGAGATGTACAATTTCGTACCAACATTCACATACAAAAAATATGGAGTTCCATCAAACTTTTTCAATAGTGTTATTTCAAATAAAAATTATAAATACTCCATTATAAGATCAAGAAGAAACATCGTTAGGTGTGGAGATTGGAGGTTGTTAATCCAAAGGTTGTTACTGCCTAGATTTATACAACACGATTCAAGAAAAGTGAATGTTGGTCCCGGTTATTCAGAGTATAAAGAATAATGCACAGCGGATATTAAAATAAGATTCTCAAACTTAAACTCTGTCAGTTCACAGTTATACTTGCACTCTAACTGGCTACAGTTCACTCAGCTGACAACTGGTAAGTTGTACCTGTCAGCTGGTGAGAGTTGATCAGCTGACAACCGATCTGTCAGCTGATACTCACAACTAAGGACTTAGCTGAATATCTTATACTTTAAAGATTAAGTCCAAGTTTGCACAAGTTATAAACCGGTTTCAGTTATACACCAGTAATCAGTTACTGGGTTTTAAATAAGCAAATAAGAATCTGAAAGCAGTAAATAACACAAGTATTTTTATAGTGGTTCGATCAACTGATCTACGTCCACTCTCCAGTCGTAGCACTGGAAATTTCACTAAGGTAAAAAGATACAAGATCCTACGATCTATTTCCAGCTGGCAGAGGCACTCGTCCGCCACTCGCTGAATCAACCGCTCCCGGACTCGACCTTCTTCAACCTCTCAGCTGTAAGAGTGAGAGCACGTCACTTTTTCCTCCACAGCGGTTGGGGTTTGAGTTCTCCCAAGAACGAGCAGGTGGTTCGACGGCAAACGCCCGTAGGAACTCAAGTGTAAGAAGTTACACGAGAGCTGCTGTGAATTCCTCTTTGACAGAGAAATTCACCAAGGTGGTCTGGAACTCACAAGTTAGACACTTGGAGTCTCGTGTTCGAGTAAATCGACACACGGGGTAGCTTCAGCGAAGCCTCGGAGAAATAAATACGAACTCCTCCGGTGGTTGAACGACTGGACAGAGAATTGAATGCTAGAGTACTTGGAAGGCTCTAAGTTCGTTCAGTTTTCCAGTAGTCAGATGTCCAGTAGTCTTTAATGCTTGGTGGTTGAGCCCTATTTATAGACGAGGCTCACCACAGATTCAAACATATAGCCGTTTGACCCATGGCCGGAATCGGCATGGCCTTCTGTCCTTCTTTTCGTCTTCTCCATGGCGGCAGGTAGGTTTTTCCGGAAACCCGACAGCCTTTGACCGCTTTTTCTGACACAGGACCACTTTGTGTCAGAACGGCTCTTTTAGTCAGTTCGAGGAATCTCGACTGGCTGTCGTGACTGATTGACTTAAGGTTTCCAACCTTAAAGTCAATATTTGTCAGTAGATTCCTAGGACAAACCTTCTTTTTGTCTCCTTGGCACTGGGAGTTAACTGGCGGTTAGTCTGACTGGCAGTCTGCTGCTGGTGATTTTAGCTGACTACTCAGAACTTTACCAATTGTCGGATATTCCTTTATCGGACAACTCCCGTGGCTGGTATGGTTTTGTCAGCCTCCTGCTGGTGAAACCATCTTCAGCTGGTGAAGTTTATCAGCCTCCTGCTAATGAAACTTTTCCCTGCTGGTGAAGTTTGTCAGCCTCCTGTCAGTTGTGCCTCTCGTGCTTGAGAGATATGTCAGCCTCCTGCTGATGAAATCATCTTCAGCTGGTGAACAGTTGTCAGCACGAGTTCTTCAATCAGCTACAACTTACAACTCAAAAGACCTATACAGGACTTTACAATTTAAGCACTAAGTCTAACTGACTAGAGACAAACTCACGATGGTATGCCTTAGGATTTGATGCACCAAAACTAACATCTAATCAAACCATAACTGGGGGAGGGAAACTTTAACAAGTTTTTCCCAACAGTGAATAACATGGTGAAAACATCTTGCATTGATGCACTATTTTAGTACTAAAGAAAGTTTCACTTCTATCCTAATGCATTTGGAATTTATCTTCGTGTTAGTGGAACTTTTGATTTCTATTCTATGATTTTTTTAAAATGATTTGTTTATTTTTTTAAATGATGTATTCTTTTGTTTAGAAATAATATATTCTTTTTGTTTCAAGCAATAATGATGATTTTTCTTTTGTTGTAAAATGATGAATTATCTTACTATAAATGGTTTAATTCATCTACTCTAAATTATTTAAATAATTTTCGAATAATTTCTATATGATACTTTTTGTGATAAATTTATGATTTTTTATTTTATATTAAAAAGATGTATTTTTTTCGTACCGTAAATGATGTATTCTTTGTTAGAAATACCATTCTTTTTTTAGCATTGATGAATTATTTTTTGTTCTTAAATGATGTAATTCATGTTTTTAGTGATTTCTATTTGATAAATTTTGTGCTAAATTTATTATTTTTTTTAAATTTCAAAATGATATATTCTTTTATAGTATATAATGTAATTCATTTTTTAATGATTTATATTCGAAAATCCTTATACTAAATTTATGATTTTTTAATAATCAAATCGTGCGTAAAACGATAAAGCTCTGGTTATCGTCACTTAATTAGGAACCATTTCCAACAGTACAAAGGCCTAATGCATCCCATAACACTCATTCTAAGCAAAAACCATAATCTATATAATATTCTAAAGGCCAAAACATCAAATTTAGTACAAACTATCGATCTTTTTTCAATTCTAGTACGAATTATACATATTCTCTATTTTATGTCAAAACTATCCAAAATCATTCAAATCTAGTCTGTAAAAATATTCCGGCGTCGGAAAGCTGACTGGGCAACCGGAAATCCTCGTCATATTAAAAAAAACATAATTTAAATCAACATCATATTATTAAATTAAATAAAATATTCAAAATCTAATTTATCCCCAAAACATTCTTCCCCTTCCCAGTCCAATCGATCGTCGACGTAAATTCTTCCCCCCTCCCTTCCAATCGATCGTCGACGTAAATTCTTTTCCCCTCCCTTCCAATCGATCGTCGACGGAGCCTTCCCCCAATCCAAATGTTTTCCGGCATTTTCATAGTAACTTTCCGGCATTCACAACATATTGTCTTTAATTTTCCGGCATCTTGAAGAAGTTTTGACCCAAAAGTTCTGCACTGGGAAGGACATTGGTGGATCTCCCCAGCTCTAATGCCTAATATGATTGTGAAAGCAGCTCGGGTAGTTGTTTGCAGGCAGCATCTTTGGCAGATGAAATTGATTCAAACCGGATGAATTGAAGTTACAAGAACCATGAAAGTTGCTGTGCCATTTTGAGTTGAATATTGAGAAAACAGAAACTCTAGAGCCAGCGAAGGGACAATGTAGTTGAATCCAACTTCGCGCAGGCCCAGTATCTCTGATCATGGAATCCGATAACCCTACAAGTGAAGATGAGGTATAGTCTAAAATCTGAAAAGGGTATTCAAATGTATACATAGTTACTGTCCCAGAAGCCAAATAGTTGGTATATATGGTTAAAGTTGAACTTATTGTAATGGTACAAAATATCCCATCCAAATATTTTAAGTTGCTTTCCAACATCGAATTTGAAGGGTTGGTGCGTCGATCCGTCGACGATCGATTGGAAGGGACGGGGGAAGAATTTCCATCGACGATCGATTGTATTGGGAAGAATGTTTTAGGGATAAATTAGGTTTTGAATATTTATTTAATTTAATAATATGATGTGGATTTAAATTATATTTTTTTTTAAATATGACGAGGATTTCCGGTTGCCCAGTCAGCTTTCCGACGCCGGAATATTTTTACAGACTAAATTTGAATGGTTTTGGATAGTTTGGACATAAAATAAAGAATATGTATAGTTCATAGTAGAATTAAAAAAAGGTCGATAATTTGTAGTACTATATTTGATGTTTTGGCCTATTCTAAAATAGTTTAGAATTTTTCCACCAAAATTTAAAAAACACGTGTGCATGTTGAATTAAAAAATCATAATTTTTATTTTAAGGATAATTAAATTTTCAATTACCAATATTTTATTTATTGTGACAATCCAATTCCACACCATGCTCTAAATAATTATATATGTTACCTATTAGTTATATAAGTTGTGAATAAAAATGTAAATATGAAAAATATATTATTTTAAATTAAAATTTTAAATATAAAGAATATTATTGTGCAATGCGCAGATACAATTCTAGTAATAATAATATAGGAGACACAATTTATACGAGGCATTTTCACAAATAGTTTGTGGGCTTCCTCCAAACAATCGTGCTTAATTACCATATAAACAAATCCTTCACATATTTGCTTGCTCCTTAGATAAACTATTTGAACCAGAATTGCTACTATAACTCAGTTTCCAAATCATCTACCCCAATTTTTTTCCAATTTGGAATAGGATCACCAAAAATATCATCATCACAAAAAGATTTTGAGGTTGCAAATTTTATTTTATCACCTATTATTCAATTTTATTTTTACTCAAATACAAGGATAAACAAGAACTAACATAATATTTCATAAACATATAACATTTAATAATCAGAAAGGACTTTTTCATTCGATTGTAATGTAGGCTTTTTATAAAAGGCAGTACAGAAATATGACTAATTTTCTAAAGAGAAAATATTGAGTTAGCTATTCTCAACATATCAAAATCACCATTTATCATCATACACTTTCTCCTCAATTAAGACAATTTAACCCACATCAACTCTTCTCTCTCTCTCTTTTCCTACATTCTTTAATGCTCTTATTTATTTTTTTTTCAAAGGTAATGAGCTTAAGGACATAAATATTTTTTTCTAAGAGCTTATTTTCTTTTGTACACCAATTCTAGACTTTTCTAATCCAATCACAATTATTCTACCCTTATCCTTCCCCATAATCTAATAGACAAGACAAAAACCACCTCACTATCACAAAAATCTCATAGACAAGACAAAAAATGAAGTGAGGCTCAAAGGGCTGACTAGGGATAAAATATTGTAAAGACAATGTTTGAGATAGTTAATAGTCTTAAAGTTTAAATGGTTAAACCTCTTGTGCCACAGCCATGTTGTCTCTTCCTTATTCAAGGCTAAGAAGCATGAATGTTGTTGACCACTCTGCCAATCAACAATGTATAGGCCACCCTTGCGGATGCCTCTGAGCTTCACTTCACATGTAACAGTGTCAGCAATAGAACAACCACTATTGACAAAGGATACAGTGTACCCATTCTCGCATAGTTGGCTTATGCTAAGTAAATTGTGCTTCAGGTTGGAGACAAGTGCTACGTTGATGATTCTCAATCCATTACTCTTAATGCACCCTCTTCCAATAACTTTGCCTTCGCTATTGTCTCCGAACTTGACTTTGGGGCCATAATGGAATCTTTGAATATCTGAAAATAATCCCTCATTCCCAGTCATATGAGCGGAGCACCCGCTATCAAGGATCCATTCATTTTCTATGCAAGATGTTTTAGTACTTGGATCCTGTCCCTGCAAAATAATCAATTAAGTTGATTTAGGTACCCGTTTAGCTTCGGGTCCTTCGGGATTAGCATGGATCATGATTCCTTTCGGAATCCACATTTTGGTGATCTTCAAGATTTTCTTCTTGATTTCACCATTCACCACCTTCTCGACCTTAGGCTTGATATGCTTAACATTGCTAGACCTAGGTGATGTGGTGTGCTTAGCCGTCCTTGCCTTTTGAAATGAAAATGAGTTAGGCTCAGGCCTGACATAGGTGTTTCTCCTATGTAGAGTGTTCTGCTGATACGACGGTCTTACATCAGTATAATGAACTTGCTTGCCCTTGGGAAAGGTAGGATTTGCTATCCTTGCGTTAGAAACATAACGCTCATCATTCCTTGATGTAGCTGAATATGGTTTAGCATACGCTCTCTGATTTCTCTGCTGTGGTCCATCAGGTACATACCTAGCATTCGTCCTTTGGATTATCTGCTGAGGTCCAGTAGATACGTGCTTAACATTCATCTCTTAGTTCCTCTGCTGAGGTCTAGCAGATGAATGTTTAGCATATCTTGATTGGAACCTCTGCTGAGATGTAGCAGACGAATGCTTAGCAGACTCCGACTGGAACCTCTGCTGAGACTTAACAGATGCATTCTGCTTATGTCATTCTTCTGCTTAGCATCCTTCTTAGCATTTAAAGATTCAACAGTGACTTTCCCTTTTCCTTTGTCAGTAACGATATTCCCAGCAGAAACAAATAGTATCGGTTTCTGCTTAGAGGAGCTAGCATGAGTATCCAGAATCTTTCTAGAGGATTCACATCCAAGGCCAGACTTATCTTTATGATGTCTTTGCTCGCTTACAATGGCATTGAGAACTGCCTTACTGGATGTATACGTACAAATGCGGTCCTCTCTAGGTTTACTTTTTAAAGCAAGATTTCTTTCCTCTAGTTTTTGAAAATTTTCTGAAAGTTGAGAGAAACCTGCTTGCAGTTTTAAAAGTTCCTCACTATGTGACCTTAGTCTTTCGACTTCCTCGGTCAAGGATTGAACATTTAATTGTAGTGAGGCATTTTCACCAACAATAGCATTTTTGATCTCATACATCTTAGAGAATTCAATTGAAAGCTTCGTCAAGTAATCTTCCTCAGAATCTGGAAAAGATTCCTCCGATTCATCCATGACTACAATGCTAGAAATGTTGGTAATTGGTACCTTATTTTATTCAGCGGCTAGAGCTGATTCACCACTCTGCTCAGCATCAACATCAACATCAACAAATTGAACTTCGACAATATTTGCCATCAGGACGAGCAGAGCTTCCTCATTATCTTCTTCTTCTGAGGAATAATAGTACTCCTCATCGTCATCTGGGATGTCAGGTACCTCTGTCCTCCTCAGCAATGCCCTGGTTACAGCTTTGACGGCACGCTTCTTGAAGCGCTGCTTCAAGCGGTCTCTTTCCTCTTTGCTGACCCTTGGACACTCATGTTTAAGGTGATCCGGCGATCCACACTCGAAGCAAGTCCTGGGCTTTCGCTCTGCTGAGCGAGAAGATGTTGATGTTTGCTTAGCCTCTTTAGCTTCCTTCTCAGCTTTGGCTTCTTTCATCAACTTTTGGAGCTTCTTCATTTGTTCTTCCAGCTCACCGATCTTTAAATCAACAGGTTGGGAACCTGAGGTTGAGGCTGTCTCTTTTGCTAGTGATGTTGGTGTAACTCTCTCCTGATTGTAGAACGGCTTTCTAGGGGACTTCCATTTGTGTCCATCCTTCTTGACAAAGTATGCCAAGTCCTCATGGTTTCCAGCATTTGATGTAGTAGGTTGTGCCATAGCAGCCTCATTTTTTTTAGATTGCTGGATTATGAACTCATGGGCTTTCAACTGTGAAAACACTTCAGCAGTCGACATTTGACTGAGATCTTTCTCACTGAGGCTTGTCATCTTAACAAACCAATCGCTTCTTGGGAAGAGTTTGGATATTATTTTGTTGTTCATCTCCCCATTGTCATAGGTTTTGCCCACATTTTTGAGCTTGCCCACAATTGTATTGAATCTATCCTCCAAGGATTGAATGGTTTCTCCAAGATTCATTGAAAATCACTCATACTTATCCACATCCACTTGGAGTTTGTTTCGTTTCATTTGCTTAGTCTCCTCAGAGCATTTGCACACATAATCCCACATTGCTTTGGCTGTCTTCTTTTCCAAAATTTTGTCTGCCATCAAGGGGGTAGACAGTCAATGATTAGCTTCATTGCTACATACTCCAATTTGCCTCTTTTCTTGTCTTCCAGCGTCCATTCTCCATACGGCTTTGGTACCATCTCCAGACATGGTTGACCTTCAACGGGTGGGACTATTGAGGTATTGACCTTCAAGATTTCTATTGGCCCTTTCTCCAGCACGTCCCTCATCTCCGGATGGATACTTTGGAGTTGAATCATGGTCTTACTTTTCCAGGACTCGAACTTCACCTTGTTATACTTGGGAAGATCGTGATTGGTCATCTTTTTATCTTTCACCTGAGCTAAACAAACACAGAAAATAGAGTAAGAGTGCAAGGAAAGTTAAGATCCAGGTCTTAAGCGACTCAGAAGCAGTCGGTTTTTCAACCTCCTGCTCTGATACCACTTGTTGGTCCCTAAGATCAAGTCGTCGTGATTAAGATAACACTATCACACGAATCGCAACGGAATAATTAATTGTTCACTTGCACTTTTAAGATATTTTCAAAGAGTTTTAGCCAAACTAGACTTAGGTTTTCTTATAGTTATACTCTAGCAACTCTGTTGCTAGGTTTAAAAGCACAATTCAATAGTTAAGCAATAAAACAGTAAAACAAGATAACGACACCAAGTTTATAGTGGTTCGATCAAAAGATCTACGTCCACTCCTTAGCCGAACCGCTAAGAATTAACTAAAAAAGTATACAAA
The DNA here is from genome assembly GCA_026898455.1 of Plectranthus barbatus. Taxonomy (NCBI): domain Eukaryota; kingdom Viridiplantae; phylum Streptophyta; class Magnoliopsida; order Lamiales; family Lamiaceae; genus Plectranthus; species Plectranthus barbatus. The sequence goes on along the minus strand of JAPKLW010000028.1, from coordinate 1,373,171 downwards.
GTAAAAGGAATCGTCTTTCCCGTGTAGTAGGACAGTGAGCTTTCGAGCTGGCAACTCCACAACTATCCTCCGATACTTCACAATCCTTAGTCAGACCCGGCTACAGTCAAGTCAATGGCAACACCTTCGTAAAACTTGACTTTCGCTGATAGTGATAGGAGATTTTAGAGTTCTCTCCTGAACTTATCTGTTTTTGGCAAGATGCCCATCGGAGTCAGATCTTGATAGAAATGGTTGTTGGATGCTTCCAAGATCGAAAGGAATCCCAATGATTGAACCTTAAAAAGGATTCAATAAACCACTTGAGTGTCAGATCTTGAATGTGGGGGACACTCAGTGGTTGAGAGCTTTAAAGATTCTTCTTGTCTTGTTAATGCTCTCGTGACTGCTTTTTCTTTGTTTGTCTGAGGAATCTCTTGAATATGAGTTCGTGAGTAGAGAGTGAGTAAAGCAGTAGGCTTCTCTCACTTTTGGACTTGTCTTTTATGCTTGGAGATTCAAACTTTGAATCTCCATACCCGTTAGACACAACGATTCCTTTGTCCAAGAGTGCTTCGACTTTATCTGTTCTTTCTGGCGTCGTACAGAGCTTTCCGAACTACTTCGGGAATGCTTTTGTCCTTTGTGTGTACGTCTGTCAGAATGGTACTGTAGCAGTCGTTGTTGATTGTCTCGTTTTGCTACGCTTCTTCTGAGCGATATGCTAATCTTCCCTAGCAATCTGCTAGATGGGTGTCGGACTGCGGACTTCTCAGCAGTTGCTCACATTATCTCTGATTCCCTCAATTCCTGATTGCAAACAACCTTAGGAATCTGTGATGTGCTGGCGAATGCTGACTCCTCAACATTCAGCTACCGCTTGACTTCTAGCAAATGCTAACCTTCTTCTTTATCTGCTAGGAACACTTCTAGCAACCTAATCTATTACAATTCAATACTTATCCTATACAGGATATTACAAGAGTTGCTAGACTATGCTAGAATTCATCAATGATCGACCAAATGCTAAGGCTTTGATTCAACAAAACCTATTACAAATATGATCCTAAGGGGAGAATTACAAGATAATTCCCAACAATTTCCCCCTTTTTGGTGCGATCAAATCCTACTATCGATTGTTGAGACTCAGTAGATAAAGATCTGAGGATTACAATAATCTTGCTAGACAAACTATCTCAGAATTTTATCCTCTTAGAGTATTTAGCAAAATGATTGGTTTTAAATAAAAATCCCCCTCAAAATATGCTGGGAAATATTCTCGCTTAACAATACACAAATAAATGTTGCAAGCATAATATGCTAGAAATCCTAGCATCTTTAAGAATAGCAGACATTTACCAACCAATCGGCAACTATTTAGAACATAGCATCCACATTCAAATTTGTTGAATACACGAAGAGTGTATGTCAACTAATGTACGCACACGGAAAAATTAGAAGTGGACAGTGAGATTTTGTCACGAATCTGATGATTTCATATATGTTTTTGAAAATTATGAGTACAATGAAACCATTTAGAGATAGCAAAAAAAGATAAAAGAAGAAACATGATAGAATGTGAGCAAGAGAGATAGACGACCTTAGTTCTGGGCATCAGGTGGAGGTTTTGGCTTTTCAAGGGCATCGACATTTTTCATTGTCAAGGCCATGAGTTTCTCCGTACGTGCTTGATGCTCCGCTCTCTGCTTTGCGTCTAACTCCAACCGCCTTTCTAACATGGCCTGAAAGAATTCCCTTTCTTTCCGCGCCAGCTCTGCTTCCTTTGCTTTAATCTTTGCCTCCTCAGCAATCCTTTGATCTTCCCCCTCTTTGAGCGCATCCAAAACAGAGGTGGAAAAGGTTTTGTGCTCATCAAGATCCACTTGAAGAGTGACCACACTTGTCTGTACCGTAGAGACAGCTTCTTCCTCGTGCGTGATCTGCTCCTTAACTTGACCAACTTTTTGCTGAACCTCGGTGACAGAAGTTTGATCTTCAGAAACTGCTCCTCGTACATCAGCAATCTCCTTCTGGACCTCTTCAACTATTTTGGCTTGCTGAATGTCATGTTGGTGGAACCTTGTGTTGATCAAAGAAACCACGTAGGACTGGAGGTTTATTTGCACAGGTTCAGCAGCAATGTGGGTATCAGGAATAACAATTTCAGTCCCTGTTGTTGTAGTAGGATTCGCACCATCTGCACCATCTAGTATCATCTCAGCAGATTCTGGAACCGAAATCTCCAGACCTTGAGTGTTTGCTTCCTCCGCAATTGGGTTAGCAGGTTCCTCAACAACTTCTTCGATTACAATTGACACCGAATCTCTCATCACAGTTTGATTTGAATCCAGAGTAGAATCAAAAGCTTCTAGGGCTTGGAGTAAGGCAGCATCTTGGTTAACACCTTTGTGAAGTTTAACCATTTCAGTAAAGCGCAATCTTTTGGCTTCTTCTTCCTTAGCATGTTCAATGGCAGCCAGTTCCATGCTTCGTAATCGCATCTTCTCCTCATATGCGGCTTTCCGCTGCTGATAGGTAACAACATCACGCCTTTGACATTTTGTTAACTGCATATGTGCTGCAGAGCGTTCATCTGGAGCGAACTCTGAAGGAGGCAGCGACAAGGATGCAGAAAACAGTCAGTGAGCACGAATGACCTTCAATCTCTCCAACACTTGTTTATCTGAGAACTGTTTTGTACATGGAGGTTGATCCATCCAATCATTCGCCCAAGCTTCTTCAGCACGCCAAAAGTTTAAGCCTTTCATGGCAATGATTATCATCCTCTCTTCAAAGCATAACTCATGCATTGTATAGTCATAGACTTTCCATCGCAGGAGCTCTTTTCCAAGAAGCTTGCCTTCATCGGTTGTTTCATCTAATTCAACATAGAACACCTCGACAATGTCCCTCTTGACTTCTTCATTGACAAATGCCATGATCTCAACACCCCAATCACGGAGATCAACATTCAAGTCGTCGTCAAGGGAGACGGCTATGCACCATTGAGCTACTCTCCTCGAGCGAAAGAGTTTGGCAGGCAATCCATGATATGGAATCCTTAGTACTTCATTTTTGGCGGTGGGAAACTGTCGAAGAATCTTGGCATCAAATACCTCATCGGATTCGTCTTCGAAATCTGATCCTGAAGAACATGTGGATTCAACCAAATCTCCAGCAGAAGATATTTCCTCCTCCATTCTTTCCTCTCCTTGTGCGTTGTCATCAGCAACGGCAGGTGTCTTCTTAGCAACATTGACTCCCTCAGTAGATTCTACAATCATATCCTCAGCAGCAACAGGCCCTTCAGCATGGCTCAAAGCCACTTCTTCAGCAGAAGGTTTCTCAACAGATACAAGAATGTCATTCTCAGCGGAAGGCTTCTCAGTAGAGACAGGAATTTCCTTCTCAGCGGAAGGTTTCTCAGCAGAGATGGCTGTATCTTCGATCTATTTTTTGGCTCCTGATGATTCAGCATTCCGATCTCTGGGGGGCCTGACATCCTTCATCCTAAGTGGCACGACCTCTTCTGAGCTACTGTTGTGGCTGGGACCTTCAACTGGTTCGCGAAATTGAACCTTTGTCCCTTTGGAATGCTCTTTAGCATTGAATGCGCCAGATTGAAGCAGCTCATTAAACTCCGCATCGAACATAGCTTCCTCACCGGGTACAATCTTTTCACTTGCATCGACTTCAACAAGGATTAGAATGCCTTCCTTTGTCTTTCCTTTCTCAGCAGTGTCAACTGCTAACTTGCTTTTCTTTGCTGCTTCGTCCAATGTTTCAACAGCTTCCTTGTCCACTGTCTTACCAATAGGTCTCTTCCGAGCCTTACACTCATCATGAGATTGTTTGACTTGCTCAAAGTTCCGATCTCTGGCCTCAAAAGTGATCCTGTCAACCTCCTTCCTGTACTGTTTGGTCTCCAATATCTTCTTCTCAGCATCTCGTTTCTTCTTGATTGCCCTAATGCCTTTGAGACGATCCTCAAGACACTTAGAAGACAGAGGTGTGTTGTCCATTTTCTCCTTCTCAGCAGCCTGCTCAGCAGAATCTTTCTTCCTGGCTTCTTTAATTACTGCTCCTTGTTTTTCCTCTAACTGGAGATCAGCAGTCCTGAAGAGACGTTTACGAGTCCTCTTCCTCCTAGTAGTTTCAACCTCTATTTTCTGCCCCGTTGGAATTGGTTGGGCAATCTGACCCAGAATGAGTGTCGATTTCTTGGAAGCTTCCTTGGTCATGATCTCGTCTATCTTCTTAATTGGCAGATCACCAAGCTCCACAATCTTCTCAAGTTGCTGAAAGCACTGCTCTGTTTCAGCAATCTTGGTCAGTACAACAACTTCCTCAACGACAAAGGAGTAGCTTGCTGCAACACTTGCTCACCCAAGGAGCGTTCATCCACCTCTTCATCGGAAGTAGGCTTGTCGGCATCCACAATTTTCTTGCCAGTCAATTTCTTCGGTTTCTTGAAATCAAGGGGGTTGGCTTCCTTCTTCGTTACAGGGATGAAGTCCGTAGAGAGCAACTTCACACCTTGATCAACTTTCTTGGTTGGCAGGATAACCTACAAAAGTTTGCTTATCTTCAATCCAAAGTTGACATTCGAAGAAAATGTCCCATCTACCGACATATGATCGTTCTTTCTAGCATGCTCTACCCATCGCTCACAAAAGAACTCAGCCCAATTTCTCTTCACCTTGTCTGTGAGAGCCATCATAACTGCATATTTCTTGGCAGAGATTTCTGAATATGATCCAGCGTCACACTGGAACATTTTGATGACTAACTCAGCAAAGATTTTGAAATCATCCTTCAAGGTGTTGATGGAAGTAGCTACCCTAAATGTTATAGTCTACCCTTTCCTATCCTTCAAATCACCGGGCTTTTTCCACAAATTCCATCTCCTCTCCATCTCCGCTATATCATTCACTTTGTATTGAGATATGCATTCACCACACCACGATTTCGAAGTCCAAATATCTTAGCAAGTAACTCAGCATTTACTTCAGTGATATTCCCATAGACACATGTTTTGAATGATTTTCCATCATCATTCATAATAGCCCTAGCATAGAATTCCGACACCATATGCGGATGAGAATGTATGGGTTTAGCAGATAAATATTTGATTACCTGCTCGCTAACTAGGATTTCCATGACCCAGTCTGGAATGTGGGTAAGAGCGAGAGGCATGTACAGAATCTGGTCCTTCATGATTTGGGCTATCCTCCTCTGTTCCTTGGTATGGCCGGACTGCTCCTACTTCCGAGCCAAAATAACAAGTTGCCTATAGGGAATGGAGTCATCAATGTCCTCATTCTTCACGATTCCCGTGAATCCTGGTGCATGTCGTTCATGCAGCGGAGATCCCGAAATTGGTGGGAATATAAATGTAGGAGGTTGAAATAAAGATGTAGGTGCAGTAGTTGTTTCGGGATTGTTGGTGGAGGAAGATTCAGGGTTGGTAGCCATGGATTGTAAGGTAGGTTTTCAGAAAAGAAATTGAGAAAAAATTTTGAGTGAAGGATGAAAGGTTGAAGGTTCAAAAATCTTAAGGGTTCTGTTCTAGGTTTCGAAGGAAAGAAACATAAACAGTGAGAGAGGTTTAAGTTTATACCTTTGGATGTAAGATCCAACGGTTGAGGGAATTTCCGCGAAAGATTAGATCGACGGTTCAGGATTATCACGTCCTTACGTATGGCCTCCCACGCCTCCGAGAAAAACTTGAGTGCAGCTGACGTGGTGCCCTCTCACTTGACGCAGCCGTCTGCGTGCATTAAGTGCACCCTTTCATGTCTCATCAGTTTTGAAATTAAGTCTTCCCGCCTCGAATTGCGATATTGCTAAGACCATTGACTCAGCAGATTGGCAGCGTGGACAGCAGCAGGTACTGTAGTTCAGCATCCACAGATTACCAAAAGATGTGCTATCTTCCTCTTCCTGGATTTGTCAGCATACTTTGAAAAATCTGCTGGGACTTAGCATTCAAAATAATAAGGAGTGACTCGAGCTTTTTGCTGACATGACCACCTTCATTACTGCTGACTTGATTAGACCTTCCATGCACACTTGTCGATTCCTCTTCTCACGACGCTTCGAATCACGAGAAATGAAATGAATCGTTGCGATCTTCTGAAATATTTTTCAGTCAGTCATTATGAGGGAATAAGATCATTATTCCCCTTATAAATACCATCCTTGGTTATGATCTTCATCTTCAAATTTCTCCTTTCAACTCTTACTCTTCCTAGCAATTAAAAATACTTCGTCTGTAATCATGCATTCACCACATGGAATTGACATCCGGAGGAACCAGATACTCAACGAGTCAGGCTTGTACACCGAGTATGAGTCTGACTATATGGTGGCCGAAGAGGTGATGGCCGCCGTCCGCCAGAATGTCCTTGAGCAGTTCGTCTGCTCCACTTCTCGCCACTTCCAGGAGGCTCACCTCCAGGAATTCCTGCGCTCGTGTGTGCAGGAGGAAGGCGCCATCTTTGGTGTCTTCCAAGGAAGGCTCGTCTGCTGGACAATCGCTTCCTTCGCTCGGGTCTTCAGCCTTCGCCGGGGTCCCTTATCAGTTATGGACTATCGTACGAGAGAGTCGGCCCCCGAGTGGTCGTCTTGGGAGATGTGGAGGCATTCTCCCATATTTGAGTTCAACCCGACGGCCTCGGCTACCGGGCTCCAGACTCCATATTGGGTGATGTTCCGCATCATCCATAATATAGTCATCGGCTACGACGAGAAGGACCTCTCCTTCTTCCCCGAGTTCTGGAGGGCCATGATGGCCATGGACGATAAGGCCGAGGTAGACTGGGCATCCTTCATCTTTGACGACGTCCGGGACTGTGTCACCTTATATCCGTTAGCGCCCCTCCCGTGTGCATGCAGCTGAGCTGGTTGCTGGAGCAACAGTTTCCAGACATAGCTGCAGGTCGCTCGAACCTGAGGGAAACAGACTTCTTCCCTTTCAGACCTCGCTCCCCCTTCTGACCATGTTGTAACCTCCCCCTTTTTTTGAATGTAAACAATTTTTTTAATTTAATGAAAATGTTTTCTTTTCCTTGCAATGAGCTTGTCATCTTCATCTTCCATGCATTCACATAATTTCCATAGACTTCAACAGATCAACTTAACAAACATTGAATAACTCCTCCAAGCAAGAATATCATATGAAAATGTTGAGACTTAAGCACATTAAACTTTGACTCGACCAATCTGCTGAGCAGATCCATCATCTCTGCTGACCATCTAAAAAGAATTCTTCATTTCTGTTGTTGGCTTAGCAGACTTTTCTTCAGCAGATATTCTCATCAACAAGTAAGCACAAGTTGAGATATGATTTTCACACTTCCTCCATAAATCAAAGAAATCCATAGAGAATGAGAATAACATCTCATCCTTCAGCATCATCTAACTCCATAAGACCCAATTTTATACATAGCTCCTTGAATCTTGATTCTGCTAGAGGCTTTGTGAAGATATCAGCAATCTGATCCTTCGCGCATGTATACTGAATATCAATATTCTTCTTCTCCTGATGATATCGAATGTAATGATGTCGAATATCAATATGCTTTGTCCTTGAATGATGCACATGATTCTTTCTGATGCATATGGCACTGTTGTTGTCGCAATAAATCGGCACGCATTCAGGAGGAATCCCATAATCCTGTAATTGTTGCCTTATCCATAAAATTTGAGAACAGCAGCTAGCAGCAGCTACGTACTCTGCTTCGGTAGTCGACGTGGCTACCGAATGCTGCTTTTCGCTGAACCAGCTGATTAGCTTGTGCTCAAGAAATTGACAAGTACCGATGGTACTTTTCCTATCAATTTTGCATCCTCCAAAGTCAGAGTCTGAGTAGCCACTTAGAATCAGACTATCGGCTCTTGGATACCAAATCCCCAGACCTTCTGTGCACTTCAAGTATCTAACAATTCACTTCGCAGTGTCTAGATGCATCTTATTGGGATTGGCCTGATGTCTTGCACATAATCTGATTGCAAATGAGATATCTGGTCTGTTGGCAGTGAGATATAGCAGAGAACCGATAATCCCTCGATAAAGAGTGGGGTTCACAGATTCCTCTTCTTTCTCAATAGCTGTTATTGACGTAGTGCTGATGGGAATCCGCAGACTCTTAGTCATGTCTGAACAGTATTTTGCAATTAAATCACGTGTGTACATCCTTTGATGAATGAAAATCCCTTCACTGGATTGCTGAACTTGAAGTCTAAGGAAGTACGACATCTTCCCCATCATACTCATTTGAAAATTACTCGTCATGAGTTTGGAGAATTTGTCGCAGAGATCTTGATTCTTTGATCCAAAGATGATATCATCTACATAAATTTGAACGAGTAGAATGCTTCCTTCATCTTATATCCGGAAGTGAGTCTGATCAATCCTCCCTTTCTTGAAGCCATTGTCGAGCAGAAACTTAGATAAAGTTCCATGCCAAGCTCGTGGTGCTTGCTTCAAGCCGTATAGGACTTTCCTTAGCCTGTATACTTGGTTTCCATGCTCAAATCTTGGTGGTTGCTCAACATAGGCTTCTTTCTTGAGCTAGCCATTCAGAAATGCACTCTTAACATCCATCTGCATAACTGAGAATTCATGGTATGCATCATATGCAAGAAACAACCTGATCGCTTCCAGTCGAGTTACCGGAGCAAATGTCTCATCATAATCAATGCCCTCGCATTGTCTATATCTTTTCTCTACAAGACGCGCTTTGTTTCTGACAACCATGCCTGATTCATCCTTCTTGTTCTTGAACACCCACTTGGTGCCAATAACGTTCTGATGCTCTGGTCTATCTACCAGATCCCAAACGTGATTGCAAGTGAATTCAGCAAGCTCCTCTTGCATAGCGTTCACCCAATATGGATCTCATAGAGCATCCTCCACCTTGGTTGGCTCCTCATTTGATAAATAACACGCAAGCATCGTGTTACCTTGTCTCGTCAGGATAGGATCATTGATGTCTCCAAGAACGTCTTTAAGAGAATGAGCGCGCAACCATGCTTGTCTGACAGGTCTTCCAGCATTTCCTTCCCCTGCTCGATCATTGTTTGCTACGATGTTCTCCTCAGCACCCGCCTGGTGCACAACATCTGGATTGTCAGCAGCATGTTCATCAGCAGTTGGGACTTCTTTAGCATTCGGTACTTCATCAACTGGAATTTCTGCCACGGGATCTTCATGAACAGGAACCTCTCCAGCAGGTATCTCAGTAGCTAGAATCTCAGCAGCACCTCTGCCAAGACCTTCAGCAGCATCTATTCTTTCTTCACCATTTGGAGTTGTCCTTGATATCTCCTCCTCTTCGTCATCGAGCAGCTCCAAGATATCTGGATTATCATTGATATGAATAGGTGTGGCCTCAGCATGATCATTAGCATCACTGGCCTGGTCAACAGCCTGGTCTCCTGCTGAGTGCGTCTGGTTTGGATTGCAGTCATTCATAGACTTAGTCGGATCAATACGCATATTTTTGAAAGAATTTAAGAACGATTGATCATTGACATCATTAGTCTCATGATTGCTATCCTCTTTTTCTTTAATGGCTCTGCGCACTAAAGTAGACTCATAAAAAATAACATTGCATGTTATTTCTACAATTCTGGTAGTCTTATTTAATACTCGATAGCCTTTGTGAGTAGGGTGACCATATCCAAGAAGTACACCCTCTTCTGACTTAGGCGAAAAAGTATTAAGTTTCGAATTCCCGTTATTATGAATATAACATGTCAAACCAAATGCACGAAGATGAGTTATAGAGGGCTTACGACCATTGTACACTTCATAGGGAGTCTTGTTAAATCTGCTAGTAATAGCACTCCTATTCTGTGTATAGAAAGCCGTCATCACTGCTTCACCCTAGTACTTAGCAGATAGCTTAGAGTCTACTAGCATTGAACGAACAACCTCCTTCAACGTCCGGTTCCTTCTTTCAGCTAGCCCATTCTGTTGAGGAGTCCTAGTGGTGGACTTCTCATGTGCAATACCGGCTTCAACACAGAAATCCATAAGTACTCCATTACAGAACTCTGTTCCATTATCAGAGCGAATCCTCTTCACAGTGACTTCCTTGCTGTTTTGCTCCTTGAGGATTAGCTCCGGTAGAATGAGCTTTACCTCATCTTTGGTCTTCAATAAATGAACCCACGTATACCTGGAAAAGTCATCAACCACCACAAGAGTATACAGTCTTTCACTTACAGTAGGTGGATTGACAGGGCTGATAAGATCCATATGTAGTAGCTCTAGGATCCTTTGCGACGTGCTCTTCTCAGGATTGGACTTAAACGAAGCTCTGGTCTGCTTTCCTTGTTGACATGCTTTGCACACCTCTTCTTTGTGAAGAGTTTCAGCGGGCAGACCTACAACAAGCTTGTTCTTGGAAAGGTAGTTAATAGTCTTAAAATTTAAATGGTTAAACCTCTTGTGCCACAGCCATGTTGTCTCTTCATTATTCAAGGCTAAGAAGCATGAATGTTGTTGACCACTCTGCCAATCAACAATGTATAGGCCACCCTTGCGGATGCCCCTGAGCTTCACTTCACCTGTAATAGTGTCAGCAATAGAACAACCAGTATTGACAAAGGATACAATGTACCCATTCTCGCATAGTTGACTTATGCTAAGTAAATTGTGCTTCAGGTTGGAGACGTTGATGATTCTCAATCCATTACGCTCAATGCACCCTCTTCCAATAACTTTGCCTTCACTATTGTCTCCGAACTTGACTTTGGGGCCATAGTGGAATCTTTGAATATCTGAAAATAACCCCTCATTCCCAGTCATATGAGCGGAGCACCCGCTATCAAGGATCCATTCATTTTCTATGTAATATGCTTTAGTACTTGGATCCTGTCCCTGCAAAATAATCAATTAAGTTGATTTAGGTACCCGTTTAGCTTCGGGTCCTTCGGGATTAGCATGGACCATGATTCCTTTTGGAATCCACATTTTGGAGATCTTCAAGATTTTCTTCTTGATTTCACCATTCACCACCTTCTCGACCTTAGGCTTGATATGCTTAACATTGCTAGACCTAGGTGATGTGGTGTGCTTAGCCGTCCTTGCCTTTTGAAATGAAAATGAGTTAGGCTCAGGCCTGACATAGGTGTTTCTCCTATGTAAAGTGTTCTGCTGTTACGACGGTCTTACATATGTATAATGAACTTGCTTGCCCTTGGGAAATGTAGGATTTGCTATCCTTGCGTTAGAAACATAACGCTCAGCATTCCTTGATGTAGCTGAATATGGTTTAGCATACGCTCTCTGATTTCTCTGCTGTGGTCCAACAGGTACGTACCTAGTATTCGTCCTTTGGATTATCTGCTGAGGTCCATTAGATACGTGCTTAGCATTCATCTTTTGGTTCCTCTGTTGAGGTCTAGCAGATGAATGTTTAGCATATCCTGATTGGAACATCTGTTGAGATCTAGCAGACGAATGCTTAGCAGACTCCGTCTGGAACCTCTGCTGAGACTTAACAGATGCATTTTGCTTATGTCCTTTCTTCTGCTTAGCATCCTGCTTAGCATTTGAAGATTCAGCAGTGACTTTCACTTTTCCTTTGTCAGCAACGATATTCCCAGCATAAACAAATAGTACTGTTTCTGCTTAGAGGAGCTAGCATGAGTATCCAGAATCCTTCTAGAGGATTCACATCCAAGGCCAGACTTATCTTTATGATGTCTTTGCTGACTTATAATGGCATTGAGAACTGCCTTGCTGGATGTATACGTACAAATATAGTCCTCTCTAGGTTTACTTTTTAAAACAAGATTTTCTTTCTCTAGTTTTTGAAAATTTTCTGAAAGTTGAGAGAAATCTGCTTGCAGTTTTAAAAGTTCCTCACTATCTGACCTTAGTCTTTCGACTTCCTCGGTCAAGGATTGAACACTTAATTGTAGTGAGGCATTTTCACCAACAATAGCATTTTTGATCTCATACATCTTAGAGAATTCAATTGAAAGCTTCGTCAAGTAATCTTCCTCAGAATCTGTAAAAGATTCCTCCGATTCATCCATGACTACAATGTTAGAAATGTTGGTAATTGGTACCTCATTTTCTTCAGCGGCTAGAGCTGGTTCACCACTCTGCTTAGTATCAGCATCAGCATCAGCATCAGCAAATTGATCTTCGATAATATTTTCCATCAGGACGACCAGAGCTTCCTCATTATCTTCTTCTTTAGAGGAATAGTAGTACTCCTCATCGTCATATGGGATGTCAGGTATCTCTGTCCTCGTCAGCAATGCTCTGGTTACAGCTTTGACGGCACGCTTCTCAAACCCCTGCTTCAAGCGGTCTCTTTCCTCTTTGCTGACCCTTGGACACTCATGTTTAAGGTGATCTGGCGATCCACAGTCAAAGCAGGTCCTGGGCTTTCGCTCTGCTGAGTGAGAAGATGTTGATGTTTGCTTAGCCTCTTTAGCTTCCTTCTCAGCTTTGACTTCTGTCATCAACTTTTGGAGATTCTTCATTTGTTCTTCCAGCCACTGATCTTTAAATCAACAGGTTGGGAACCTGAGTTTGAAGCTGTCTCTTTTGCTGGTGAAGTTGGTGTAACTCACTCCTGATTGTAGAACGGCTTTCTAGGGGACTTCCATTTGTGTCCATCCTTATTGACAAAGTATGCCAAGTCCTCATGATTTCCAGCATTTGATGTAGTAGGCTGTGTCATAGCAGCCTCATTTTTCTTAGATTGCTGGATTATGAGTTCATGGGCTTTCAACTGTGAAAACACTTCAGCAGTCGACATTTGACTGGGATCTTTCTCACTGAGGCTTGTCATCTCAACAAACTAATCGCTTCTTGGGAAGAGTTTGGATATTTTTTTCTTGTTCATCTCCCCATTGTCATAGGTTTTGCCCACATTTTTGAGCTTGCCCACAATTGTATTGAATCTATCCTCCAAGGATTGAATGGTTTCTCCAAGATTCATTGAAAATCACTCATACTTATCCACATCCACTTGGAGTTTGTTTCGTTTCATTTGCTTAGTCTCCTCAGAGCATTTGCACACATAATCCCACTTTGCTTTGGTTGTCTTCTTTTCCTAAATTTTGTCTGCCATCAAGGGGGGTAGACAGTCAATGATTAACTTCATTGCTACACACTCCAGTTGGCCTCTTTTCTTGTCTTCTAGCGTCCATTCTCCATACAGCTTTGTTACCATCTCCGGACGTGGTTGACTTTCAGCGGGTGGGACTATTGAGGTATTGTCCTTCAAGATTTCTATTGGCCCTTTCTCCAGCACGTCCCTCATCTCCGGATGGATACTTTGGAGTTGAATCATGGCCTTAGTTTTCCAGGACTCGAACTTCTCCTTGTTATACTTGGGAAGATCGTGATTGGTCATCTTGTTATCTTTCACCTGAGCTAAACAAACATAGAAAATAGAGTAACAGCGCAAGAAAAGCTAAGATCTAGGTCTTAAGCGACTCAGAAGCAGTCGGTTTTTCAACCTCTTGCTCTGATACCACTTGTTGGTCCCTAAGATCAGAGTCATCGTGATTAAGATAACACTCTCACACAAATTGCAGCGAAATAATTAATCGTTCACTTGCACTTTTAAGATATTTTTAAAGAGTTTTAGCCCAACTAGACTTAGGTTTTCTTATAGTTATACACTAGCAACTCTGTAGTTAAGCAATAGTTAACAAGATAATGACACCAAGTTTATAGTGGTTCGATCAAAAGATCTACGTCCACTCCTTAGCCGAAATGCTAAGAATTCACTAAGAAAGTATACAAAGTACAAGGAATCGTCTTTCCCGTGTAGTAGGACAATGAGCTTTCGAGCTGGCTACTCCTCAACTATCCTCCGATACTTCGCAATCCTTAGTCAGACCCAGCTACAGTCAAGTCAAGGGCGACACCTTCGTAAAATTTGACTTTCGCTGATAGTGATAGGAGATTTCAGAGTTCTCTCCTGAACTTATCTGTTTTTGGCAAGATGCCCGTCGGAGTCAGATCTTGATAGAAATGACTATTGGATGCTTCCAAGATCGGAAGAAATCCCAATGGTTGAACCTTAAAAATGATTCAATGAACCACTTGAGTGTCAGATCTTGAATGTGGGAGACACTCGGTGGTTGAGAGCTTTAAAGATTCTTCTTGTCTTGTTAATGCTCTCGTGACTGCTTTTTATTTGTTTGTCTGAGGAATCTCTCGAATATGAGTTCGTGAGTAGAGAGTGAGTAAAGCAGTAGTCTTCTCTCACTTTTGGACTTGTCTTTTATACCTGGAGATTCAAACTTTGAATCTCCATACCCGTTAGACACAACGGTTCCTTTGTCCAAGAGTGTTTCGACTTTATCTGTTCTTTCTGGCGTCGTACAAAGCTTTCCAAACTACTTCAGGAATGCTTTTGTCCTTTGTGTGTACGTCTGTCAGAACGGTGCTGTAGCAGTCGTTGTTGATTGTCTCGTTTTGCTAAGCTTCTTCTGAGCGATCTGCTAATGTTCCCTAGTAATCTGCTTGATGGGCGTCGGACTGCTAACTTCTCAGCAGTTGCTCGCATTATCTCTGATTCCTTCAATTCCTGAATGCTAATGCCCTTAGCAATCTGTGATGTGCTGGCGAATGCTGACTCCTCAGCATTCTGCTACCGCTTGACTTCTAGCAAATGCTAACCTCATCTTTATCTTCTAGGAACACTTCTAGCAACCTAATCTATTACAACTCAATACTTAGCCTATACAGGACATTACAAGATTTGCTAGACTATGCTAGAATTCAGCAATGATCGACCAAATGCTACGGCTTTGATTGAACAAAACCTATTACAAATATGATCCTAAGGGGAGAATTACAAGATAATTCCCAACAATGGCTATTGATAATTAAGTACTCAAAAATTGGACAGAGTGCGTCTATGAGCATTTGTTAGACAATGTTGGGAGGAAGAGCACGATCGAAAGTAAGGGAACTTCTGCCAATAATGTTGGGTTCAGACTGAAAGTGAGTTATCTATTGGAGAAGGTGTTAGAGGTGGTCGACGATGGAGTCACCATTCCTATCATTGTCAAGAAGAAGAGGATTCCCACTTCTAGGCCATTGAAGAGGCGCCCGAGATAAGGTGAGAGGGAATCTGTGGAAAGGGGTAGCAAAAGGGTAAGGACAGAAGAGGAACTGAGGAAGAAAGCAGAGGCCGATGCTGCCAGTGCTAAGAAGGGCAAGGAGAAAATGGAGGAAAGGAAGAAGAAGAAGGGAGATGACTTTGATATCTCCATGATGGAAACTTCTTCTAAAAGAAACTGACTTTCAATAAGCCTGTTGCTACCTTTTCCACTTTACCTATCTTTGATCAGGCATTTGCAAATTTGTACAGGGAGGCTCACGGTGCTGACCAACACCCTGAGAAACAAACACATAAGCAATCTGAGCAATAATATGTTGAGGTTAAGGTTGAAGCTGACATTCTCCAAGGGGCGACCGACCCTGAACAACCGGCGAAGGAGATGGAAATTGAGAAAAGGACGACCGACCCAGTACAACTGGCGAGTTTGGAAGCTCAATTAGCTAATCTAATTATTGAAGGTGTTCTGTTGATCAGGAGAAATTTCTGAAGGAGAATGAATAGAAGCGGGCGACCACCCCGAACAAACTAACAAAATCGAGTGAGTAAGCAGGGGACGCTGCGCAAGGGGAAGCCTCCTCCCAACCTGAAACTGACAAGACTTGGCTCTAAATTGAGGGCATGCTGAATCCTCTCGAGGTGATAAGGGAGGTAATGCTGGAACTGACTTACCTTCTGATTACTCCCTAACATCTTCAGATGAAGAGACAGAGCTGATGAATCCCACCATCCATGAAGAGTTTGATTTATCTAAGGATATGCATGGGGTGTGGAGGTATTGTCGGGTTTTACCGTGAACCGAATCACCATATCCAAATGAATCAGACCGATTATGGTTATTGTTCATAATCCATTCAAAACCCTAAGCATGCTCATATTGAATTTAATGCGTGGATAAATAATTATTTACCTTAATTCCATAGTCCCAGAAACGATCTTTCGCGTTTGTATTCCCAGATCCAGAACCAACCACGCAATATTATTAAATCTGCGGAATGAGAAATTAGAAATCTAATTTCTAGATTTAACAATAATCGAAAAAGACAAAAGAGAAGGGATTAGGAGTTGTTCTCCAGATTAGATCTTCAGATCTGTTTCCTAGTGCGTTCAGATCTGCTACTGGTGAGGATTCCACAGATTTGTACTTGAGCAGGACAAGAATTCGAAAATTCTCCTCCTTTTTTCTCAAAATTGGTGCCCCCACTCTCTCTCTCTAGATTTACTGTTTCTCAAATGTGTTACAACTTATGAGAGAGAGCTGTCTATTTATAGACCTAGGGTTGTAAACCCTAATGGGCTCATGAGCTCAATTCAACACATTTTCCTTGGGTCAGACCTGTGACCTAATGCAAATAATAAAGTGGGCCTATAAATTAATTAATTCCCATGTCCACAACCCAGGACACAATTAATTAATTAATATTAATTCTTTTTCACCACTGAATTAATACTGACCTACCCCTTTATTACCACGTTATGAGAACGGGCTACATTAATTGAGAATCCCCATATTTAAGGTTATCGGACACCCATTAATTAATTGGAGCTTCTGACAAGCTCTAACTACAATTAATTAATATCTCATTATTCCTGAGTACTACCACTCAATCCTTATCACTCGTGCCTGAACTTAATCAGCCTGCAGGACTTTGACACGATGAATGTCATTGAGCTCCTCAGGGAATGTCCCCATCATATTACTCTGATATGGTTCCAGTCTCAGGCGGTACTACACGAACTGCTGTTACCCAAGATGTGGAAATACGAGCACGTTACTTAGGCTCTCCACCATGGCAAGTCAAAGCAACAGTCGACCCGTGCAAACCCCTGAACCTTCGTTAGGGTTTGGACTCAATCAATATCGAGATCTTGTATTCGCTGATGTCAGACAGACGAATACATCTCACTGCGGTCCATCAATACGCCACCCATGCGTACCAGCATGTCAAGTAACCAAGACAGACTACTTATTCCGACAATGCCGCAGCCATCCGAACAGACGTATCCTCATACGCTGTCTCGGCTGTGATCAGGTTTATGTCTCACTAGGTCAAGTGATCATACTGTCTTCTGCGATCTACAATACACCGTATGATCGTCCCTATCGGTGAGACAAGAGGATACCATTGTTCATACATGTAAGATTGTTAACAGATAGGAGAAATAAACCGTTGTATACTCATTATAATAAATGCTTTCAGTATACAAAACCCATCAATCTCCCACTTATACTCAAAGCATAACTAAGCTATTACAGAGTATACAGTCTGTCTATCTAGTCTGTTGTCTCTTTAACCACTGTCAGTGGTCGGCATCCACCTCAGACCCAGCTCACAAATATGCCTTTCGTAAACTTTTTGCGGCAAGCTCTTTGTAAATGGTTTAGCAAGATTTTCAGCGGTGTCAATCTTCTTAATTTGCACGTCACCCCTTGATACGATTTCTCATATGATATGGTACTTTCTCTCTATGTGTTTGCTTGCCCTGTGAGACTGCGGTTCCTTTGAGTTTGCCACTGCACCAGAGTTATCACAATAAATTGTGATGGTCCTCGGCAAACTCAGGATCACGCCCAACTCTAAAAGGTAGTTCTTGAGCCATACCCCCTTTTTCTAGGCGTCGGAGGCGGCGACATATTCTGCCTCCATGGTGGAGTCAGCAATGCATTTGTACTTTGAGCTCCTCTAAGATATAGCTCCACCTCCCAGGG
The DNA here is from genome assembly GCA_026898455.1 of Plectranthus barbatus. Lineage (NCBI taxonomy): Eukaryota > Viridiplantae > Streptophyta > Magnoliopsida > Lamiales > Lamiaceae > Plectranthus > Plectranthus barbatus. The sequence continues at coordinate 1,355,372 of JAPKLW010000028.1, read as the reverse complement.
TAAACTCATATCCTGAGGTCAATTTCTTCTCATCCTGGTCCCCTTGGAAATCCGAGTCCGTATAACCAACAAGGCATAAATCCTCACTTTGATAAACTAGGCAATAATTCCTAGTTTTCTTCAAATACTTGAGGATGTGCTTTACAGCGGTCCAGTGCGCCTGTCCAGGGTTGGACTGATATCTTGCTACCATGCCAACGACATAACAGATATCTGGTCTGGTACACAGCATTGCATACATGAGACTACCCACCGCCGAAGCGTATCGTACAAGACTCATCTCCTCTTTCTCCTGCTGTGTCTGAGGATACTGCCCACTAAAAAGATGAACGCCATGTTTGAAAAGTAGCAATCCTTTCTTGGCGAGTTGTATGCGGAACCGGGCTATCACAGTATCCACATAGGATGCCTAGGATAAGCTCAACATTATTCTCTTACGATCTCGTAAGACCTTAATCCCAAGAATGTAGCCAGCTTCTCCCAAATCCTTCATTTGAAACTGTTCGGATAACCAAAACTTGATTTTCGACATCACTCCCTCGTTGTTTCCAAATAGGAGTATGTCATCAACGTATAGTGCAAGGAAAACCACGCTCCCACTAACACAAAGTCGGTAAACACAACTTTCATTTTCCAACTGTGCAAATCCATAGGATTTAATCACATCGTTGAAACGTAAGTTCCACGACCTTGAAGCTTGCTTAAGTCCATACAAGGACTTCCTAAGCTTCCAGACAAGATGTTCTTCGCCCTTGCGTATGTAACCCTCGGGTTGCTGCTTATAGATGTCCCTACCTTCTTCAAGGTAACCGTTTAGAAAAGTGGTTTTGACATCCATCTACCAGATCTTGAGGTCCATATGCGCAGCTATGGCAAGGAGTATCCGGATGGATATGAGCATGGCTACGGGTGAAAAGGTTTTGTCATAGTCAATGCCCTCTTTCTGACTATAACCCTTTGCCACCAGCTTGGCTTTAAAAGTCGTGATCTTTCCATCCGCTCCTTTCTTTCTCTTGTATACCAATTGCACCCTATGGCCCTAAAGCCATCCGATAAATCAGTTTTCTGGTATACATCCATAGCAGTTATGGATTCAATTTCAGAATCCATGACGATACGCCATTTGGCAACATCCTTGTCCTGCACTGCCTCTTCATAAGTCAGTAGGTCAGAGTCCTCATCTGTCTTTAGGGCTCAAGTCTGAGGACTCACCCACGAACATGCACCTTTCCTGCTGGAAAATAACTCTCCCACTACGATGAGGCATCGGTGCCGTGTCAGTAGTAGGTGCAGTAACTTGTGGTTCTGCACCTTGCACTGAAGAACGTGTCTGTGGCGCTGAACCTGTCACTGGTGCACCCATATCTACACGTTCCCCTTCCCTTGGAATTACATTCTCGTTATCAATTTTTTGAAGAACAATATCACTCCTCGACTTGTGATTACTCACATACTCGTCCTCCAAGAATCTAGCATTGGTGCTAACAACGACTCTTTGACTCCCAGGACAGTAAAAGTTACCACCTTTCGTTTGCCTGGGATCCTCTATGAACATCATTACTTTTGACCTGCTTTCTAACTTATCAGGTTCCTTCGATAGTACGTGTGCCGGACAGCCCCATACTCTAAACTTGCACAAACTCGGTTTGCGACCAAGGAAGAGCTCAGAAGGCATTTTAAGAATTGATTTAGAAGGCATCACATTTAGCACGTAAGTTGTTGTCTCCAATGCGTAGCCCCAAAACAAAATTGGTAAGTTTGCATAACTCATCATTGATCTTACAATCTCTAGAAGAGTCCTATTTCTTCTTTCAGCTACACCATTTTGCTGGGGAGTACCCAGTGCAGTCCACTGGGATGTAATCCCGTTTTCTGACAAATACTGCAGGAACTCGTTACCGAGGTATTCGCCACCGCAGTCAGATCGCAGCGACTTGATAGTTTTCCCGACCTTCTTTTCTACCTCAGCCTTGAACTATTTGAATTTCTCAAAGCATTCAGACTTGTAGCGAAGTAGGTAAACGTATCCGTAACTTGAGTAATCGTCAATGAAAGTGACGAAGTACTCATACCCTCCACGAGCCTGCATGGACATCGGTCCACATGAGTCAGAATGGATCAATTCCAACACTGACTAGCCTTTAAAGGCCTAGTTGACATCTTGCCCTCTATGCAGGATTCGCAGACTTGATAAGGTACAACCCGGATTAAGTCTAATGTATCATCATCTGCAAGTCTTTGTATCCGCTTCAAGCTGATGTGACCCAGTCTCAAGTGCCAGAGATATGTAAGATCCTCATCAGAAGAAGTAAGTTTTCTCTTTCTAGGATTAACAATTATGGATGAATTACATGCAATACTTAAGGACATATTTGATCGAAGTAACATAGAGATTGTAAATCAACATCCCATAACGGATAACATTGTTATTACCAATGATAAAATCATAAATAACAAATATCCATAAAAGTTGATAAAATTTGTCCTGCCGATAAACCACGACCCACAAATAAACTCCCAAATGTACTTAATTCATCAAAACATAAAGAAAAGAAAACTCCATGAAGCTCCGTCATAAAACGTTGCCTTAATCCAGTTTGGTATCTTCTTGCCATCACTCACCAGCCTTGTCGGCACGGTACTCTGCAAAATACAACAACATGATCAACAAGTCAGTGCTTACAGCTCTAGAAGAGCAACAACGGACTCTAATCATGCTTACAGTCATACATGCAAATGGCATACCTTGTCCAGCTCTGTTGGCTTGACAATCTTTCCTCCAATGTCCTTTCTTACCACACCTGAAACACTTGTCCCTAGAAGTTTCCGCCCTAGGCTTCTTGACAGCTCCCACATCATTCGCAGTTACCTTTCCAGCCTTCTTCCTAATCCCTCTTTTCTGCTTCATACCTTTCAATACAGTAGAGTGATTACCAGAAGTGGCTAAGGCAACCTTCTGAGGATTCATAACCGATTCTGCTGCCATCAAGTCATTGAGCAACTCGTTAAGACTATACTCTTTATTGTTCATGACAATAATCAGTCTGAAACTCTCAAAGGACTTGGGTAGAGAGTTTAGTATGATAGCCTCAGTGTCAATACCTCCACTGTGCACAGTTAGCTCATCCATGAGGTGAGTCATGAAAACTACGTGCTCTCTCATTCGTTGTAATAGTCTACTTCCTCTTGCGAGGATTCAGTAGTGGGCACTTACAGGACAAAGTACTTGTAGAACGAACATGTGTTCTTTTGCAATCAGGATGTATTCAAGGTTGCGCTTCTATTTCCAGGAAGTTCGGACCAGTTAGAGAATTTTGTGCGATAATATTGATGACATTAGACATAGACATATCCGAAACAATAAAGAATCTTAAATAAGAACATACATGTAGAACTTCGAAAACAAATGCATTGAAAACCTTTTAATAGATCAAATACAAATGTTTTTCACTAATTGCCCAAGAGTTCCCACCGCAAGTTACACTCGTAGACGTTTACGATGTCACCCTCAACCAGAACTGTGGGTTTTAAGCCCCAATCCATTTAATTTCACTACCATGTCAGGAAGCTTTTGACACTAGAAATTAATAATTAGTTAAAACCTTAGACCAAGCCATCTCTCAAGAACAGGGATGCAATTCTTGCATTATATTCTAAGATACTTCTAAGTGATTAACCATAAATTTAATTCCAACCAAAAGAGACAGTTTAGCATGGCACGTAACCATACCGCACAACCCTTAAAGCTTTTGTTATCTATAATTTAAATCAATCCTAGAATACTTGTGAAAAAGATCAACGCAAGCTACACTCGTAGACGTTTACGCAAAACCCTCCCACTATTCACATGATTTAAATTATTTGTCCAAAATCCCAACAACCGTACCCATGCACCTCTAGGAAATAGCAAGCTACACTCGTAGTCATTTACTAGAACGAGATATACACTTACAGCCTAGAACCGCTTTGTGGAGGTCTATTGATTAAAAAATCTGCTTAGTATTTTTCTTTTAAAAGATTTCTTATATGCGCACACATAATTTCTTTGTTATTATATTTTCCAAATTTTTGCATGTAATTAAACAAGCCCAAAAATTGCCAAAATATAATCCAACAAAAGAAATAAATCACATAAGCATGCTTGGAAAGCTATAAATAATAAAAGCAATAAAACATGCTTTTCCTATTATCTACACATGCTTAAATAGCGCACATAATAAATCACATATCATACGAGGACAATTAAGGCAAACAAAAATTCCTCGTGGCCCCAAAAAAATATGAAAAATAAAATCCTATCTATTACAAATTTAATTTGAATTTATTTGGATAAGTCCAAATCTTTTTGAATCTTCCAGGGCCTCCAAATCTTCAACACCAAATCTTTTGGGATTTAAGCCTTTGTGATCTGATGATTTGCCCTAACCCTAATACAAACCCTAGGGTTTTACACAGGATTGTACAAACCACCAAAACCACAAGCCACCGCGACGGGATAGCAGCATCCGACGACAGCACCACCGCCGCCGGACCGCCGCGCGCTCGCGCGCGCATCAGGTGCCCACGCCCTCGGCCTCCGCCGCCGTACGCCCACTGCCCGGCCGCCCGCGATGCATGCTGTCACGCGCCATCACCCACGCTGTACGGGGCCGCCTGCCTTCGCTGTGCGCCGCCCTTCACCGGCTCCATCTTCGATCTTCGTTTCTCGACCCGTCCAATAATAGATTTAAAATAAAATTACAAGATTTACACTATTACAATTTAAATCTAAACTAATCATGAATTTTCTCGTGATTTTACAAAATTAATTCAGCCCTACACGGATAAACCACTGCAGGCTGAATTACACGGGTTGCCACGAGGAACAAAACCATCCACGACATTCAAAAAATTCAAAACATGCATAACAAATCCATTATGAACAATAGAGCCATAAAACAGAACCTGGCTCTGATACCAATTGTAGGGTTTTACCGTGAACCAAATCACCAAAACCAAATGAACCAGACCGTTTATGGTTATTGTTCATAATCCATTCAAAACCCCAAGCATGCTCCTATTGAATTTAATGCGTGGATAAAAAATTATTTACCTTTATTTCGTAGTCTCAGAAATGATCTTTCGCGTTTGTATTCCCAGATCCAGAACCAACCACACAATATTATTAAATCTGCGGAATGAGAAATTAGAAATCTAATTTCTAGATTTAACAATAATAAAAAAAGACAAAGAGAAGGGATTAGGAGTTGTTCTCCAGATTAGATCTTCAGATCTGTTTCCCGGTGCGTTCAGATCTGCTACTGGTGAGGATTCCACAGATTTGTACTTGAGCAGGGCCAGAATTCGAAAATTCTCCTCCTTTTTCTTCTCAAAATCGGCGCCCCCACTCTCTCTCTCTGGGTTTACTATTTTTCAACTGTGTTACAACTTATGAGAGAGAGCTGTCTATTTATAGACCTAGGGTTGTAAACCCTAATAGGCTCTTGGGCTCAATTCAGCACATTTTTTCCTTGTGCCAGACCTGGGACCTAATGCAAATAATAAAGTGGACCTATAAATTAATTAATTCCCATGTCCACAACCCAGGACACAATTAATTAATCAATATTAATTCTTTTTCACCACAGAATTAATACTGACCTACCCCTTTATTATCACGTTATGAGAACAAGCTGCATTAATTGAGAATCCTCATAATTAAGGTTACCGGACATCCATTAATTAATGGGAGCTTCTGACAAGCTCTAACTATAATTAATTAATATCTAATTATTCCTAAGTAGTACCACTCAATCCTTATCACTCGTGCCTGAACTTAATTAGCCTGCAGGACTTTGGCACGATGAATGTCATTGAGCTCCTCAAGGAATGTCCCCATCCTATTACTCGGATATGGTTACCTAAACCCAGTCTCTAGCGGTACTACACGAACTGCTGTTACCTAAGATGCGGATATACGAGCACGTTACTTAAGCTCTTGATATGTGCGTAAAATGACCTATTTTTCAATGTGTGAGCGTGCATGTTTGTGGCCATTTTACTCCCATATCATATGCATTCTGCTTGTTTTTGTTGTGTTTTCGTGTTTTTGGTGTTTCGTATGGTGTAGGATAGGTTTTGGGCATAAAACAACACTTTTGGATGAGTTTTGGATGAAAATCGCCCGAGCTAGGAGCCAAAGGGAAGCAGGATGATCGAGAGGTGCAGAAAGGATGCAGGGGGATTTCAGAGACTTCGCTCGGCCGAGCTAAACTTAGCTCGGTCGAGCCAAGCCCTGCAGGAAGGTGGCTAGGTCGAGCAACCTTTGGCTCTGTCGAGCATTGCTCTTTAGAGAGGAGCCACCCTTGGCTTGGCCGAGCCGGACCGGGATTTGTCTTGGCGGGTTTTTCCAGTTTTCCAGCAATCCCGGGCGATCCGTTTTTGGCTCGGGCAATCCGAGGCTCTCCCAACTCATTATAAAAGGGGGAAAACAGTTATTTTGACAACTTTTTGATAACTTTTCATAATTTTGGATAACCTCCTCCAAAATTCTCTCTACGATTCCCATTTCCATCTCTTCCGAAACCTCACCCAAGGTATCAAGGAGCTAATTCATCAATCCTTGGAGGAGAATTGAAGATCCAAGGGGGTAGATCAAGACCTAGCAAATCCAATTGGGGAAGATTTCACTTTCTACTTATCAATTGTAATGGATGTATTTGATTTCAACTTTGTATTGTTACAATTGAGAGGTATGTTGCTCTAATTCAATTTGGATGTTGATTTGAACAAGGATGCGTGAAAATTAGGTTTGATAATTGTTTGTTTACTTTCCTTTGAGAGCTTGAATTGCACTAGAACTTGTTCCTTACCTCTTAAGGTGTAGGTAATAGCCAACTTAGGAGGTAGTTGGCGTGAATTCTGCGGCCAACACGCGGGCAGAATCATCGTAAATAGTGTAGATTAATACAATTTTAGTTCCAATCCCTGTGCGGTGCTAGGTCGTAGGGCGATAATTGACGTTCTATTTGGAGTGGTCTAGGGCTTAATAACGTAGTTGTTTGCAAGTCTTAGTATCATCAATCGTTAGCTCACCGTGACAAGGGGCTAGCGAGTGTAGGGTCGATTGCTCAATCTACTAGGAATTAAAATGTGTTTACATCAATGATTAACCTAATTGGATTACATCTACGTTTATTTCAACATATTATCTACCTCATTTGAGTATTTGTTTGTCTTGGTTTACCAATGTGGGGAGAGAATTAAATGATTGTTTTGAGACTTAATATTGGTTGTAGGTTTAATTCATTACTTGTTATATGTTGTTAGCATAGGTTTACATTTAATTGCCTAGTTGATAAAAATTACTCAACGATTTTATCTTGCCTAGCTATTAGACTTTGCTATAGTATCCTGGTATTCTAGCGGGCGAAGCGAAGAAGGACCTGGATTGATAATTAAACCTTGAGTGTGCAGTGAGAATTTGTATGAGTTTTTATTGCGCATCAAGTTTTTGGCGCCGTTGCCGGGGACTTCATTTAGTAAGTTGCTAGATATTGGGGGAAAAGTGAAGCTTGTAGGCTAGGTGTTTGTGTTTTTGTTTGTGTGAATAAATTTGTTGTTTGTTTTTGTAATTGTTGGTACTTTGAGTTTGTTGGATTCTTGTAGGTGTCTATCATGGAGAGACTTATTAATGTGCAAAAGCAAATGGAGGAGATGAGAGCTCTAATGATGCAAAGACAAAGATTGCGGAGGCCTATCCGAGACGTGTATGAGGAAATGTTTGAATGTAATAACCAATGGCCGGAAGATGAAAGAGTTTATCAAATGGTAGATGTTGTTAAGGAATCTCAAGTGAATGATTTGTGGAGGAGTCAAATAAAGCTCATGCAAGAAAAACTTAATTTGTTGAAAAGATCAAGAAAAGAGCATGAAGAAAAGCAAAAGATGGAGGTGAAGAAAGAAGATGAACCGACAAGGGAAAGAGAAGCAATACTTCAAGTTGATGAGGTAAATGAGGATATCAAGGAGTCGGTACAAATCTTTGAATATATGGAGAAGGATGAGAGTACGAGTATTGTGATGAGACCCGAGGAAATATTAGAAGATGGCAAAGAGGAGGAGGAAACCGAAGAAATCATTAGTGAAGAGATAATGGGTGTTCATCGAGAAGAGCTCGTGAAGGAAGGCACCGAGGAGATGGTGAAGAACATTGAAGGAGGTAGAATTGAGGAGCCTTCACTTGAATAGATTCCAACAATACCGGCATTGGAACATTTCATAGAAGAGGAAAAGCCGACAATAAGCAAGGAGAATGAGGATAGGTTGAAGCGGGGAATGTCAACTTGGGAAGTAGGCAAGGTTGAGGAGAGAAGGGTGAGTGCATTGGATGAATGGATTAATGAATTTCTTGAAGTGGGGATTAGATTGGAGAATGTCTTAAGGATCACTTCAAAGAAGGAGCACTCATTCATGCTATTCGAGTTCAACAAGATGATTGATCTTCCTTGGAGAGATGATAGGGGTGAAAGAAATATTTCCTTGGACAAATTGCTCCCAAGTAAATGCAGATTAAGAGAGAAAGGTGTATTAAAAACCCACAAGGTTTTTGACAATGGGTGATGTGGTAAGGTCGTCTAGCTACCGACGTTAAGGAAGCACTTGTTGGAAGGCAACCCAACCAATTTTATTGCTTTTGTTTAATTTCTTTTAGTTGCTTTGATTTTGAATAAATGTCTAGTTTGTTTGGTTTTGTGTTTGTAGGAGGAAATACAAGATCGAGAGGAGTGACGATGCACCGTCCACTGTTTTTGCAAACTTAGTCTCACTTGACTAAGTTTGGGGGGATGTGCCGGTAGCCGGTGCCTTGGTTTATTCTTCTCCATCTCCTATCCTTTATCTTGCGTTTAGTTTAGTTGTTGGATATTGTCTCTTTATTGGATTTGATTCGACTGGGTTGTACCTACATTGATATTCTACCTTGGATGGATGTTTGGATTATGTTTCTTTTGATGATATGTATGGATATTTTCATGGGTTTAAGTTTGTTGAACATTGGTTTTGATGGTATGTTTGGTGTAGCTAGTGGAAAAATGATTTATTTGTATAGATTTTTGGATAGTGGAATGATGGTGGAAAGAGGTTTTGGAAGTGAATATGGTTGAGGATTGTTTTATTGTGATTGTGGATGGAATTTTTAATGAGTTGACATGATTGACTACTTCCTATTATGCATGGTGTGTGGTTTGGATTATTGGTTTGGTTTGTATGGTTGAGCTAGTGGATATTGACTTATCATTGTTGATATTTTGTTTGTGGAAAGTTTGGTGGAAATGAGAATATAATTGGCTTGATTATGCTCAATAGTTTGGTGGTGTTTGTGTTGATTTGAAGTAGGTACAAATAAGGCATGCAGAGCGGTTTGATCGTGTGTGCCGATGGGTAACGCTTTCTATCGTTCCTTCTATCAATTAGATTCATTACATTATTTTACGACATGTAGATTGTGGTTAAGATGTTGTGTGCTTGTGTGTGTGTGATGAACCCGAACTAGACTTGAGGTTTGAATTATGATTTACTTGGTGAAGTTGGATGTTTATCTCAACCAATGATAGGGCGGAATCTAGTTGTCGAAGCCTGTCTTAAGTTTAACTTTTGAATTGCCGAGTTTTGTGTGTGGTTAATGCATAGGACTTGACAAAAAGCTGTGAGGTTTGAGCCAGGATATTGTCATATCTTTATTGTTTGTGAGTGGCAAGATTGAGAGTACGAGATCTAGAACTTGAATCCGTTCTCTATCTATTGGCATGAGTGTGTAACTAGAAAATGATCTTAGGTCATCTATTCTTAGTCCTACCTTTCACATCGGGAGTATAAGGTGGTTGTTATCATTAATTTGCCTTTCGTATCTTTGGCCCCCGTGATTGAGCTTTATTGGTGAATTTTCTTTGATATGACTAGGATCATATTTGGGGGGAAAGAGTGTATGAGGAAGAATACGGTGATGAGAGTTGGGTTGGGAATTGATTGAATTTGTATTGATGGGAAATGTTGAGGCATGAAAGATATGAAATAAATGATTGGTTTGAATCCTAGAAAATGTGGCACCAACGGAAGGTTTAAGTGTTTGAAAAAGAAAAAAAAAAGAGGGCACCGACAAATGAATGAATGATGGTGTATTTGAAAAATGATGAAAAAGAAAAGAAAAGAGAAAAGAAAAAAGTGTGTTGTGAAATGAAAAAGCCTCAGGGTTTGTAGTGGTTCGAAAAGAACAAGTTTGGGGGTTTTGGGAAATTGAGAAGTTTAGTCACTTTGGCCCAAAACCACCACCCTTTTAGTTAGCCACGTTACAACCCGTGAAAAGACCTTTTTGATTCTAGAAACTAACTTGTTGTAGTATAGTGGTGAGAATGGATGCAAGCCTATGGAAATCAAGCTCGATATCTTGTGATTGAGTGAATAACATCGTCCCTAAACACGTGAGGGAGTGCTTTCGTTTCTTGTATCCATTTGTGATGAGTGGTTCATGTCCTTAGCATTAACCTTGTTACAAAGTTAGGTGATAATCTCGTTTTACTTGAACATGCTAAGATAACTTTGATGAGCGTAAAATGACCTATTTTTCGATGTGTGAGTGTGCATGTTTGTGGCCATTTTACTCCCATATCATATGCATTCTGCTTGTTTTTGTCGTGTTTTCGTGTTTTTGGTGTTTCGTATGGTGTAGGATAGGTTTTGGCCATAAAACAACACTTTTGGATGAGTTTAGGATGAAACTCGCCCGAGCTAGGAGTAAAAGGGAAGCAGGATCGACCGAGCGGTGCAGAAAGGATGTAGGGGGATTTCAGAGACTTCGCTCGGCCGAGCCAAACTTGGCTCGGTCGAGCCAAGCCTTGCAGGAAGGTGGCTCGATCGAGCAACCTTTGGCTTGGTCGAGCACTGCTCTTCAGAGAGGTGGCTCGGCCAAGCCACCCTTGGCTCAGCCGAGCCAAACCGGGATTTGTCCTTGCAGGTTTTTCCAGTTTTCCAGCGATCCCGGGTGATACATTTTTGGCTCGGGCAATCCGAGGCTCTCCCAACTCATTATAAAAGGGAGAAAAACAGTTATTTTGACAATTTTTTGATAACTTTTCATAATTTTGGATAAACTCCTCCAGCTCTCCACCATGGCAAGTCAAAGAAACAGTCAACCCGTGCAAACCCCTCTACCTTCGTTAGGGTTTGGACTCAATCAATATCGAGATCTTGTATTCGCTGATGTCAGACAGACGAATACATCTCAGTGCGGTCCATCAATACGCCACCCATGCGTACCAGCATGTCAAGTAACCAAGACAAACTACCTATTCCGACAATGCCGCAGCCATCCGGACAGACGTATCCTCATACACTGTCTCGGTTGTGATCAGGTTTATATCTCACTAGGTCAAGTGATCATACTGTCTTCTACGATCTACAACACGCCGTATGATCGTCCCCATCGGTGAGACAAGAGGATACCATTGTTCATACATGTAAGATTGTTAATAGATAGGAGAAATAAACTGTTGTATACTCATTATAATAAATGCTTTCAGTATACAAAACCCATCAGGTATCACCCATGGGACTTGAGGGCAAAAGATCAAATTTATAAGCCCAGTCAGTTTGTTGCGTATAAGGTACCTCTCTGTGGACTCCCGCACCTTGAAAATTCTTCTGAACGTTTAAGAAGCTGGTTCCCACCAATTGGCCTTGCTGATGGTGGGGATGCGAAGTTAATCTCATGGGCAACAGAGATATCTAATCGGGTAGACCGAAGAATCACTATAGAAATCAATTTATTCTACCCTGATCTATTTGAGGAGAAGGAGACTGAGCTGATAGATGTGTTGAATGAAGAGTTCAGGTGTTGGAGACGCTTCGATCTGGTTAAGCATGAGCTTAATGAAGAAGACCATCCAATAATGTAGGCCAGATTGGGTATGACTTTTTGGAGATCGGAGGAAGTGTGGGCGAAGGAGTGGAGTGCCCAAGCTGAGTCTCACCAGATGAATGAGGGGGAACTGAGAATGAGGCTTCTGACCATTCGTGCTTTCAGGAAACAAACCTCTGAAGAGAAGAATGTCTATCTGGATGTGCATAGGCTCCCTCCAGTTGACTTTTCATTTGTGCCTGATGCCCCCATTTTTGCACCTCCGATATCTCATGTATATCCTACCCAAGCTGAAATTGAAGAAATGTCAATTCCATCTCCAACTTCGGAAGCCTATCAGAAATTCATTGCTGCAAGAATAGAGAAAGTAAGGAGGCTTTCTAAGCAGCAACGGAGTGTGGAAGCTGAGTTACAAAAAGCTAAGTAGGAGCTTTCTACAGCTGAGTTAGAAAATGAAGAGTTTGAACAGGCTTTCTCTCATGAAATGACTGTGCAATCCACCGCAGAGAGAACTAATCTTGCCAAATCTGCCAACTTGATAAGGGCAAAAACAATCAGGAGGATGATAAAAGTCAGAGAAGCTGAGAAGGAGAAGAAGAGGAGAGAGGATGAAATAAGGAGGAAGGAAGAAGCAGAAAGGTGGGAGAAGGAAGAGGAAGAGAGGAGGGTAGCTTTTGGTTTGGTTCCTTTTGCACCCATTGTCATCTATACTGAGATGCCCACGACCCCTTGTGCTGAAGTTCAAATTCAAACTACCTCTAGTTCCTCACCGATTTCCATGCTTATTGAGATGCAAGCTTACTTCCAAACTAAGCTTGAGGCGATCAAGAAAGACAATCAGGAGATTAAGGTAAGGCTGGACAAGAAAGAAGCTGAAACTTCTGAATCCATATCCTCCATCAAACATACAGTCTCGACCCTCTTTGATGTTGTCAAAAAGGGGGAAGAGGAGCGCAGAAAGGAAAAGGAGGAGAGGAAGCATAAGGAAGAAGAAGAGAAGGGAAGCCAAAGAAGCAAAGAGGTTGAGGCGTGAAGAAGTAGAAGAGCAGAGGAGGGAGGCTCAATTTAAATCTCTCATGGATTTGGTTGAAAAGCTATCTGTTCCTAAACCATCCTCATCCGAGAAACCTCTTCCATAAACCACTGGTATTCAAGTTTTTGAAGTTTTTTAACATACTTTTTAATTTCAGTTTTGATGATGTACATTGATGAATTCATATTTTCACTCGTATTTGGTTTGATTAATTAGTTGTTTCCATTATGTTTTTGTTTATTTTCTTTATTTTTGCTGCACAAATCTATCTTGAGTGGTTTTATGCTTGGCATGGTAAGATTTTGCAGGTTTGGGGCTAAAATCATTGAAAACCCGTACCGAAAGCAGATGAAGTTCAAAGAAACAGTCACGAGTTCTTCCACACGTAGATTTAAGCTAATGGAGCATGGAAATAGAAATATTTTTGAATTAGCTTTCCAATGCAACTAGAATCGGGTCAATCGGAGTTCGGGAGCAAAAGTATAGCCAAAACCTTAAGACTGCGCAAGTGAAGAATTTCTGGCGAAGCCTCTATATTGATAGACATGCTGGGTGTCAATCAACACGGCTGTGTTGACCGACATGCATCATTTCGATCGACATACAAAACAATTTTGGAAGGAAAATGCGATTTTTGAAGTTTTTGGGCGAGAATTGATGGAAACAAAAGATATACATCAACTTAGAAGCCTTGAAGACCCAAAAAGGAAGATTCAAGTAAAATAAGATATTAAGATTTAGATTTGCATCAAATCTAATCTTATTCCTTATAGGATTTTGCCATGTAAAGCCTGAACAAACTCTATAAATACCCCTCTAGATTAGATTATTCATTGGACCTCCCTTTGGGGGCTTAGTCCCATAGTTTCTTTTTAATTTTTAGCTTTATTTTAATACTTTAATTTTATGTGCTTTAATGTTCCTATTTTATTTATGCAATTTAATTTTCTTTTAATTATGTCTATTTATTTTATCATGCTTAGTTAATTTTCCTAGCAAATTCTAGGGTTTGTACAACTGTTTTGGATGCATGATTGATTGTTTAATTCATTGTTGATGGTTTGTGATTCCTGCTTTCTTTCATAATTCTAAATTAATTGAAGGACCGAGAGGTGAAGATTGATTTAGATGTCTAGCTATTGATAGAAGGACCTAGAGGTGAATATTGATAGTGGGATTCTATGCATGATGTGATCTATACTGTCAGACCACGAAGTACTAGATTGTAGGGATTTAAATATGTTGATATTATGAGATTAATTAATAGGTATTTTTGAGACCGAGAGGAGATAGACACTTGTTATTAATCTAGTTATTATTTGTCGGACCAAAGAAATTATAACCTTTTTTGATATCTCACCTGTTGCATGAATATTTATTTATTTACATGTCATCCAGAGTAGAAGTTCAACCCTAGAATTTGTATTATTCTTTATTAGCTTTAAATCATTATTGTTATTTAAAAAAAAAAACCAAAATCTATTATTCAATTGCTCAAACAATTTATCCAAAAACTATGTTTTAGTAGATAAGTTTATTTCATACACCATTCTCTGTGGGTTCAATATTGAGGTGGAGAGCTTACACTCCGAGGGAATAATGAGATGATCACTGATAAACACTCATTTTGTGCATTTTTTGCTGTAAATCTGCTAGCTATTTGCCTTGGATTAGGTCGTTCAGTGATATTTCTATGCTTTATTCATATTCTTTTAGAAAATATTAAGTTTGGTTTGGATTTGGGTTGTTTATGCAGGTTTCACGCACAATTGAGCCATTTACAGGATATGACTGATCTCTTGGAGGCAATCAATGTTCGTTTGAATCAGGAAGAGGAAGAAGTGAGAAAAGACCAAAGAAAAACCACTATTTCAATGGAAATCCGTACCGAAAGCAGTTGATGTTCAAAGAATCAGTCACTAATTCCTCCAAAAATGGAATTCGAGCAAATGGAACATGGCAAAAGATAAATTTTTGAGTTAGCTTTCCAATGCAACTGGAATCGGGTCAATCAAAGTTCGGAAGCTAAAGTTATAGCCAAAACCGTGAGACTGCGTTCGTGTCAGGAACGACGACCCAAATACATAAACGGCGGTCGCTGTTCATGCATTCCGGGCGCCAATCATGCATTTTCCACGCGTTTTAGCACGGTGCAGATATGGCGACCCGGACACACGCTCGGCCGTCGCCGATCGTGACTTTTTGGGCGAAAATTGATCCAAATCCCATATCTTTTTGGGTTTGAAGAAGATAAGTATAAATATAGGCTCCCAGGACTAAAAAACGACCCTTGACCTTACTTTTGAGCGACGAACCTTTGGAGAAATCTAGAACGGAGCAAACTTGATGAGCGAAGATTGAAGGCTTGAAATCGAAGACTACGGGTTTTGGGTTTCCATGTTTTCTATATTATTGACTCTTTACTTCTCTGTTTTTATGGAACTTAGCATGATTGGCTAAGTCCTCTGTGGATTCTAGGGTTTTGGAACTTCTTGAATGTTTTACAATTATTTATTCGATTTAATTTTCCCTTTCCGTTCGCATTCTAATTATTCCTGAGTTTTGATTAATTGCTTGATATTGGACATTGATGGCAATTTGATTGGTATTTCTTTGAACTGGAAGGTCTAGGTTTATCAATTAGATGGAGGATAATTAGATTTAATGAATTGAATGTCTGGAAGGAATTTGTGTTATTAAAAGGTTTTAGAAATCTAAGGTTTTTATCAAGAGTAGAAGTCCTCCTGCGCATCTGGAAGGAGTCATTAGGTCTTTTATTTCCATGTTGTGGTTTAGAATTCGGAAGAATCACCTGATAACGTAAATGAGATTAACTTATACGTTTGGAAATTAAATTGGAATTGGATTGAATGAATATCGTTTAAGTGTTCTTCATAGTGGATTACCCTGGAATCCTGCTTTCTATATATTTTCTTCACTCGATCTTTTTAATTGCCTAATAAATTAATTACTTTTCAAATATTGCATAGCTTAAATAAACCAAACTCTTTTACCGATGTGTGTAGATAGTAGTAAGATATTTGCGTTTTAGTGCTTGATTATATTTCGAGCCTGCAATCCTTGAGTTTGATAATTTATTACTTGCCTCTACATTGGTCTTTACACTTGCAGAATAGCGTGTTGAAAAATACACTATCACGTTTTTGGCGCCGTTGCCGGGGATTGCATTGATTTATAATTGACAATAATTCTTATATTGTGCCACTAATCTAGAATTTATTTTACGCACTTTTTATCCTGTATAATTTTTTTTTTACTTTTGTGTCTAGCTACAGACGTTAAATAAAGCGCTTGTTGGGAGGCAACCCAATTTTAACTGCTTTCAGTTGTTTAATTTTGGAGTCTTATGTCCTTTATTATGTCTAGAGTTCATGTATTTTGTTTTAGTTTGTTGAGTGCAGGAAAAGAGTTAGAAATGCGGGGATTTATCGAAAATTGCAAAAACGGCGACCGAGGAGCAGATGCGGCAGTTCATGGCCGCCACCGCCGTGAGGATGTCTGAGGTCTCACACACATCTTCGTGATCTTTTTTCCCCACAAACTTATTCCTTCCTTCGTATCGAATAAGTTTGGGGGAGGGGGATATGATCGCGCGATGTGTGTTTCTACCCTTTTCTTTTTCTTTTTCTTTTTCTTTACTTTTTTGAGTTGATATTTGACCGCACTAATTGTATTAACGTGAACCATCAGTTATGTATTCGTTTAAATTCCGTAATATTTTAGTTTTTTTTTTATTTTAGTGGGTCTGTAACTTGGGAAACTCTGTCATTTTATTGTACCGGGAAATGAATGGTTTGGTAAGGATTGTATCCGCATGTTATTGATCAAAGTTAATGATGATAAATGTTTCTTTCTCGTGAAACCTGTACTAATGATTTGCATATCAGGTTATGAGGTGCATACTTTTTGCGGAATTGATTTTGGCCTCTAGGATATGCTTAGCCTGTGAGAATTTGAGCCTATGTTCGTCTGATTGAGAGTATGTCACTGTGCACTCTACCTCTAGAACTTGCTCTGGTTTCTGTCTCAAAACTGCAAGAGGAATGTCATGAACTTGGAAATGATCTTAGGCCATCGTTTCATAAGCCTCATTAAACTCAAACACTAACCCATTACATAATCATTTGCTAAACCTGTTGAGCTTACATACCTTTTCTTTCTAAACCGGATGATAGGAGGTGTGGATGGAAGTATATGGGTATTGTTGATGTTAGGTGGTGAAAATGAATTAGTTTTATTAAGTACATAGTCCAAAGTCTTGTGATCGGCAATTTCAGGCCATCTTTGTTAGCCAAATTATCCCAAACACTGTCCTTTATACAATTTTATCCTTAGTAAAACCCCTTTGAGCCTCTTACTTTTCTTTCTTGTCTACGAGTTAAGAAAAGCATTGTAGTTTTGTCTTGTCTATGAGGAAGTGCTATACACAGGTGAATAGTATCTTGTCTATAAGATTTGGGTGAAATAAAGGGTAGATTGATTTATATTGTTCATGATCTACCTTTGAATCCGTGGTTTTCTGTTCTTGTCTATGAGTGAAAGCTTGGATTCCTTCTTGTCTATAAGTTGAGGTAAAAACAAAGAATGATGGGCAATATTTGTAATATTTGTCTTGTCTACGAGGCAATTGTAGGATTCGAGTCTACGACTAACAACATTAGTTGTTATTTAATTCGCAGGACCGTTCTTAGGATATCAAGAACAAATTCAATTAAATAAACCATGCCACCCTATTCATGCTTCTACAATAATTAATTGCATAGGGTGGATTCAAGAGAATACCTGATCTTCAATCGTTTGATCTACAGATCTAGATCGGAGGATGAACGATGAAGTTAAATCAGAAGCGGAATGGAACGCTACTTTGATTATGTTCCTACAGATTTGATCTTCTGATCTGTTCCCTTGCTCCTTGGAAATCTGGTGAGCATTATCTACCAAGTTGAATCGGGAAGCCGGAGGATTCGATCAGAAAAACCCTCCCTCTGATCGTCGCCGATCTCTCTCTCTTAATTCAATATTCTGATTTGAATATTAAATTGTATATTGTGGTGGCTACTTCTGATCTAAGAGAGAAATCCTATATATAGTGTTAGTGTTTTGAGAAACCCTAACCCTAATGGGCTTGAGCAGTTTGTGGGCCAGACCAGGGATCAAATGCAAATAATAAAGTGGGCCCTCTTTATTAATTAATCCTTCCTTGTTCAACCCAGAACATAATTAATTAATAAAACATTGTTTTAACCTTCACCACGGTAACATTGCTGACTCGCCCCTTTATTACAACGTTATTAGGAACGGGTTGCATTAAACTAACATGATCCACATATTTAAGGTTTTAGACATTCATTAATTAATTTGGCTTATGACAATCTACCACAATTAATTAATATCTTATTTCCTGATTAATACCACTCACTCCTTTACTCTTATGCTTGAACAAATCATTCAGCCAGCAGGACTTACCATAAAGAACTTTGTGAGTTCATCAGGGAATGTCACCATCCTGAAACGGATATGCTTACCTATACATCCAGGCTAAGCAGACCCCACACAAATTGCCAACACCCAAAATGCAGGTATAAGAGTACATGTAAGACTCACCACCATAGCAGATCAAAGTGTGGTTAATCAGTGTGTGCCATTTATCCTTCAATAAGGTTTAAGATCATAGGAAGTATGTTAGGGATCTGGCTCATTCATATGTCACTTAGAATGGCACATCCCACTGTTAATCCCATCAATACATAAACATGTACCGACAAATCAAGTAGCTAGGATAAGCCCACTTATGAACTGTTGGTCCCGGTTTATCAGAGTGTTTAACTTGGCAGCGGAAAATGTGTTAGTTCGTTTCTTACGCTCTGCTGGTTACTCAGCTGACTGGGACCTTGTCAGCTGGTAAGTCAACTGGCAGTGAGTACTCAGCTGACTGGCAACTGGCTGGTCAGCTGGTAGCTCAACACTTAGAATATTTTAAGTCTGAGTTTGCACAGTTATATCAGTTTTCAGTTATACTCCAGTAATCAGTTACTGGGTTTTAAACAAGTGAGTAAATACTGAAAGCAGTAAATAACAAGGATATTTTATAGTGGTTCGACCAACTGGTCTACGTCCACTCTCCAGTCGACTCACTGGAAATTCACTATAAGAGCAATCAGGTACAAAGTTCCTACGATCTATCTCCAGCTGGTAGATGCCCCGTCTACCAGTCCACTGGATCAACCGCTCCCGGTCCTTGTCCTTCTTCAGCTCTTCTCAGCAGGATGGAGTGCGGGCACACCACTTCAACCTCCTTCTGCTGACTACGTGGGTGTTGAGTTCTCCCAAGAACGTGAATCCTTTCAATACGGCAAACTGCCCGTGATAACTCAAGTGCTGGCTGGCACAAGAGCTGCTGTGAACTTCCTCGGAAGAGAAAGATCACCAAGGAGATCTGTAACTTACAAGCTGGAAGCTTGAAGTCTCGTGTTTGAATAAATCAACACACGGTAAGCTTTAAGAAAAGCCTC